>SSNR01000026.1:1164236-1458739 GCA_006937965.1 Callopanchax toddi | reverse complement strand
CTCTCTCTCTCTCTCTCTCTCTCTCTCTCTCTCTCTCTCTCTTCTCTCTCTCTCTCTCTCTCTCTCTCTCTCTCTCTCTCTCTCTCTCTAAATGTCCTTTTTAGAAGTGTCAACCATTTTTATGCAACAAAAGTTGATTCAATCTAACCATTACAGTTACAAACAGGTTGCCATACATCAACATTCATTGACTTTATAACAAACATAACAGTCAAATACTTTCCATACAACATCAGCAAAGTTCTCTTAAAAATCAGGCCCTTCTTGAGCCATAAAGAATCAGGCTGGAAATGTTTGAGTTGCTTTCACTTATTTTCCAATGCAAAAAAATGTATAAATAAATAAAATTGCACCATGACAACATCCCATACCAGCATCCGTCCTCTACCATGCCTAGACCTAAGAACCAGGTGTGATTCTCATGTTAAATATCATGTTTCTTGACTCAGTTGTACTCAAAGGCTTAAAAACCAAATACTACAATCTCCAGCATCAGGGCTGCAGTCAATAAACAAAAACAATGTATTCTGTTTATTGTTATGTTTAGGAGGCAGGTGACTGAATGAAAGAGAAGATTGATTTCATTCCACTGGCTTCCTTAGTGAGGAATTTAATTATAGACAAATTAGCTTTTATAATGAGTTATTTACTGAATCTGACAGTTGAATTGGACTCTACTGAAGTGGGATGCATTGGCATGAATTAGAACACATGTAACTGGATCAGAACCTGACTGTAATGGCCTGAAATAGACCTAATAGGCCTGAATGTGAAATCATTTGAAGTGAACCAGAAGTGACGTACGGTAGAGAGCTGAACAAACCGCTTCATGACTTTAAGCAGCTGGGTAGAAGAGGAGGAGCTGTCAGAGGTGAGGAGGTACTTCCAGGTGAAGGAAGGTGACAAAGTAAGGCCGACAGCAGATTACATTCAGCAAAGTTCATTAAGGAGTGTATTGACATTTATTAGTACTTGTACTCAAATACAAGTACTTGTATTCAGTTTGAGAAAATCTGGTATCGGTGCATCCCTAATTTATACATACATACATAGTTCTTTGAGACAAAATGACTTACATAGACCCATAAAGGACAGAATTAACACATTGCTGTCACAGAGTCATAAAACATAAGCAGGCAAACTTGTTGCTAAAAAAGAGCCTAATAAAACAAAACAGGTAGGGGCTCAGGGCGATCACTGAAGAAAGTTTTACGTTGCAGGTCAGCCGCTGTGAGGTGACACACCTTGTTGTTCTTTCCCAGAGGGGCGAGCTCAGACAGGACGCTGGTTTGTAAAAAAAAACCTGTTCCACGCTCACAGCTCCATATGCTGCATGATCTCTGAGGGATAAGCCTGAGGTGAGCACTGGTGTAGTGCTTTAAGATGTATATCAACAAGGTATGTATGTATGTGTGTGTATTGAGCTTTTTTTCTTTTAAGTGGGTGGACTGAGAGAAAAGGCTGGTTAGTAATCAACACACAATGAATTCAGTGCCTGTGGCCGCATGAGTGAAGAAGCCCGAGTGCCATTAGGGATGGAGAATCACTTTGGTATTAAATCAATTTGTCAGATGTGCTGCCCCTTAAGATGGGGGCTCAATTACATGAGTCTAGATGATAACTCATGGCAATTAAGGCCCATTCCTGCCCGGCTCGGGCTTCCACACATGCTCTCTAATTGGAATCTGTAACAGCAATCATGGGCCAGAACGAGGGGAATCATTAGATACGGGGTCAGCAAGTGCCCCAAGGTTCTACTCCATCAATCACCCCGATCACAGCCTAACGAGACCATCACACGCTCTTCATCATCATCATCCATTCTTCACTGCCAGACAAACACATATATTATCCCATTTCTGAGCTATTAATCTTTGTTCAAATAATCATCACTAAACTGTATTTTAAATACTCCGGTATGAACCCAGCAAGACTGTTAAAGGTTTAAAAACAATCCCAAGATGCAACGTTGCAGTTTGTCATTACAGAGCGTCTCTTTATGGTCAAACCAGTCTGACG
Organism: Callopanchax toddi; assembly: GCA_006937965.1. Lineage (NCBI taxonomy): Eukaryota > Metazoa > Chordata > Actinopteri > Cyprinodontiformes > Nothobranchiidae > Callopanchax > Callopanchax toddi. Next base: position 1,456,720 of record SSNR01000026.1, on the reverse strand, counting down.
AGTGGGGAAACTGCAGAGAGGTGTGGTTAAAAAAAAAGTCACTTATACCCTCAAGCAGTGGGTTGTGCACAATTTCAACATGCTTGTATGTTTCTGGCATGCTGAAACGTAGGAAATGACTTCCCTCTGTTTGGACGCAGCAACATTCCCACTGCCACTGACTTTATTTATTAACTTTTAGTCAGTTTAGAATGTGAACAGAATGTAAGCAGACACCAGGAAGTTTTTTCTGACCTCTCTGTTTGTTCACACAAGCACAGCCGACTTTCCTTTTATTATTTGCAGTTAAAAACTTGACATTGACAAGTATTTCTCTAAATGTCAGTCCTGCTTTTCTGCTTTGTTAAACCCCGTCAGCAAAAAAATGCAACTTTTTTTGTTTCCTGTTAGCAGCAGAGATCAGATGACATGTAGTCAACATGGTTTTCTGCTTCAAATTCTACACAAACAGAGTTGGATTTTCTCGCTCTAGTCAAGTATTTCTCTAGTAGTGCCCCCCCCCCCCAGGGGGGCATGGTGAGGCGGTCAAGGAGGGCCACATGGAGATCCAGCGACCTCGATTTCCTCAACCCGGTCCTCAGTCCAGAGGAAGAGGGCATTGTGTGCATCTATGCTCGGGGGGCTGACAGAAAATAATTGGGAACCGCTGCTCTAAATCCACAAAGTCCTTTGGAAACTTTTGCATGTATATAACATGTAAACTTGTGATAGATAGCACTCTCATTTACAAACATCTTGATGAGCATAAACCAGCTGATTAGAGCAAGTCAGTTTGATTAACATGGTCTGAGAGCTGGGAGTCTTTGCCTGTGTCTAGTGCACGAGTGATGGTAGAATGGTAACGAGGGTGTTGCACTCATCTGTCAGGAAGAAGGAGCTGAACCAAAAGACAAAGCTCTCAATTTACTGGTCTGTCTGTGTTACAACCAATCATGATCAAAAGAAAGAGTCCAGATATGGAATGAGCTTCTCCCATAAGGTGGCCTTAGAGGAAATGTTAGTATAATTTGTTTTTTCTTAACCTTTTCCCATTTTAGAATCTGCACATTTTGGCATGCTTCACATTTGTAAAAACAAAATGAAAATGTTTTAATGTATCTATCTGCATATCTGTATATTCTATCACATGATAAATTAGGACTGTAAGTGAAAGGTTGGGATCACAAAGAAAACCTGCATTGAGCTCCAGAAGTCTCATAATCATCACATGATGTTCAACTGAACAAACCTGCCATAATGTTTACAAACATTAATAGCCGTGCATCATGGAGTGGATTAGAGATGCTCCAATCAAACCATGTTTAGCTCACATCAGCTGCTCAGCATCAGTGGGACCATCTTTAAATGAGGGTTGAAATACAGACAGAGCAGTGGAATCAGGCTGTCTAAAGAATTATCCACTGACTGCTCTGCTGAGTCACCATGTAAACAGAGAGCAGTCCTACTGCATTAATCACAGGATTCTCAATCCCAGTATCAGAAATGAACCTCAACGACTGGGAGAGGTCAAACATTTACAAAACCCAGAAGCGCTGCTTGGACAGGGACTTCTTATGAGCCACATCTGTAATAGAAAATGTCTCGTTCTCATTCATCATGCTTTCTTTTAGTTACTGATTTGGACTTTACTGTTTTTTAACAAGGTGTTCCATATTTGAAGATGGTCAGGAATAACAGCTTTCAATCAAGATTCTGGCAACAAGCACACAATAGATCACCGTTTTATTTCAGTTGTCCATCCATCGTCCTCCACTGGTACGCAGATTCAGGAGGAAAACCCAGACATTCCTTTTCCCACAAAACTCTCCAGCTCTTCCTGAAGGATCTTAACACATTCCCAGACCAGAGAGGATGTATAATCCCTTGAGTGAGTTCTGGGTCTGTCCTGGAGTCTCCAACCAGGGGACATACCTGGAAAACCTTCAGAAGGAGGCAACCAGGAAGCATCCTGATCAGGAGCTGATACCCTCCTCAGCAGACTCCTTTAGGAGCAGCGGCTCTACTCCGAGCTCCCCCAGATGATAAAGTCCTCGTCTTATCTTTAAGGCTGAACCATACAAATGAATGCTGCTTATATCCAGGATCTTGTTCCTCTGATTATGATGCAAATCTTGTGACCAGTATGTACTGTAGACAAACCAGTAAACCTAATGCAGAGGTGTCCAACTTGGCCGTCGAGGGCCAATACCCTGCATGTTTTAAATGCTTCTCTGCTTCACTTGAATCAATAGATGATTTACAGAACTAGACAGGCTAAAAAGGTCCTTTAACCATTTGGATCAGGTGTGTTGGAACACAGAAACTCTAAAAACAGCTGGCTTGAGGTCCTCGAGGAACTGGATTGGGCACCACTGATCTAGAACTTTACCTTTAGGCTGAGTTCCTTCTTCACCACAACAGTCTGGAGCAACACCCTCAGCAGACTGAATGTGGATCTCTCACCTTAATTTTTTGTTATTGTCCAATTGCAAGTTAATTTCAAGGACGCTTAAATTCTGATTCCATGTAGTCACATGTTGGTATGTTATAGAAAACATACTTCACTGATGATCTTAGTTTCAAACTCTGGCAGTGGGTGATCCTCATTCCTTCAAGGTGTTCTGCCTTTAATTAAAGTTTGTTTTGCTGCTCTTACAGAAGCAGGGGAGGTGAAGTAAATGAAATATTGACTGGTTTTTAAATAGCACTTTTACAGTCCTGTTGACCACTCAAAACACTTTTATGCCATAAGACGCATGAATACACATAAAGCGTGGGGTTCAGCGTCATTGCCCAAGGGCACTTCAGCGTAAGCGCTGAGGAAGCTGGGATCAAACCAACACCCTTCTGAAGGACAGACAGCAGCTCTTCCCACTGAGCCACAGGCATCTCAAATCAAAACACCTCACTTCAAGCCTGTTACTGTGTAATCCCACTCTTAGGTACACATTTACTGAAACCTCAGAGGTTTAACGTCAGAACCAACGCTGTTAACAAACCACTTAAATCCTAACCCTCTAACAAATCCTTTGCTGCTGTTCTAAAATTTCCAGCACCACCAAAACGCGACATGAGCATAAGAAGATCAGACATTTAATGTGAATTTTCAAGAAAAATGTGAGGCGAACACTGCTTGTGACAGCGTTCATATCCTATTACGACTCAGAATTACTAATCTTGTTAATTATTGAACAACACCAAGATTTTTTTTCCCCAAAAAACAATGTTCCAGCTTTATAATCTGACTGATTTATATCAGGCTACTGTCCTACAGCTGTGGAGCAATTAGTGTGTGGAAATATGACACTCAGCAGCAGCCACACTCTTTCTGAGAAGCAAAGGAGAGCTTCTGAGAAAGAGTTTGATTTTTAACTCCACCAATGGGAGCTACACAGCTTAAGATTATATACATGTATATAAACTGTATATATATATATAGTTTTTTTAACACATTTCATCATTAGCATATCATACCATTTTTAAAAAAAGAAGGAAATGGAGTGGGGATTTCTGACATGTTTTGTCAAACTGATCAGTGGTCAGTCCTCAGGTGAGTGGCCCAAATCCTTTGGTCCTGTCCAAAACAAAATACTGTGTAGTCCACCACTAAATGGACCATATACATAAAAGACCACAAAAATCTTTTTGTAAACACATTATCAATGTGCACACTATTAATATTACTGCAATGATATATGGGCTAAGGCTGCAGAGTTATTCAGACTTATCTTTCAAAATTAACTTTGACCACAAACAACTGAAAAAATCTAAGGAACTGGCAATAAATGAATTTAAAAACGACTATTTAAATAATTTTATCACATTCCAATTTGCAAAGTTACTCTAATGTTGTACCACCTTCTGAACGGTGCACTTCCTCCCTCTATGAAGGTCAAACTTACATGTGTCCTGCATTAATGTTTTAAAAAGGCAGTGAAAGTATAAATGGCAGAACGCGGGCAAAACACACTGGTGGCATATGATGTGTATTCATCAAAAAAAAACACCTCCATTATTTTCAATAAGGGCTCACACACACACAAACACACATTGATATTCATAGATAAGTTTCCATATGGTTCTATTTCCAAGCATCAACCTTCCTAGAAACATTATTTTAAACATACTGACTCCCTGCTTGAACAGCTGGGCTTCCGTAGCAGTAGACATGCTCCATGTGGTTTTACAGGTTGACACCAGATTTCAGGTTCTTACCAATTTTGACCAATTTATCTCAAGGAACTGTAATTAACAGAATATAGTTGGGTTTTTCTTCTGAATGACTTTAAAATGATCATTCTAAAGTAAGATCCCTGCACTGGTTACCAGTGCATTTTAGAATTCATTTTAAACTTTTAGTTTTTACTTTTAAAGCCATGCGTGGTCAGGTCCCTGTTTATATCTCAGACCTTTTAAAACCCTACAGTCCTCCTCGTAGTTTGAGGTCTGCTAGTCAGAGGCTGTTGGAGGTTCCTAGATCACATTTTAAGTCCAGGGGAGATAAATCTTTTAAAGTAGTGGCTCCAAGATTATGGAACACGTTACCTCCTCCTCTGCGTAGCCTGGATTCTGTTGATTCTTTTAGGAAACAGTTGAAAACTCATTTATTCAGGCTCGCTTTTAACTGATTTTAGGTTGCATGATGTTTTTGTTTTATCATGTTTTTATTTTGTGTTTTATCATGTTTTTATTTTGTGTTTTATCATGTTCTTATTTTGCATTTTATCATGTTCTTATGTTTTTATTTTTGCGTTTTATCATGTTCTTTTCAAGTTTTTATTTTGTGTTTTATTATGTTCTTTTCAAGTTTTATCCTTTGTGTTTTTATAATTGTTTTATTGTGAAGCACTTTGTGGCCATTGGCCTGAGAAAGGTGCTATATAAATAAAGTTATTATTATTATTATTATTAAAAACATACACATGGAAGATCTGGAATTGCCTGATTTAATTAGCACTTAGCATTGGTGAGTTCACAGACTGGGAAAAACACCTCAAATTCTTTATTACTGCTTGGTAATGGGACGTGCATGGAGCCCGCCAAAAAAAAAAAAAACAATTTCAGATTCACCAATTACTGATTAAGCCGATTTTTACTGAATACTGGTCAATTCTGATCAACAGTGGATCTACGTAGCAGCTCTTTTCTGCTTTTATAGCAGCACGGTTTCTGATTAATCAATTAGAAAAACTAAGTTTAATTAGTTGGTATCAACAAGTTTTAAAGGAACACTTGGCAGTTTTGGCTTGTTTTTAGCACCCCCTAGTGTTGGTTTTAAATCACTGTCATAAAAACAAACTGTTGCCCCTCCCTCCTGCTGCGGCGCCCATGTTTTCAATCATCAGATAAAGGTTTTCTTTGTTTCTTTGAAGGCTCCGCCATGATGAACACGATACAATAGATCTCTTAGCTCATATGAGGTCTGTGTTTTCAGCTCGTCTGTTCTGAGGTGGAAACATGGATTACCGTAAAGCGTTACTGATTCTCACAAGACGCATGACTTTTTGAGACTTCAGGGCACTGGAGACGCAGAATTGCAAATGCTGTATTCTGGACACAAGCAGCAGATGGGCCTGAGTGACTTTCCGTTAACTCAGAGGGTCATATTAGCACATACTGGCTCAAGAAAACGATTTAAAAATATGACAAAGTTACATAATGTGCCTTTAAACTGATGTCCAAATATATTTTTAAAAATTGTTTGATTGTTATCCTAAAAACGTTTGTGCATTTTATACAAATTCAAATGTGATTAGAAATAATTATTTTTCTCTTAAACTGCTTAAAGATTTTATCATTACTAAACAATAAAACTGCCATCTGTTGATGTGAATCAATGCCTGCAGTCTCTTTAAAATGTGAACTGTGGATAGTGTTTCTCAACTCAGTGAGTTAAATAATTGTGATTTAAATATTGAGCAAAAACAATTGTGATCATGACTTTTTACATATTCAAGGAGGCCTAAAATAGTCTATTCCATTCTGCATGCCATGCAGTAATTCTTATATATTTGGTGAATCTGATGGATTCTCACCGTCCTTGATGCTAACACCTGGTTTAGGCGGTGAAACACACAGAAAGGGTTGACGAGCTTCATCATGACAGAAGGGAATAGATGAGTAAGGAACAGGTGGATTTATTGCAACCAATGTTGTCATCACAATTCAACAGTTGTGAGTTTTTCTAAAATTGTGTTGCCCTAAAATGAACATTTTTCTGGTCTGCAGTACGCCTCAGAATCACAGACAAACTGACTCATGCCTGCTTCACTCCAGGCTGAACACCTCAAACACAGCAAAGCAGATGAACGTCAGTCAGCACACTAACTGCAGCTTGATCATCCAGATCAAACACACATAAAAGCCTCTGATCAGGGTTAAAACATTTCTCCAAGAAAAAAAAAGAGTCATGACAGGAGGAACAGCAAAGAAATTACAATTTCTGGTTCTTTTTAAATTAAATGTATTTTAGTTAGATTTTAAAGTTTAAAATGAGTTGATTAAAGTTCTTTGTATATATTCTTTTCCTTCTAATTTTGGGTTGAATACATTGATATTTATCATATATGTGAATATACAATTTTGCAATTAACCACTTATATGTAATTTGCACATAAATCAACTTTATGCATATATGGTGGCAACATCTATCATATATGCATTTCTCATATAAACGCATATTTAAAAATATGATTATTTCATACCTGATATAAACCTTCATTTATGTTATATATTACCATATCTGTCCTAGTTCCTTGGATATTGGACAATTTATGATATGTATATTTAAATTCTATATATATGTGGGTTTATAATTAAAATATGCTAATTTGTATTCTGTCAAAACACAATCTAATTTGAAGAAAGCTACCTAAAAATATTACAATAATGAATGTGAAGAAACCTGATGATAACCTTTTGACAGCCTGGACATCAAACATGCCCCTAAGAGATAAAAATAAATCATCAGTTCTCTAAAAACATCTAAAGAAACTGAGAATGTCCAAATCAATTAGCAACATTATCAGAAATCTGGTATTTGCTTCATTGTAACTTTAGTCATTTGAAAAACCTATTTTTATCTTTTGCTTTCAGAGCTATTAATTATGCTCATTAAAAACACAAAATAGTCAAATTAACACAACACATTTCAAAGGGGGCTAAAAAACAAGTTGTTCCTGCAGAAATGGGCGCGGCCCTGAAACATCCACACAATCTCACGTGAGGTCAAACGTTGGAGGGAAAGAAGATGAGTTTATCTCTTAAGTCTCACTGACTCAAGACACAAAAGAGGACTTAAAGTAAGATTGGGTTGCAGCTGACTGTCAGAGGAAAACAAACTCAGCGTAGCAGACATTAATGTTAACAAACTTACGTCATATCTGGCAGAATGCATCTTCAGCACGTCAGGATCCGACTGGAACCCAGTAAACTACCAGACGCCTCCTGTTCCCTTCCCAAGAGTCCAACTAGGTCATTAAAAACTACAATCCTTCGGTCGTTTGGACGGAAATCAAAGTTTCTTCCTGTGGCAGACCGAAGTGAACTCTCCTACACCTGAAACCGACCTCTCACACACACCTTCAGCTGAGACCACGCCCAGATCACCTGCAGCACTCCTCCTACAGTGATTACAACAACAAACTGCCATGTCGTGTCTGTAAGTTTAACACCTAGAGCTGGGATAAATATTCAGCCTTCTCTGTTTAAACTCATTAAATGCACTTTCACTTCTACTTTCAATTGTGTTTTTTATGGAAGCGTTGTACTGCTTGAGGGAGGAAATAATAAATAGAAGGAGGACATAAAAAAGGAGCAGATTTTCGTTATACCGAGATATAAAACTCCTTTTAACGTGATAGTTTCTCATAACAAGACGTAAAACTCCAGAACCTTTCTCGTTTTAGCGAGAAAAATCATAACCGTGAAACAGCGACATCTGGCGGGATGTTGGGGTTTCGTCAGAAGACGCGGAGTGAGGACATGGAGGTCCATATGGAGCAACTTCCTACCTTTTTTGAGAGGTCCACCTGTCAGAAGGACGTATTTCTGCACTGAAGAGTGACAAAGTAAGTTATGCACATAAAGCACTTAATCTACATGAATTTAGCATCGATTTAACACAGTTTTAGTGAATGCAGGGCAGTTTCAAGGCATTTGGGGGCCCAAGGCAAGATGGACTTTAGGGGCCCCCTGTCAAAATGTGCATTGAACCCCCCACCCCCTCTGTAATCTTTACATGTGCAAAAATAATAATAAAAAAACTCCACCATTAAGCCACTTTCTAAAAGTAAAAAATGTTATCTGCAATCAAATATCAAATTTTGAGTAAAAAAAGTCTGCCAGTGGAAAAATTGATAATTATTAAGATTATTTACCTTATTACCAGTCGTGCTGTTTTACAGATACGATTTTCACATTTTTTTTGCATTTATTTCATAAACAGTAACTGTCTGTGGCCCCTAACCAGCTCGGGGCCCAAGGCAATCACCTTGTTTGCCTGCCTTGTTGCTACGGGCCTGAGTGAATGTACCGTCTATGACCGGGAATGAGAACTATAGTTTTAAATCTAACTTAGTTTAATGAAACTTTGGCTTATAAATCTAACATGTTCAAAAGGTATACTCGTGTTCTACACAGTGATGGTTAAGCGACATGAAATCACGTTTATTCATTTATAGCAATCAGTACAGAACATGCTAATGTGATTAGCCTTCAAATGAAAGTCAGCTGTTTATATCAGCTCCATGAATTAACCCAGTCAACAACTGTTAATATGTGTACTGATGATGTCATTATTGTTGAGTATATGTTATATGCATGATTTACATTATATACTGTATATTATATACAGTCAGTAAAGGAGTAGTATACATTTGACCTAAATAGCAAAAATCACAATGTGAAGAAAACATAAGAACATGTGTAGCTCTTGGCAGGAACACATAAACTGGCATATCTTGATTTAAAAAAAATAATTTTTTTTTGCATTGTGAGACAATGTAAGGTAATTAATCATTCATTCTGTTGTAAAGTTTTGTAAATACCTGCCTAGTTGAAAGCAGTGTTTTTTATTTTTGAAATAACTATAATTTTCTTGTGTTTGTAGATTGACATATCAGCATGGATGATGACAGCCTGGCCACCTACATTCCCATCTATGGTGACAGTGTTGCCATCTGGGGGTTTTGCTCTGAGAACAGAGGAAAAGGTGAGAGAGATGTACAGCAACAAACATTGCTTCAAAAACTCAGAAGAAAGATGAGAATTGACAAAGATCCAGAAGAATCGGACCAAGAAAAAGCTGATGCAACACCCAAAAGTGTATTTAAGGAATAAAAAGCTGGCTGTGGGAAAGACAGGAAAGGTTGAGTTAGGATGGATACATGAAGGAAAGAAGCAATGCAAGAGAAATGGAGGAGGAACAAGGAGAGTGGATTTGCCAAAGGAAGCAAAAAAATCTGATATTTTAACTGTTGCAAAGGAACGTTTCTTTCCAAATGGAAGATCTAAAAAGTGAAAACTGGAGGATTTTACATTTTGTCTTTTAGATTGTATAATAATTGTATTTGTAAAAAAAAAAAAGGTCAGAAATTATAAGATATTTTCTTATTTGCGCCTTTTTATTCAAATATGTTTAGTTACGCATATTCTGTTTGTTTTTTCCCTTTAGAATGAAATAAATAAATAGATAAAAAATGATGAAAAAAGTTGGTCACAAAAAATACTTTATTTTGTAATGATTTTTACCAGTGATTGTTCCATAAATTGTATCTAATTTAAATAGATTTTTTTCCCCCTTATGATAGTTTTTTCAAGTCAAAAGTAAATTGCAAATGTTTTTCTCCAATTTGTGGACTATAATTTCAGTTTTTTAGTCTAAATATGATGCACATTTCAGGGGAAATTGATTAAAGCTAGGTTTCTGTCATACATATAAATAAGTACAATTCAGTTGCTTCATTTAGTGAGGATGGAGCATGTAGAAAGTTTTCTGTCATCAGAGGGTCTCATCACATGTGTATGGTCCTGTATGAAGACATTGTGAGAGAAATATTATAATAAGTTTTATATCTTGTTATAATGAAATTCTGCTTCTTTATGTATTTCCTCCCTCTGGCAGTACTATGCTTCTGTGGGTTTTTCCTTTTTTTATATACAAATCTAAAAACGTTCTGCTTTTTCTTTCATCACACGTGCTCCCCCTATTGGCTGCTTGTGAGAATTGCAGCTATTTTTGTACTTTTTTTGTTACTTGTTTATGTTGAATAAAAAGTCCACAGGTTACTAAAACATATCAAAATCTTGATGTATTTTGGACAAACTATATCACATGTTTGTGCTGCTTCATGTTTTCTTTTTTCAAAATTTTCCTTTTCTGATTGCATTTATCTGAAAAAGTACACACAAATGTAATGGAGCACTTAAACAAATGTATAAATTTGTACATAAGGATTTTTTTTCTCAGTGGATTTTTTTAATGTATTCACTGAGGACTATTTTAGATGTCTGCCATCACTAAACATCATGAACCTTTAGGTCAGAAGGATGTTTGGACAATAATGTTTTTTTTTTTTTCATATTTGTTTTGACTCATTTTCCTCCATTCCTCTGTTCTGTTAGGGGTCGATTTAGAACAGCCATACAACTCCAGATCACCAGACATAAACCTCGCCGCCGTTAGGTTTCAGGGTGTTTAATTAAGCTGAAATATTTGGTCTCTTTTTTGTCTTTTTATACTCAAAATTCTAACCCTGCTACAAATGTCAGACATGAATTTATATGAAATCAAATCACATGAGTTTCCTCCAAAAACATAAGCATTCAGTCCTGTTCTCAGTTCAAAAACAGTAGCTCTGAGCCTTTTCTCGTCCTCTGAGGCTGCTGTCTCTTTGTACCTGTGGAAGCCTTTTTGTGACTCACTAACAAAGCCTGGTGTATTGATCAAGTGACGGTTTGTCGTTTTTTTCTGACTCCACTCGTTTCGACAAAGTGTTTTTGCCATGCCACACTCTGCCAGCTGAGAAACCTCCAGTCTGGCATCGTTTAAAAGCAGAAAAAGCTCCTTGTAGGTTAAAAATCCAACATCACCTCTGACACTTGCTCTCAGTTTTGATGCTAATGGTTCCCATTATTGTCAGACCACTCTGTTAGAAATGTTCCACTGAAAATTTGAAGTACAGAAATCAGTTCCACCTGAATGAGATTTGAATGCTGCTTCAGTGGAGAGAATTCAACTCTAAGAAATAATTATAATTTGATTGCAGACTTCAAAAAGAGAAAATACTGACATCACCTTTGTGTTTTTCATGTCTTTGTCATAAATTTATCAGTGAAAAGTTATTTTAAGAGATTTTCCAGTTGAAGGTGGAGTTATAATGATGTTTGAGTTTTTTAGCTTCTGAAGATCATCTTAAATGCCTAAAGCTATTAGAGTTTCTTTTTTTTAAACAAATTACATCCATCACTATTTTTTGCTTAAGTATATTCAAATCATCACCAATGTAAGGTGCTGGAAAATCTGGAAAACTCACCTTGAGAGTGCTTGAGAACCCTGTATTTTCTATCATCTATCCCAGTCTGCCCATTTCCCTCTGAACAACAACAAGACATTTTCATCCACACAGCTGCTGATCACTGGATATTTTCTCTTTTTTGGACCCATTTTCTGTTAACCCATTGAAGTTCCCAGAGTAGTCATTGAATGCACAAACTGCCCTAGACTGCACTGTTTTGTTTGTTTGGATCATTTAATGTTATTATGGTGAGCAGTTGGTTCTCTATTTTTAACTCTTTAACTGCCACACCCAAAAAAAGGCTATAAAAACTTTAATTTATATATTTTTTTCTAATAATTTGTTCAATAAGGTTATAAGATGAAATACTACTATTCATTGATCACTACTGATTTATGTATATACTATAAATGGGTGAATGTGTGTGTACATATAAGTGTATGTATTTGTATGCACATGGGTTCTTTTTTTACTTCTAAAAATTACCAAATTAATAATCTGTGTAACGAACCCAAATGCGTTACTACCTCTGAACTTTGACCTCTAGATCATCACAAATAATAACCATCTTTTTTCCCAATAACTTGGAATAAAATGACTCTTTTATTGTGTTTTAACCTGAATCAACATTCCTCCAAGGTCACGGTCGTATCGGAAGAATCCACCGGACTCTAATAATAATAATAATAATAATAATAAAGACTCTTGGTGTCTCTTCCTAAAATGACACTTTAATCTGTTACAGGAATGTCTTAAATGATTAATGCATTTTCTTCCAGCATTAATGAATGTTGATCTGCTTCAGTATTATTTCACACATATACTGATAAAGGTTCTGACAACCACGTCACTCATTACTACAACCAATAAGAGTTAGCGGTCTGAGTCACGTGACATTAATAACTCCTCATTGGCCCACGTCTTTTAGACTCCCTTTAACTTCTGACCCCGGAAGCGAGAGTTGAGTTCAATGAGAACAAGCTGAACAAGCTAAGAGAAAGGAGAGCAGTTCTGGTCTGACGCTGACCAGACCTCTCCTCTCAGCTGTTAACCCTACACAGCTGACGCTAGTTGCCGGCTCCCCCTGAGACGGTACCCCAGCCCGTCTGAGCCGATGAAACCAGCTTCCCTCTGAGGTCAGACACCTTCAGTCTGACGCTCTGTTATGGGAAGGCCAGGCCTAGATGCTCCCTGCTAGAGATGGGTTATCTAACTTCGTATCTACGGACGACACCTGTGGCATTCGGCGGTCCTCGACCCCCGCAGCCGTCTGATCCTGACCGAGGGGGAAACCTCACCTCCACCGTCTCATCCGACCCCCAACAGTGACGATCCAGGGAACGCAGTTAAGTAACCACGACTCTGGTAAAGCTTAAAGGCCTCTTGATAAAAGCTAACAACATTAGCTCACTCAAACTAGTTACTGATCCATCCGTAACTAGCTCCCCTCCATCAGAATCCTTAATCTAAATTAAGTAAATCCCTAGTCTCCAAACACCATGAGACTCAGATTGCTAAAACTTATTTAAGATTCAATTCAGAACACCTTACCATCGTGAATGACTTAATGCTGACTACCTGCTAACTACCTCTTTCTTATCTGTGATAATTGTCGCATGTGTTTCTTAATAAAATAATTAAGTCTATTTCCATGACTCAGATTTCTATTGTCAATATTAAAAGGTCCTACTAACTCCCTGTAATTAAAGAACCTAGAGAAATATCCCCGTTAAACCCTAAAAGAGTGATAGTGTCAAGGGTCACCCTTTGAGTAAAACTAACAAAACTCCATTAGTGTTCTTACGGAAGGTGTAGAATAAACCCCAGGTTTTATAACACTACATCTGATATATATGAGAAGGATATGATGTTTTTTTATATAAACTATGAGCACATGTGTGTGTGTGTGTGTGTGTGTGTGTGTGTGTGTGTGTGTGTGTGTGTGTGTGTGTATATATATATATATATATATATATATATATATATATATATATATACATATAAACACATCATATCCTTCTCATATACATTAAGGTATCATTATCAAGATGTGGTGTAAATCCTGCTGCCATGTTCATTTAGTCTATTTTTCTTCAAAATGTTATTTTGTTATTGTTCCTACTCCTTTTATTAAAGTTTTTTTTTTTTTTTTGCATATATTTCTGGGGCTATAGTCGGACGGTGGAAGGAATACTTTGAGGAGCTCCTCAATCCCACCGACGCGCATTCCGAGGAGGAACCAGAGCTGGGAGACCTGGGGACGGACTGTCCAATCTCTGGGGCAGAAGTCGCTGAGGTAGTCAAACAACTACGCAGTGGCGGAGCCCCGGGGGTGGATGAGATCCGACCTGGGTACCTCAAGGCGATGGATGTTGTAGGTCTGTCGTGGTTGACACGTCTCTGCAACATTGCGTGGTCATCGGGGGCAGTTCCTGTGGAGTGGCAGACTGGGGTGGTGGTTCCCATTTTTATGAAGGGGGACCAGAGGGTGTGTTCCAACTATAGGGGGATCACACTCCTCAGCCTCCCTGGAAAGGTCTACTCCAGGGTACTGGAGAGGAGGGTCTGGTCAATAGTTGAATCTCGGATTGAAGAGGAGCAATGTGGTTTTCGTCCTGGTCGTGGAACTGTGGACCAGCTCTTTACCCTCGCTAGGGTGATGGAGGGGTCATGGGAGTTTGCCCAACCAATCCACATGTGTTTTGTGGATTTGGAGAAGGCTTATGACCATGTCCCCAGGGGCACCCTGTGAGGGGCGCTCCAGGAGTACAGGGTGGATGGTCTTTTGTTAAGGGCCATTCAGTCCCTGTACCAGAGGAGTGTGAGTCTGGTCCGCATAGCCGGCAGTAAGTCGGACCTGTTCCCAGTGAGGGTTGGACTCCGCCAGGGCTGCCCTTTGTCACCGGTCCTGTTCATAACCTTTATGGACAGGATTTCTAGGCGCAGCCGTGGTGTGGAGGGTGTTGAGTTTGGTGACAGGAGAATCGCGTCTCTGCTTTTTGCAGATGATGTGGTCCTCCTAGCTTCATCGAGCTCTGACCTTCAGCTCTTGCTGGGGAGGTTCGCAGCCGAGTGTGAAGTGGCTGGGATGAGGATCAGCACCTCCAAATCTGAGGCCATGGTTCTCGACCGGAAAAAGGTGGATTGCCAACTCTGGGTCGGGAGAGAGATCCTGCCTCAAGTGGAGGAGTTCAAGTATCTCGGGGTCTTGTTCACGAGTGAGGGAAGGAGGGAGCGGGAGATCGACAGGCGGATTGGGGCAGCGTCTGCAGTGATGCGGACGCTGAACCGGTCTGTTGTGGTAAAGAGAGAGCTGAGCCAGAAAGCAAGGCTCTTGATTTACCGGTCGGCCTACGTCCCAATCCTCACCTATGGTCATGAGCTCTGGGTAATGACCGAAAGAATGAGATCGCGGATACAAGTGGCTGAAATGAGTTTCCTCCGCAGGGTGGCCGGGCTCAGCCTTAGGGATAGGGTAAGAAGTTCGGACATCCGGGAGAGACTCAGAGTAGAGTCGCTGCTCCTCCATGTTGAAAGGAGCCAGTTGAGGTGGTTCGGGCATCTGGTAAGGATGCCTCCTGGACGCCTCCCTCGGGAGGTGTTCTGGGCATGTCCTGCCGGCAGGAGGCCCCCAGGTCGACCCAGGACAAACTGGAGGAAATACATCTTCAGTTTGGCCTGGGAACTCCTGGGCGTCCCAGCTGAGGAGCTGGTGGACTTGGCCGGGGAGAAGGTGGCCTGGGCTGCCCGACTTGGAATGCTGCCCCCGCGACCCGGACCCGGATAAGCGGAAGAAGGCGAGCGAGCGGAGCGAGCATATATTTCTTGTTGAAACTTTATTTGTTTCAGTGTACTACTACTGCTGGAAACCAAATTTCTCAGAGAAATCTTCCAGAGGGATTAATAAAGTTGTGATTGATTATGAATACTAGTCGGGATAAGGGATGAGACTGAAAGACACTTGGTGGAATATGTTAGAGTTTAGTTGTTTTAGTTATAAAAGGGGCAGAAATCATAAGATTTTTTTCTTCTATCTGCTTCATTTCATTCAACTTTAACTTTGCTTTTTTATTTTTTGTGTGTATATTTGTGTTTATTTTTATTGAATGAAATAAATATTTGGAAAAAAAAGTTCTATCTCAATTTGTCTAAATGAATATTAGAATAGAATAGAATAGAATAGAATAGAATAGAATAGAATAGAATAGAATAGAATAGAATAGAATAGAATAGCTTGATTGATCCCACAGTGGGGAAATTCACTTGTCACAGCAGCAGCATACACACAAGAATAAAAAGCAAGTAAATGACACGAATTTCACATGATGACACACAGACAATATAAGGATGAGGTAATAGGCTAATATTATTAAAATTATGTTAGTATTTATATAGATAATGTTTGATTTTTTTAACAACTTCTCCATATTGTTTCTTAGTTTAGTCGTTTTTATTTTTTCCAGTTATGTTCAGTGAGTTATAGAGATTAAACGTGCCCTTGACCTACCACTTAAAAGTACAGTAATTTAAAAGGTGCAGTTAGTATTTCTGACCACCAGATGTCGCCGTTCACCAAGCCGCAGAAGGGACGCCCAGGGAAAAGCCTTTGATAAATACCCGCAAAAAACAGGGCTTGGTTCTGCCAGGCTTCATCCTCAGAAGCGCTCAGGCTGCCACCGGAGAGCCGTCGGCCGGAGACGTCGCAGTCAAACCAACGACCCAGAACTTCAGCTGATGTAACCCAGACAGCATATGCTGGAGACAGCTAGCTCACATTAGCAACTTTATTATTTTTATTTAAAAAAGACACGAGAGACGCAGAGGAGGGTGAGAAGAAAAATGGGGCATACCGCAATTCCTGTATTGGTGGCTGTATTGTCCTATTGCGTGTGGGAAAACGTCGAGGTAAGACACGATCTGAATCCGTTACGGCGCAGTGCAGTTTGTCTGTTTTTGTCGATTGGAATTTGTTCATTTATTTAGATTTTTTTTAAATACATGTCCACATTAACACATATCTCTTTAACTGACATTCATCTAAGGGTAGATTTAATTTATAAATGCACCCTAGAGTCATTTTAAAAACGCAATTCTAGTAGATGTCAAATAATACAGTGATGGTGATTTTGTTTATTAAAAATCAGATAAAAGGCTTTAAATTAATCCGAAGAGGCTCCTGATGGATGACAGAGATGTGATTCACAGTGCATGATTTGACTCTCTGCGTCAAGCCCAGGCCTGCATCTGATACCAGAGGCCCTTTTTTTTTTTTTTTTTTTTTTTTTTTGCACTTTGGAAGGATGGAGATCAAATCCCCATCTCACAGCATCCCATCTGGCCCTGTCAGGAGAGGAAATGAGCTTTCATCCCGTCCTTTAGAGAAGTGCTGCTGCAGCTTTGGATGGGGTCATGCATATTCAGTGGTCTTTGTATGAGAAAAAAATGGAATGGATTAAAAACTCAACCAAAGAGAGAGAGAGAGAGAGAGAGAGAATGTAAAGCACAATGACGCATACTTGGGTGTAATGCAGGGATGTACCTATACCATCATCTGTCTCCATCAATATGTGGAAGTCTGGTACATAATGGCAGATCAGAAATGGTGGAGGAGGAGGGAGAGGTGAAGGGGGCTGGGTACCAGCTGCTCCCACCATCCTTTATTTTTCATCAGAAATTACAGCAAATTTACCATTTAATGAATCTGACCTTTATCTCTTGGCTCTTAAGGCTCCCATCTCATGTGATGGATTCACGTTGGAGCACTTTAACGTCTAGTTGCGTTGGAGCTGGAGGGATGAGTCATGATCTCCCAGCCAGAGCTGCAGTTCAGGTTAAAGCACACCTCTCCACCTGTTAATCTGGAAGGTGCAGGTGCCCCCCGACTGTTCCCAGAGTTCCTAAGGCGATTTGGGAGATGTTTATTTATTAGCCATCTTCCACAGTGAGTCTGTAATAGTCATAAAGCTTCCCTCTCCTTTCATTCAGAGAATATGAATTCACGTCTCCGTAAGAGCCTTAGTGGGATTACTGCTTGTGTTGGGGAACGAGCGAGGAGACCTGCCCGTGAAGGTTTACACTGAAGATTACACTGAGAGAGGGTTGACTGGCTGGATTATACCGCGGTATTAGTCCTAATAAAACTGTCAGCTTCCTTTAATTTCCTCAACAATAATTCCATTAAAATAGAAAGTGGGGCAAATTTATCTTAATCTGTTATTGTGTAACGAGAAACCCTCCAATCAGAGTTTATTAATGGTGGACAGAAATGGTTTTCCATGGGAGCTTCTACAGAGCAGAGTGACTTGTAATGGGACCTGAAAATCAGCCTCAGATGTCTGAATCGCCATGCTGTGGGGTGGCTTGTCAAAATAAGAGCATCAAGAGAGCACTAGATTGTTTTCTGCGTTGACTTTACCAGTTTTACATTCTCTTATTGTTTTTTATTTTGAACAAATACCTTGAAAGAATATATCCATTGATCTCCAGTAGGCCTTGTCCTGAAAGCACTTAGTTAATATTGCAGAAGAATTACAATTATAGGCATCACTGTCTGTGCATGTTTTATTAATAAAACAGAGAAAAGCTGCTATGAAAGTTTTTATTTTTAGAAAAACACATTTTTTATTAATTGCACAGCCCTAACTCTCTGCAATTTTGTTTAAGCTGTTTTTTTAACTTATGTCAACAATATTACATCAGAATATTTTGAATTTGAAGTTGCGGAGATAATCATCAGGGGGCAGGTCGATGATGCAATCATCACTGTTCCAATGCTGCAATTAATTGTGCACTTGTTTATTATGCACTCGAACCCTTACGTGCACTTTTACCAAGTGCACTTTGTGGAGGACCGCAGGCTGCAGTGTGGATATTGGGACAGGTTTGACAAACTGAGACCTACACATTATTCTACGATCTGTCTGCTATGGATCTATGAACCAAAGACCAGCTAGGGACAGACATTGCAAATTAGCTTAAGCTACAAATGTTAAAGCGCTAGGTATTTGTTAGTGCTTAACACTGGTCCTTATACAAATAAATAAATTGAATTGAATGGTTGATTTTTAACATGATCAAATCCTTCTAGATCTAACAATCCACCGCAAGGATTTTTTTTTTTTTACATTTTGAAGTGTGTTTCTATGTAAAAGTTATAAAAAATACTGTTTTACCCATTATAGATCGCTTATAGATAGACATTGGATTTGTTTTACAATGGCAGCAACCCATTTTGGTCCTGACTGCACTGAAACTAGCCATTAGCTCATCAGTCCTGTAGAATGTAATCTCTAATTCTCCAACCAGAGGCTGTTCTTGAGGCTATCTATATCATTTATTACATTGATGCAGAAACACGCATCAAAATGGTTTTAAAATCCCTTTAACGCGTACCAAACCATTCCTAAATTATTTCTCTCTGCTTTCATGTCTCCAGTTAAACATGAATGAGTAAATACATGCATCATTTATTCCCTAAGATTCCCTGTTTACATGCTTCTCATTTGTGCAATCTTCTCACTCTGCACTTGTTTGCCCAAAGAAATATTTAAACTAAAGTTGATTTTATTCAGCACACTGCTCTTGAGAATATTTGGAGAATTTCTGGAAGAACTGTGTGTGAGAATGCATATATTTTGATTAGGGTTGTCAAAATTAATGTGTTTTTAACGCAAAGGCTCCTTTAACGGCGTTTTGCTTTGCACATGTATGCACGCACAGGTTTATTGTCCCTCCTGGCATTCCATTAGTGGCGATCCTAGACCATTTAGCGCCCTGGGTGAGCTTTTCCATCCCCACTGCCACCAAACCAAACACACAACAAATGGCCACATGTCCAAAGAGCTGCATGTTTATTTAAACAATTCTAATAAGCAATGCAACAATATCTTGCAAATTTCCTCAAAGCAAATTAAAAAGAGCCTCTTCTATAATAGAAAAACAAATTAACTGTTCACATTTTTTGAACAGTAAAGTAGAGCAACGCCTTCATTACAAACATCAGGGGTACAATCTAACATTAGGGAACATACTTGCATTCTAATATTTTTTTTGCACAATGGTTGCGAAAATGTTCCCACTGATACATTCAGTGTAGGTCAATAGTTCTTTCTTGTTTCAATCGACCTACCAGCTCTTTCCATGGTGGTAAATTCTTCTGGTGTTCTGGACTATTTTCATGGCTGGTCAAAGCAGCTCTTTCATTCTTCCCATCACTCAGTCCTCTGTGTTGGATGCATTTCTTTTGCAGAGAAAAGTTTGCAACAAACAAAGAAGACTGTTGTCCTTTTTTGAGTTTGTTACCCAACTTCTTTTGATTTTTTTTTTTTTCACCATTTACTAAGGTCCTATTAAAGTACTGGTGGTGGCAACTTCTTTCATCATCTTGCTGAAGAAAAATGAAATCAGGTGTTGCCTGATCCGGTCCTCTCTGAACCAACTCTGTTCTCATTGGTCTGTAAGATGTAGCAGCCAATCAGCAGGGCCAGGTGATGGTGGACTGATGCTTTGTGCATCTACAGAGAGCATGAAGCACACTATCACCTTATACTCAAGAAGAATTACACAACGCGCACGTACACATAATATAGAATAACTATAACGTGCATGTGAATTGTTGTTGTGTGACTGCAGCACAAAATGTAACCTGATATTGTAGAAGAATTTAACCTTACATGAATAAAACAGGACAATTAAGTTATTGATAAAAATATATATAAATTAATCAGGCGCTCACCAAATTAGTAATCAATGTTTCTGTCGATATGAACAGACTGCACTCACCTGGTTAGTGGCTGGAGGAGCAGCATGCTGTTGCCAACACTCAAATGCCAACTGCTGGTGCAGCTGATGCAGAGAGCCCTCCACCTCCTCTCAGAAACTGGAAAGTTTTCAGCGAAAACGCCAGGATATCAAGTAAACTATCAACAGCCATAGCTAAATGGGCAGCTACAGCTTGCAAACCGATTAACATTGTGGAGGATGGCATAAACATATTTTCATTAAAAAAGTATATTTTTCCACACCATTAATTAAAATAATAGTTGAAATAAGAAAAATATTTTAGGTCAGTTGAGAACATCTTAAAAATTGAACGCGAGTTATATGAAAACTCATGCAATTAATCACAATTAAAAGTTTTAATCGACTGACAGGCCTAGTTTTGAGCTTTTGTTGTTTAGAAAAATACCAAAATAACTGTGTTCAATAGAGCCAGCTCTGTAGTTTTCATAAATATTAATAGAATACATTAAAAATCATTCAGATACCTCATATGCAATCATCAGTGTGCTGTAAGCAAACCACAGCAGCACCAAATGTATTTCATCAGCGACCTGCATGCTCTATGCAAAGAGCAGAGGAACATGATGGTGTTTTTCATTTGTGTCGGTGGTGTTTAGGTCACTAGAACCACAAACACAGCCTAGCCTTTGTGACAGAGTTGGAAACGGTAACGGAGACCATTGTTAGTTATCCAGCTAATTTGCTGAATGAACTGAAATTGCAAATCTCCAATGATTTAAAGCAACATCCTGAGTGCCCCCACCCACTTCCTGTTGATGCTCAGCATTAAATTATGGTTGGAGACCTCTGTCCATCCTCTGCATTCATTTCATGCACATTTTTGTCCACTGCCAGGAAACTTGCATACCTAAATGCAGCAAACAGAGCAGCTCCAAGAGAAATTGCGAGGGCAGTGTTCCACATTATAGCTCACTAAATGGAAGAACTAATGACCTTTAGTTCAAGATAGCAAAGGACAGTTGGACGTCTGTGTGGGACCGATTTGTTATGTCAGAACTCTGCACTGCCCTCTAGTGGATGTGAGGTTTCATAACTATGCCAACATAAAGCAGTCATGGCATGAGGAGAATGTGGCTAGTAACTCTGATAATGTTTGAAAAAACTACCTATTCACATATGTAAAATGAACAGAAATAGGCCCTTAGCTGTTTCAATTGTCCCTTCAGGGCTACCATAATAACATAGTAGAGTAAGCATAAAGGCTGGCTTATAGAAACTATGGCTAGTTACCTGTTCTAAGTCAACATATCTCAGTAATTCTTATTTTTGTGTCTTGTGGCCTCATCAGATTTTCTGCACCAGGAACATTCTTTACCTGGTCCTTTAGTTCTAATTCACAGCAGATTTTTTTAACTTGAGTAGTGAAATTTAAGTTGTATAACAAGGGCTGCAGTCCTTTTCTGCAGCTATAAATGCAGGTTGTTCAGTAGGACTTCAGAGCAGAACTTCCTCTGAGTAGTATGCAGCCCTTGTTAATACACTCGGATTTTCCCTCCTCTTTTCACGTCAAAATGTCTGCCGTGAAACAGGCTTAATGCGAGTTTATCAACGTTGAATCAAAGCATTCAGGTTCCCACCTATCTCCTCTATAACGGAGTCCCTGAATAATAATAAATGCACGTAGGAAACTAATCCACACGTGCACAGAAAGAACATGCTAACTTCAGATAGATCGCTGGAGTTGAGAGTGGGATGGCTCTACTTCTGCAGCTGTGTGCTAGTTTATTTGTTAAAATGCTAACAGCAGATCTTCTAAATGGACTGCAATGGAAAGCAGGCAAATGGGGTAAACCCCTAAAAGGATGAGGCAACTGATTGTTTAACTGATTCAATGAGGAATCACTTTAGCTATATCAATTATAATATTAAATTACAATTCCACAGAGTGCACATCTTTCACTATATTCCCTTGGAAATCTTAAAAGACGCTGCTCATGGATCAAATTACCAGAGATGAAATGAATAATACCAGAGGGGGATATAGATTTCTTATTTTAAATCTATAATTTTTTTAGATAATCTTTTTTTTTCTTTAATTGATGCTGTAATTTTTCCATAATTTATTTTTTCCCCAGAAATAAAAAAAAGACAGATGGAAATGAGAAGGGCAAGAGAGGGAACTAACAGGGATAATGCGTGCGTGGGGAAGAAAAAAAGCAGGAAATCCGTTTTAGCAAAGCTAACATGAGATGAGATCAGATAAACATGGAAGGTCACAGAATTGTGGTGTAACCCGCCTAACCCCGCTCTGCCACCACCTCATCGCCACACAACAGTTTCAGGCCTTCCGATCGTGCAGATTCATGCACTTCCCACCCCCCCCATCTGCCTTCCAGGGCTGGAACACAAGAGGATTTAGTTTTTATTAAGAAAGGAAAATAGATAAGAACAGCCAGATCTCTCTCTCACACACACACACACACACACACACACACACACACACACACACACACACACACACACACACGCACCATGCCCTCCTCTCAATTAATTTTAGAGATAATCAGGTTCCACAAATGGATTCCCGTGTGCTTGCTGTTCTCTATTATATGTCTGTGCCAGTGGGCATCAAATGTACCTATTAACTGCATCAAATTTTTCCCCATTTTCTTTATCTGGCTTCCTTCCTGAGTTTTTTTTTTTGTAATGCACACACACACACACACACACACACACACACACACACACACACACACACACACACACGATTTGGATTAGATCTTGCGGAGTCATTATGAAATAAGAGCTACCCACTGCTGCAGGAAAAGAATGCTGTAAATGTTCCTTAGTGAGTGAGTTCTTACCAGAGGTGACAAACTAATGAGTGACACCAGTGCACCCCTTTGGGTCACTGATGAGTGTTAAGACTGCTGTTTGAGGCTTTGCTTTTTTTCAAACATTAGTTTTAAGTGTAAGAAGGAAAGATACTTTATTGTGAGTTTCCTCCAGTTTTTCTAAAATTAAAAAAGGAGCTCAATTGCTTGCTAGCCTCTGATTTTTGTTTGACCCAGAACCAGACCTCCTCCTTGGGTAACAGCCTGGGTGCCCTTGGTCCTGGTCCTGGGTCCATAGTGGGTTCCAGGAGCATTTTAGAGGGGTTTTGACCTGGCACCTGGTCCGCTGGGCTGCACGTGTTATTGCTGGGGATGCAGTGATATGTCTTCATCCATGGATCAAAATATTGGTGGGGACACGTCACCTCCATCCATGCCAAATCTGACTGACAGTGCCTTTCATGTGATAAGGGGTTTTTGTTGCGCATGCTACAAACCTGTTCTCATCCCTGAAATGGGTTTTTGAGATAAATGACTGGGACAAAATGCAGATGATCTGATTGGTGTTCTATACAGTAGATGCAGGTAGAAGTCTGGACTCATCAGTTCAGTGTCAGGCCCTTTCAAGACACCTAACTAGGTCAAAGTGTCCCTCTGGAAAAAACTAAGATTGTTGCCCACCTCTTCTTTACAGTCACACTTGAGAAGATTCATCTGATCTGATCTTTTCTAAACATTTTCAACACTACAGATTTCAGTTAATAAAGGCATTCTATAATGTCAGATTAGTGCCCTTTAGGTATAAAAATAGTAAGGAGAAAGTGCAGAGAAAAAGTCAAAGGGTTAGGAAAAAACATAAAAAATAGGCTTTTCCCACACATAGGCTCCTGAACCCAAATGTATTTGTCTTGTATTTTTACTATTATTGTAATCAACAGTTGTGGATGTGTCTTTACTAGATAAAATATAAAATGCCAACAAAAAGCATTATTTCAATACATGTAAGATTTGGTCTTTACTCACGCAGCAGAATCCAAGAACTTCCTTCAATCCTTCAAAATACGAGTCTCAAAATATCCATAGCCTGTCTCAAAACATTTGAAGTATATAGAGTGTGTAAATTAGCAAATTACTTATTGTTCCCTGGTAAGAACTTCTCTCTAAAGAGAAAAAGTGGGTCCAACTTTTAAAAATTGCTTCAATTGGTGGCAAGGAATAAAGTGTTTCCAATTTTTTTAAGTTGAACTCACATTTTCTCTTTACAGTGTTGCACTAAGGTTTTTTACATGTTATGTCCTGATCCAGATTCAAGTGATGGTGTATGCTTGTGTAAGATTTGGTAGTATAAATTTACACAAGGCATTACTGATAGTCAGGGTTTCTTTTTGATTCCATTTTAATCTAAAAACAGTTTGAAGTTTTTTAAATAGTTTTTTTTTTTTTACATTTTCTCAACATCCCAACCTTAACTGCAACATTTCCATTTGATAGTTTTTAATTTGAGTGGCCCTATTATGTCATATTGTTCTAATATACAAAACAAATTGACTAAGCAGTCAAGAAAAATGTCAGCTACATGTTGTCTACAGGTGAAATGGAGCGAGCTTTTCTTTGAAAGTGTACTTTTGCAGATGATGTGATGTCTTATATGATAGATGCAGGTAGCTTACTCGTCCTTTCAATCCCTCAGAATGGGCCTCTGTCATCATTGTTGCCCTTCCCGTCTACAATCACACTTGACATGTTTTTAAACCATTTCATCTTTCAATTAGGAAGTCTATTTCTGGAATTTCAGAAAGATATTTTCACAATTTAAAAATTCAACAATTTAAACAAATTCTTCTTCACCTACCATAATCACTAGAAGCCTGATAAAACACAGATTTATAGCTCAGTTTCAAGCTTGGAGTACTTTAGTTGTGATTGCTTGCATCCACATGAAAAACACTGGAAGACTTGGTAAATTTTTTTTGATGTATGTGTGAGATAAGCTGCATGTTTGCACATATCACAAGTTTGCCCACTGTCACATCAGAATAAATGATCCTCACCCTCTCTGGTGAGATCCCACTGCAGTTCCATGTCCTCACACCTGATTTTACTGTCTAATGGGTTGAATTTCTGTGGAAAAATGAAATGCAAGGAGAAGCAAGCTATTAAGTTCTGCAGCCACCAGGAGGTTTGAGAGACTCCCACCCGACCTCCCCCAAAGACATCTGCAGCGTGATGATAACGCTTGTCGAGGATGAAATGGAGAGAGATGAAAGAGATTGAGGGCTGGTACAGATTCAGGGGGATTGCTCTGGCACTGCAGCTGGTTTGAGAGATGGAGGAGGAGAGAGTGAAATGATGGAGAGCATGTAAAATATTTGTGGGCTTGCAGGGTGCAGTGTTTGTTCACAGAGGATCTCAAATCAGGCCCTACTCAGCAAACACAAGAAATACCCCCAGGAATAGAGCAGATTGTGACGCTGTACATACATTACAAAATATGACACCCCCCACCCCCCAAGTCTGCTGAAATTTGCATACTAGGATCGATAATCTGTAGAAGAATGGGGTTTATGCACGGTCACTTCCTGGTTGCGATAGACGCAGCCCCTCCCTTCCGGTTCAACGCTGTTCCCACACAAACTGGACAAAATGGATTTTTTTTTACCCGTTTTCTTCAAGACCTGCCGCGCATCACGGTAAACGATGTCCACCGGATTTTTGAAAAACACACAGAGACGTCTGTGAGCAAGCGGGTGAAGGACTTTAAGCTGTATATAACCAGCTTTATTCATGAAATTGAAGGTAAGCTAACAGCATTAGCTCGTAGCTTCCATCATCAAAAAACAGTGAGACAAATCTATATAGCCGTGATCGTGGGCTCCAACTGCTTCCCAACTTTCAACTTTCTCTGGTCTAGCTGTACGTTATCAAACACCAAGTCTTCATTCACCAAAAGAATAGTTGTTCCAGTGAAATAACACACGAACGGCGCCGCGCCTCCTCCATTAGCCTCGTCCACTCGGCTCTTTGACTACTGTGCTGCAAAGTGTGGACTGCAGACACGGTGTGGTTAGAAATGATCACGTTTTCTCTTCTTAAGTTCACAATCCTTCCTTTTTGTAGTTATTTATTCAGTGGAAATGTGTGGAAACGGACTGTTGAATTATATTCAGCTGATGCGGTACACAACGGAACACAGCAGTGTTCAGCTGTCGAGGCTTCCCGTCCGCTGATACTTATATGATGGCTTCATTTCTTAGTGCTATAATATATATATATCATACTGTACTATACTATACTATTACTCGTTTTGATTATAAACAATATCTTTAGCTGGAAATGCACTCTAACTCTGGAAATCTTCACGTTTCAAATGGAACCAGAAATGGTCCCGCGAGTTAATTTTAAACCGGAAGTTCTACTAAGTACTCTGTGCATAAAGCCCATTGAAGATAAAAACATTGTGGCAATAGCTGCACCTGCATTGACCAAATCATTTTTCTAAAAATCAGAATACATAAACCTTTATGTTATTCCATTTGGTATAAAATTGTTGTGTAAATAATTAAGAATTTTCTCTGGTTGTGACATGGTTTTTCTAAGTGTGTTTGTCCAATCAGGAGGTAGCATTAGGTGTTTCTCACTGTGTTTTCAAGCATGACTGTCGCTTCAACAAAAAACATGTGTGTCTCCATTTAGGTGCATAAGATTCTGAAAAATGACCTAAACAGATTTTGCTTCTAGTCAGCTGTTCTCCTTCAGATTTTATCTGCTGTTTTTTTTTACTCTGCTGCTAACAGATAAACTGTAGAGGAGTTATGTATGAAAACACAAAGCTACTACACAGTGACAATATTTGTTTTAGAATTTGACATTTCTCAACTCAGGACTGCTTTAACAGGACTGACTGGGGTATTTTTGAAAATGATGACTTGGAAGTATTCATAGACACTGTCCTGTTACATAAAGAAGTGCACAGACAGAGTTACTGTGGATAAATGCCTCTGTGTCCATCCCAATCAGAGGCCCTGGATGAGCAGGGAGGTGCAGCAGCTGCTAATGGAGAGAAACACTGCCTTCAGGCTTGGGGACATACGCTCTGCAGTGTTGCCTGAACCAATCTGAAGAGGGGCATCAGGAAGGCCAAAGAGAACTTCAGAAGGAGGATTGACAAGCACCTGGACAGTGACAACAGGCAAGTGTGGCAAGCACTTAACCAACTACAGGCCCAGCATCAGAGCTGCAGAGGGTGATGTCACACAGCCGAAGGAGTTAAACAACTTCTTTGCTCTTTTTGAGGATTCTTCCTCAGAGACAGCCATACCACCACCACCAGCAGAGGGCGATAACCTAATCCTTTCAGTAGAGGAGCAGGATGTGAGGCGCTCACTCCGGGCTGTCAACCCAAGGAAGGCAGCTGGCCCCGATGGCGTCACTGGGCGCATACTAAAAGACTGCATACCAGCTTGCTGGGATTTTTACAAAGATTTTTAACAGTTCCCTGTCCCAGTCAGCCGTCCCATCATGCCTGAAGTCCTCCACCATAGTCCCCATACTCAAAAGGCCCTCGGTCACCAGCCTGAATGACTACAGGCCGGTAGCACTTACGCTAGTGGTGATGAAGTGTTTTGAAAAACTGGTGCAGAGTCACATCTTGTCATTCTAACCCCCCTCTTGGGATCCCAACCAAATGCGTACAAGGCAAATAGATCTACAGAGGACGCTGTAGCCACAGCTCTCCATGCAGCACTGACCCACTTGGAGCAGCTGGGGAACTATGCCCGGCTTCTCTTCGTGGACTATAGCTCGGTGTTCAACACCATCCACCCCATGGACTCTTGTGCAAACTGCTTAATCTAGGACTACCCATTTCAACATGCCTTTGAATTAAGGACTTTCTGACAGGACGCTTGCAGAGGGTAAGAGTAGGAGCCCATGTTTCAACACCTCTTAGCATCAGTACGGGCTCCTCAGGGCTGTGTGCTGAGCCCCCTGCTCTACACTTGTTGATGCAAAAATGTTTGCCAGGTTCAAAACATGAGTCAGAGAGACTGTATTTTTATAAAAATAATTATAGGTAATTTATTTACATATTTAGTTAAGCCTTACAGCAGACCTACAAGCGCAGCACAGATTGAGATCATTTTCCATAGAGAGCCCCCGACTCAGAGCGTCAGGCTTTTTTATAACTCTGATACACTTTCACACACACACACACCAAGTCAATGTAGGAAAACAGGATGAGTTTCATAACTCTGCCTTCAATGGTCAGCCTTTCCTCCACTGGTCATTTCCTGGAATCATGACTTTGCACTTTTCTGATGGAACATCTGGTGTTTCTGAAGAGTTGTTTACGGAGTTCAACTCTGGGTGAAAGTCCTCACTAGACCTCTTATAGTCTCTCTGCATTTTCTCAGCTAATATGTGACATATCATTAAAATCCACTTCACACTCTGTACACAACTGACTGCACTGTTATTCACCCCAGTAAAGTGCATTAAATTTGCAGATGACACCACAGTAGTGGGGTGCATTTCGAGAGGTGATGAGTCCGCCTACAGAGAGGAGGTTGAAACGACTAACAGTGTGCAGACACAACAACCAGCTCCTGAACACTTCCAAAACGAAAGAACTGAGAATAGGCTTCAGGAAAAACAAAACAGACATACAGCCCATTATGATTGGTGGAGAAGGTGACTGACTTCTGCTTCCTGGGGGTCCACATTAACGAAACCCTGAAGTGGGCAATAAATACCACATTGCTGGTAATAAAAGACACAGCAGAGAATGTACTTGCTGAGGGTCCTCAGGAAAAACAACATCAACCAGAGACCGCTAGTGTCCTTTAGAGAGCATCCTCACCTACTGTGTCTGTGTGTGGTATTCCAGCTGCCCTGTGGCCAGCAAGATGGCGCTCCAGAGGGTCATTAAAACGGCTGAGTGGGTGCACTCTGCCCTCACTGGGCAGTCTACACACTTCCCGCTGCCTCAAACAAGCCCATAACATCCCACCCTGGTCATTCTCAGTTTGAGCTGTTGTCGTCAGGCAGACAGTACAGGGCTATAGAAACAATGACCATAAACCGGCATTAAATGTGCTTCTTTTGTGGGTATGTGTATATTGTGAATAATGCTGTTGGGGGTTATAACTCCCAATTTTAGGCTAGTTTTTCAATTTAGTCTTAAGTTTTTGACTTTAACTTATTTAATATGTTATTCCTATGTATTGCGTCTCTATGCTGACAGTGTTTGCACTTTAATTTCGTTGTTGTACATGTGACAATCACTAAGTTGACAATCACCATCCAGAGACACTGCAGGCACCGACTTAAGTCAGCAGTTGTGATTAAAACTTATTATGAGACTAAAATTACTTCTACCATTTCTACTTGACTGATCAGTCACATGACAAAAACATGGGCTGACAGTCCGTCGCTATAAAAGCAGAGAAGAGCTGCTATATGAGCCTGAATTAAAGTGTGTATAAATGTGTTTTATTAAAAACGCTGATGCTTATAAATAAAACTAAAAATATCTCATTGAATGCCACAGCACACATTCTGTGAGGGTTATATGGTATAATACTGTAATATTACATAACAATAGAGGCATATTTTTTGACGTGCGTTATACTTCCCCTGTGTGTTTTGCATGTGTTCTGCCATCTTTGCATTAACTTCTTAAATCACCACTAGACACTTGAAAGTTTAGAAGGTTAGGAAGTGCCCCTAATTTGGAAGGAAGGACAAAAAAAGCAGAATGTGACAAAATCCTTTTAACAATCATGATTTTTTTTTTCTTGATTCCATAGTTTTTGCAATCATTTGGAACAAAAATCTTGCAGGAAAGCATTAGTGTATAGGCACATAAACACACATATAGAAATATGTGTTCATACAACACCATCAGTTTACACATATTCACCAACAGAGCGCTCTGAAGGAGGAGCACATCCACCACACATTAGCTGCTTTATAAAGATGGCACACCACATGAATTATTGAAGGGCCTGAAAGGGTCCAGGCTCCTGCTTGTTGACACGACTGTGGCGCGTGTCGCACCCTCCTCTCAACACTCAGACATCCACCCTCTCTCTTCATGCTACCTGTTTTCATTCAGCCTGTCTCCGACATTCACTCCTCACCCTAAATTAAACACAAAGAAAACGCCTGTCTCCTCCTCCTCCTCCTCTTTGTCTGTCTGTCCAAGCCTCCTCTGTTCTCCATCACCACATCCCAAAGGCACTCCCCACCCCTCCCCTACGCAGACGCTGCTCCTGCAGCTGCCTCAGCAGCTCTCAGTGGCCAGTGACATCTTTTTTGTGTTCATGCAGTTCTTTAATAATTCATGCAAACTTGCCCCTTGTTTATTTTTTCATTCCCGCTCTCCTTTTGGACATTTTTTTCCTTCTATCTCTTTCTCTTTGTCAAGAAATCTCTCTGTTTCAAACTGCTGCTGATTACCCAGTACACGTTCCACCAATTTAAAATACTAAAACAGTTCTATTCAGCATGAATGTGGTGTTTTCTTCTGACCATTTAGGTGAGTTTGTTGCGTTGGTTTACACTGATCAGGCATAGATTGTTAGAAAGCTAAATTCAGTGGATCAAGCTGTGTGTTGGTCAGCAATTTTGATGGAATTTGTTATCAGAAAGGAGCCTCAAACATCCCCTTCCCTTCCCGTGAGACAAAATGTTCCCACAGCGTTTGAGTCTGCCTACTTGTGTAAACACACGCGCCTGCTTTGAAGGCATGAACCGATGGCGCAGATTGCAGTGAGGAAGAAGGTGAGCCAGGTGCTGTTTTTATCAGCCCTAAAGAATCTACTTTATATTTCTTGTCATAACAGAAAAAAGTGTATTCACGTCTGATAAACTATCCTCATGCCTTTTACATTCGCTTGCAAAGATAATTCAGAGGAAACTTGAAGCATAAATGGAAGTTTCAGGCTCTGGTAAGTGGTCGTTTTTATAGATTGAACTCAATGATTAAACCAATTTCCTTCCAACTGGCCAGTTTGTGGTGCATTTATATCCAGAGGAAATGAGATAATGCTAATATTTAATCTCCTGCAGGCTGCACATCCTACACTCATTATCTTACCAGAGTGGCCTCAGTCTAAATCAGAGGAAGTGGAAGAAATACAGGATACAGCTGCTTTAGAGGATGTCAGAGTTGTTGTTTTACAAATAAATTCATTCAACTGTGATTTAAAATAACACAGAAATCATGGTGTGTTTAAATTCTAACAGTAGTAATACAATATTTAATGAGTTTGATTTATGAACAATATTAGAAGGATTGTTTACTTTCTTGGATGCAGCAAAGACCTTTAACCTCCTAGGATCTTATTTTAACCAGTTGGACTTTTAAAGCATTAAAAAAAACAAGGATTCTTTTAAAATAAGATTTTTAATAATAAACAAGAAATGATTCTTAAATTAAATAATTACAGTAGATGCTAAACAAAATTTTCATTAAAAACTAAAGTACATAATTAAATTGAACCTAATAATATAACAATTCTAAGATTTAGACCATGTCATTTTTTTTCTTTCGATGGTTTTTATTACAGTATTTGATGTAAACCACATCTTTTATTGGAAATTCTAAAATAGAAAAAACACATTAATACAGGGTGTAAACTGGAACAAATGCATCATGATCACACAAACAATGTGAAGAATATCAATATATTTTGATTAAAGCGTGAACATTGTGATGAAAGAAAAACAGGAGTGAGGAATGTTATTTAACAACATTGTAATATTATGTTTACTGATTATTGTGCAGCCATCAGGCAGACATATTTATTTCTGCTGTATATTTAGACATGTTGACCACTTAAGGGCTTAGTGGATTTTGCATCACTATGACTCTATTCTCAGTTGGTTGTTGGAAAATTCAGATAATAGTTTTGAATAATGTTCATTTATGTTCTTATACAGTATGTTTTTGTTATAGAAGTTCTTCTTTTTATTAGATTGAACATATTTTTTGCATTTAGCACTGAAAAACCAGTATCAGCAACTACAACTGGAGATCTGAGTAGCTGTGAAGAAAGGTTTAGGGATGCAATACACCGGTTCACATAAAGTGTCACGGTTGTATTCACGTGGACTCAAAGTGCAGACGTGGAGGCAGAGGGCTGAATTAAAAGGGATTCTGTACTAAAATTAAGTCTGCTGAGGCACCAAAACAGAACTTTTAAAGCCAAAAAGGAAGCAGAAAGAAGCAGAAACAGCAGTGCAGGTAAAGAGTGGATTCAGACCATGAGGTGGAGAAACTGGGGAGTATTTCTACAGGGAGGGGTGATTGTAGAGTGAGAACAGCTGGGCTGATTAACAGATGCAGGGCAGGTGTGGCTATAATTTTTGTATCTATTTCTTAATATTTCAGTTCAAATTCTTGTTTTCTGTTACATTCTAATTTAATTTTGACCATATTTTGTTTTTACCTGATTTTACTCATTTAACAAAGTTGTTACCACTCAGTATTTATTATTTACATTTTACATATTTTTCACTTTCTGGAATCTAAATGAATCCCAGCTCAGCTTGTCTCAGTTATGCGTCTGTAATTTAGAGACAACCAACAATTAATCCATCGATCAGCGACCTGCTGCCGACAGAAAGCCGACATATGCTGACTCTTTCATGTGAGAGAAAGAGAGTCAGACCTGTAATGAGCACGAGAGAGAGAGAGAGTGACACACTGGAAATTCTGTAGGGAAACAGTTGCTACGGTAACAAGGAAGGTAGCCAGCTCCTGTGGGTGGTGTTGCCACGACAACCGCCCAAGTGATGCTGAGCAGGAAAGGATAAAAACATAAAGTAGAAAAGTGTGTTTACACGTTCAGTCAGAGAAGTAAAACAAACTAAAAGACAGATGTTGAAACTCGGCTCTCTCTTTATGGAAAACTTTTAGATTTTTTTTTTTAAACCCTGATTGGTTTTCCAGGCAGTGTGGCAGTTGGGTCCCAGCTGACCCAGCAGCAGTTGTTTATTCTGCTGTTCATTAACACAACACCTCATTGCCACAAGCAGCAGGCCAAAGATGCTCCACAGAGCTGGGCAGCATATGGGTGACCTGTGGAGAGGAGGTTACATCCAACAATGTGGTTTTGCTGTTGTAGAGGTCACACTTACCATGCTGGGCTCTTTATTTAACAGTGGTGTACATTCTAACATATCAGCGATAAAAAAAGAAAACACACACTAGTCTGCTGAAATTCTTGGGGCTTGCATAGCACACCGTGCATAACTTTAGACCCCATTTCCATCGAATGCATATGAGAGACACAGGCCCTCAGGGGAGCTCACACTGATCAAAAGTGTGTGTGCATAAATAGAAAAGCAATATACGACTGCTGCTCCCTCCCCACCTTCACCTCCTCATCCTCCCTCGATTTGTCTCTCTGCAGGATATTACTCTTAAATGCTTCACCACCATTTATCTGTTTATTTCACACTTTAGGAACATTTCCTGAAAAAAAAAAGTTCATTGGATGGAGTTACTTTGATTCATTTAAAAAACAATCCAATCTTTTTCATCTTTCTGCTGTAGTCTTTGCTTCTTACATTAACCAGTGGAAGATGCAATGTAGGCTAGATGATACACATCAAGATTACTCAGTAGGTGTAAGAAGTGTATAACTGGGAGAGATATGAAACAGAGAGGCAAAGAAGAATATCTTAACCCCTGATCAGTGACACAGTGTGTGGTCTGAGAGACAGCAATGACCCAGAGTTCACAATGAAAAGGAGCCTAGAGGTGACCTCACTGAGGATTGCTGCTTGGTGTTTGGTTTCCAAAAATCATTTCATTGTGAAAACATTTGTCTCAATGAGCTGCTCAGGTTTGGAGTTTTCTCATTTGGAGCAGATAAAACCTATCCTCCTTGAGTTATCCTACAGCTGTAACCATGAGGCATTCACTGGACAATTAAAGTAAGAAAAGCTTCTTTTTGGCAGGAAATTTTACATAAATGGTGGTGAATCATGTTAGAGTAATATCCTGCAGAGAAACAAATCAAGGGGGAATGAGGAGGTGAAGGGGGGGAGCAGCAATCGTATATTACTTTTTAATAAGTGCAAAATTTTCATCAGGATTTATGGGATGCATAGTTTTATTAACCTTTATTTGTTTGACATTGTAACTAAAAAACTAAACAATGGAATATTTACTTAAAAAAAAACATCGTGGTCCATCCAGTACAAGTAGCTACTGTTATGGTTTGCTGTGTGTTTTGTTGTGAACGACCAGGCTGAACTCTCTTCAAGGGTTATGATTGGGCTCATTTGTGTGTATACAGCCATCTCCAGTAATAACTGACCTGTTGTGCCTTCTAAAATTAGTTGTAAAGGAAAAAGCTCTAAATAGAGGCTACATACAAGGTCTCATGCACCAAGCTGACTCTTAGAAACGTTTGGCGTGGTGGTAAACATCTGTCTCTGTTGTCCTTTAGTGTATAAAGTAGTGTTGTAGTCAAGACCATTCGCCTCAAGACTAAGTCAAGATCAAGACCCAAGGGGTTTGAGACCAAGACCAGGCATACCTGAGACCATTTCCAATACCTTTCTGTGTTTAATAAAAACAAATCATATCACTGTTGACTGAGACGACATTTATGCAGCAACAACAGACAGTGCTCTCCTCTTTCTCTTGTCTTCTCCTTCTTGGACTGCATGTGGACATTAAAACTACAGCTATAATCTGGTCTGGTCTTGAGAAAAAATCCAGAGTCCAGAATGTCAGAGAAAGGCACAAGACCGAGTAAAAATGAGGTCTTGAGACTGGTCTCGAGACCAAGACTGATCTCAAGTACTACAACTCTAGTATAAAAAAAAAAACAAACATGTAGAATTGTCATCTGGTGCATCAGTCAGACAGATTACTCTGATTAGCTGGCTGAAGTAGATATTAATACTTCATGCCTGATAGGCTGGTGACTTTTAATGGGTGTATTCCAGCTCTCATTCCTGAACTGCATGGAAGAAGACTCTTCTAATCAGCCAGAACATGGGTGACCTTTGCAGGGTCTTGGCGAGGTCTTGAGTCACGTATTGGATAGGATCATTGTGCTGGCAGATAAGGTGCATTTTTGAGACGCCTGTACGTATTGTAATTTTCTGTTTCTTGTTGTTTTATTTTCATGGGTTTATGTAAATTCAGTCTACAGATTTTACTCATCAGAACTAAGAGGTTTTGAAACCAGCCATAATGAGTATCTTTATGACTTTAATGCCCAATAATACACTTTAGCCTAACATTCACTTAAGCGTGACTGTGTTTGCTGATAGGAATTGGCACTATTATGGTTCTGAATGAATTTGCCACGTAGATGCAGATTTGTTTGAGTTTCAATCTGCCTGCAGAAAATCCCTTATTCGGTATCAATTGTGTTGATGCTAGGATGATTCAAGTAGACCTGCAGTGCTCAAATCTCCTCTAAGCCGCTGATTCCTTCAATCCCCCGAGGTAGCCCTTCAGCTTGAAATTGCATCTGCCGACTCACAGCGTTTGGCATTAACATGCTGGCATTCCAGTGTCATTTAGCTTAGCTGTGAGGAAGTGTTGTGTAACAGCAGAAATTCACCAACAATGCCAACAGAAGACAAAACGTCCCTTATTGGCTGTGCTGAGAAAAACAAAAGAGTGTCTTTTATGATGTAGTTTGTTTTATTATGTCTTACATACTTTCAGGAGTTGTTTCCGTTGAAAAAGATTCCAGAAGGGACTGATCGTGCTCTTGTATTTTGGGTAAGAAGACATGCGGAGTGCGGCGTCATCATGCTGAGTGAGTCAGAAGACGCTGTTGTTGAAATGTGGGTGGTACTGAGAGGCAGACATTTAGAACTACTAACGCAAGTATCGTAATCACTCCTTTCATTTTGATCATTAGTCAGTAACAGGGTTCCACAGAACTGGGAACATCACACATCTTATCAGATTTATGTCTGTGGGTGTTTCCTGCCTGAAGGAAGGATGTTTCAAACGAAATGGTTGCACAATTGATTAAAAATCCAGGCGTGTGAAATTTGGGGCTTTTTCTAAAGAGAGAAGCAGGATATGTTTGAACAGGAAACTTATCACAATTAGTGTGAGTCCCAGCTGGGGAAGGTGAACTCGCTGTTCCAGTTTGTACGCAGCTCCAGGTGCTAATGTACGTCAAAGATCGAAGGAAGGGTAATTCCAGGAACAGACCGCATCCCTGGCAGTAGGCGAGTCTTTGATGGAAAGATATGAGCTAAAAGCTTAGGAGGAAACTTGCATCACTGCTGTTGTGTGAACTTTGTCATAGATCACAGAGTCGGTCTTCATATTCACGGAGCCTCCAGCTGACGTCCTGAATTTGAAGCTATACTTGAAATTAAATCAAATATTGGGAGCTGGTTTTGGCCTCTGATGCAGCTCTGAATGAACCCTGGTGATTATGAGGCCATCTGCTCCCAGTGTGCCCAGCTGGAGGCTGAACTGCTGTAATCTGAACCGATGATGCCCGACTTAGCCTTTGATGTTTGCACATCTCTGCGACCAAAACTCGCTGTCATGATTGGCTGGTCATCAAGCGCTGAAAGGAGGCATTTGGTTCGGAAAACAGCAAGTACATTTGAAACTGTTTGCATCTTACTTTAGGCTGCAGAACATGACGTGAAACACAAGGTAATGTTTTCTGTTCTGCCCATCAGCCTCTTCTGAATAGAAAATTAATGGACTCAATTATCCATTAGTCAGAAATGTATAATAAAGTGTCGATCCGCAGAGCCGGTCTCCTTCATCCTCCTTTGTCTGTTCTGCACCAGGAGCGTCTGGCAGACTAATGTTGCCACTCTCTAATAAGTACATGCCACACCAGGAAGAGGCCTGATGGAGCCTATGAATAATTAAGTAGCATGATTACAATGATTTATGCCTCTAATTCTTTTGGGCCATTTAGCACGAGTCTTGGAAGGAAGGCCAAAGAGCAGAGTGTCGCACATTGTGTGAAAGCTGTTATGGAGGAGGGTATAGTGGTGGGATGGAGGGGGGGGGGGTTGAAAGGATATCAAGGTGAGGGTGCATAGAGCTCAGCCTTGGGAGGAGACAGGAGGACAGGATGAAAAGAAGATAAAGAACGAGTGAAGGAGGGGCTCGGGAGCAGGAAGACACCCACTAGTCCGCCATCTGTGCTACAAAGATGCACAAAGACACTCAGAAAATTCAATTTCAGTTCAGATTTAGTGTGTTTTTCTGTGGAGAGGTTATTAATAAATCACTTGTAACTAAATTACTTCTGTTTGGAGAAACAGATTAGCTTTGATTAGATTAGCGGCCAGTCTGAGCAGGTCCAGTTCCAGAGTCTGTCATCTTAAAACTGTTCTAACCTCAACAATGTCTTATTCTGTCATGTGATTGATCATTTGTAATTTCACACAACCATTCTTTTTTTTATTCTGCTTGTATTAACATATAATTTTTGAATATTTGCTGAGAAAATGAGTTAGCTGTAATTAGCTAGCTTTAGCTCTGGCTTAACTATCCGGCAGAAAATTCTTTACAGTTCATAACCTTTTAAATAGCTTGTTCAAAAAAATCTGACCTATTCCTTTTAAAGACTAAGTTTCATTGTTTGGGTGTAATGTTTACTGGGAAACAATACTTTGTTTAATGGCATGGATTCCTAAGCAATCAGTTCAGTTTCATACATATTCTTCTTGCTTACTGAGAGTAAACATCACTTGTTGGAAACATAGTCTGTAGAAAAACCTTGTCCAACCAGAATTCAGATATTTCATATTTTTTATGTTTCATTAAATTATTAATTAAGAGTCACAAATTTGGGGTTTGATGGTGGTAGTTACACTTTTGCTGCTTTAGGAATAGCTCTGGCCTCAGGTTTTGTACATTTATGTTTGCATTTTCACTTAAATGTATTTAACTTTAAAACATTTTTTTGCAATTCTTAAATCTACAGGTGCCTCTATTAAAATTCTATCATGGGTTTTAGTTGACCTAAACACAAGGAGTGTCAATGATAAAAAAGTGAATCAATATATCATAGAGGTATTTAATTCACAGACATGAGAACAGAATGAAAAACCATCACTCGTCATTTTAAAAGGCTGTGTCATATCAAAAGCCCTGCATAACTGCAGCTGTTTAAATAGTTGCTTACAGCACATTCACATTAAAAGACTCTACAGCTGCCTGGACCATGTGCTTCTTCGTTGTACGGTCTTGCGGCAGCTTGAGAAATGTGACGAATGACGGGTGGGCTCCTCTCCATCCTTTGCTCTGGCTTGCTTGCCAGGGCCGATGGATTGCATCATTACAGGGGATGAAGTCATACTGCAACATAAGGGCGGAACAGGTGCTGAAATTTTAATTAGCGCGGGATGGAAGATGCTGCTGGAACATGTAGATGTACTGCCCTGGCCCAAACTGGGCCCTGACGGACACGAGAACTCATGTCCAGCTTGTAATGGATCGTGTCAGGTGTTTTTGTGTGCTTAACGCCTCGTTGTAGTTTTTTGTAAAAGAAGAGGATCTGGGGAAAATGTCTTTGACAATCATCCTATCACTACAAGATGCCTATTTTACTATGTTGCCTTTTTGACACATGTGTACTACTTTTGCAATTACAAAGTAAAGCAGTACACTCAATATGCAGTGGATCTTAGAAATATGAAGTCAGCTAGCAGAGTCAAAGGATCTGGTGAAAAGGAAGAAATCCAATCGATGTGGCTGGCGATATATCACCAGGTTGTTATTAATGATGCAGCACTCCCTGCAGTGGGAGCTGTCAGGCTCACTGAGCTGTCCGCCTCATCAGCAGAAGGACATGATATGTAGAGGGCAGGATTGTTGCTGCCACACCAGCCTCTGCACCCCCACCGACCCTTCTGTGTTTGCTGACTGTACTAGATGCTTCAGTACTCTGCTGTATTTTCTCACAGAGACGTGGAGCTGTGTGGCGTTGTAGAAGAATAAAATATAGTGTTATGTGTGAAGCATTATAGTAAAGTCAGCTGAATCAGATATGTATTCATGTTCCAACCACCTACAGGCTAAGTGGCATCAGAATAAATAAAAGTACATCAAATAAAAAACCACGTGATTTATCTTTGTCAGACTACAAGGACTTTCTGAGAGCAAAGACCTCTGCCTCTGTCAGCAAAATGTTATTTATTCGTTTGTAACCTTCCTCTTTGAGTCAAATCCAGCAACAGTTAAATAATACAAATATAAAATAGTAGGGTCAAAATGTTGTAAAGTTGTCCTGACTGAGTTATCGAAGCATTAGTGAGGTCCTGTTTGACCTCGTCGTCAACTTTCATGCATGTTGTAAGATTTAACAAATTTAACGAATGTTATGGTAACTTTTGTTGACTTATGGGGAGTATATGTTTACATGTCTGTAAGACAAAAACATCAGAGCATCGCCACAAATATATGATATCTGCATCCCCTAAAGAGGACATTGGTTTCTTTAATATTTCACTCTGTTAATCTTAAACCAGTTTTTATTATTTAGAAAATTTGATTTTAATAATTATTTTTATTGTACTTATTTTAAGGAAATTTTCAATTTAAGAAAATCTAAACTACTATATTTAAAAACTTTTTTGCTTACAATGTTTTACTAATCCAAAATAGGTAGGAGAAATTATAACTTCAGAGCAAAAAAACAAAAGCTTTGGTCTGAGGAGGATATTTGACACAGACATTTTTACCTCAACATAAATAGAAACTAGACCCAATGTAACACAGATTAGACGCAGCAGCTCCTTCTAGTGGCTGGTTTCAGTACAAACTTTAAGTACCGCCCCCTCCATGTAACTGAATTTGTTGCTGTTTGAAAATAAAAACAACACATGTTAAAAAAAAAACCATAAAGACAGTGTAAAAAAGGTGAGTGTAGAAGCATACAACACTCACCAAGAGTCCATATTGTTCAGATTTTGGAGTTGTATAAATATAAAAGTTCATTTTATCACTTGATTGCGTTGTGATGCAGTTCATAGCACTGTTGCATCACAGCAAGAAGGTTTCAGGTTTTTTTCCCAGCTGTCTTTCTGCTTGGAGTTTGAATGTTCCTCCCATGCATGCCTGGGTTTCCTCCCACGAACCAAAACAATGCATGTTAGGTTAACTGGTATCTCTGAGTTGTCTCTAGTCTGGCTTGCCTCTGTGTGACCCTGTGATGGACTAGCGACCTGTCCAGGGTGTCCTCAGCTTCTCGCCCAGTGATAGCTGGAGATAGATACCAGCTCCTGGCACCCCTACTGGATATAGCAGTTTAAGATGGATGGATGGATTTTTATCACTTTTAGTTTTGGCAAAAAGTCCCCAGGCTGACCGATCTATTTCAAACAATTTTTTAAAAAGTAACAAACTATTTTAAAAAACTACAACAGTTATTCAAACTGGGTCAAAAAGCAGAGGGAGGCGTTTTCCCAAGCAACAGATGCACATGTACAATAATTCTTATTAGGTTTTATCACAAGAAGGAGATCTAATCTGATCCCAGATCTGGCTTCAGATCAGGAGAGCAGCCTTGCTGGACTGGAGGTCGGGGCCTCAGGCTCCTGATGGACTGCTATTGATCGAGGGGGGAATGTGGCGATACAGTTGCAGTCGCTCTGCATCGATTTTCTGCAAGTGCAGTAGTGAAGAGCAGGCAGAATGAGAGAGCTGGAGCTGCCGGGTTATCTTCTCAAATATCCGGAAGTTTATTTCTTTCTTTATTTCTTTATTTGTCTTCTGGGCTCTGACCTTCCCCGACTCACAGACACGTCTGTTAATGCGTTGGCTCAGCAGCAGCTGCTCCAGATGGACTGTTTCAGCTGGGCTTCATCCTGCTTATCTTCAAATACACTCAACCAATTAAAAGATCCAATTTAACCTCGTCAATAAGAAAATCAATCAGTCGTATTTTACTTCAGAGTGAATGGAAGCTATAACGTCCTATTAGTTTCCCACTAAATCAAGTTAATTACTTTATTTGGGAAAAAACTATTTTTTTTAATATGGGTGCATATTTTTTAAAGATGTTTGTGGAATAGTTTTAGTCAAAATGTATTTTTATACATTTTCAGAGGCAAGAAAACAGAATAAGGAAAGAAATTGTTTTAATTTAAAGCAGTGAACGTACATATTTAGTCTCTATTACAGCAAATTTGACTTTAAATCACAGTTACATGATTTTACCAAAAAGAGATTAGATTATGCACAGTTTATATTCTGAATGTGGTTTAGAATCAATTCATCTTCCACATTCTAAACTTTTAAACTAACAAGTAGTTTAAATAGCAAGTCATAAATCCTTAAAACTCTGATTTGCTTTCAGAAACGGTCAGTAGTTCTGAAAAGTGATTTGCGGTAAAAAATATAAATCTGCTTAGACATGCAGAAACACAAACCCCTCTTAGTGTAATTAGAACGCTCATGCTGCTTAGGGCTTATTATATTTATTGTACATTTACTCAGAGGCTTTTAAATATTTATTTTATCCAGTATAAATTTTAATTAGGACTTCAAACACTTTAGCTCTGTTCGGCCCAAGCAGGGCTTTTCCTTTGATCACGCGTCACTTTCTCGTATTTTTTCTCTCCTCGAATTCTTCCCCGTGGGCATCTTGTTTCTAATTGGCGCTGCGTCGCTCGTCTTGTCAGTCGTCAGTTGGTCCGTCTCTCTGTCTGTCAGCGCAGATGAAAGAACACGAGTCATCCATATGGGCTCCGGGGTCCTGGATGCCTTTTCTGAGGGAGGTATCATCCATATCGTTACTATCAAATGTTGCACCAAGAAACACGCAGGGTTTTTTTTCTGTATGACCTGCAGCAGACATGTTTTGTGCCGGGCATCTGGTGGAACATGAAACTTATTTTTTCTTGATACCAGAGGGCTCTCTGGTGATTCTGTTTGTCTGTTAAAGTAGAGTAAGTCTGGTGTTTATAGAGCCGTCCAACCCCTCCCTCGGCTCTCTCTCTCTCTCTCTCTCTCTCTCTCTCTCTCTCTCTCTCTCTCTGTCTGTGCTGTGTGTTAATGTAGTGAAGTGGCACATCGGTCAATGAGCTTGTATTAACACCTGACTCCCAGCCCTAGCTTCTGTTTGTTGCTCCGTGTGGGGTCTCCTGGGCCCTCCCCCCCTGGCAGAGCCAACATATCCCACGATCAATACCTGCTTTCTGCTTTCTACAAGGCCAGAGGGGGGGGGGAGAAGGGTGAAGGAGACAATCTTTGACTTGCTTTTGTATATTTTTGCCTTCTACTTCATCCATTTATCGTTTTTTTAAATGTTACCAAACAGGAGGTCCAGACTATAAATCCTGGGTTTGTTTATTTATTGACCCTTTTTCTCATTTCCTGTTTGGATTTTGAGTCTATGTGGATGTTTGTCGTTTTCACTATAGACCCAGACCTGTAGGAGTAAGAAATCACGTCAATAGAGCCTGTGTGGCAGCGTGAATTACAGTATAGGCTAGAAGACAATGGCCTAGATTTTCTTGACATTGGTGGGGACAGGGACAGGACCGGGATGGGACCAAGGGGGCGGGTTTGAGCGCCGAAACAGGGCGTGCAGATTAATCAGTCTTGTAACGCTGTCTGACCCAAAGTTACCATCACTGAGAAAATGTCAGTCCAGCCCGGTCCACATCCAGACCCAGAGCAGGTTCCATCGCTGTAAGCAGCTCAGTGTGGGCCTTGCAGCCAGCGCCAGTCGATCCAGACACGCAAGAAGCATCCCCAAGACGTCTGGAAAAATATTTTGTGGACGGGTGAGACAACAGGAAAACTTTTTGGGAAGTGTGTGTCCCGTTACATCTAACTAACACGTCATCTTAGAAACAGAACATTATGCCAACAATCAGACATGGTGGTGTTAGTGTGATGGTCAGGGGCTGCTTGGCTGCTTCAGGACCTGGATGACTTGCTGTAATTGATGGAACCATGAATTGTTCTTTCTACCAGAAAATCCTGAGGGAGGATTTCTGACCGTTGACCTCAAACAGAGCATTCATGCTGGAAAACCCTCCAGTGTGACTGAATGAAAACAATTCTGCAAAGAGTGGCACAAAGTTCCTCCACAGCAGCATGA
The DNA here is from genome assembly GCA_006937965.1 of Callopanchax toddi. Taxonomy (NCBI): domain Eukaryota; kingdom Metazoa; phylum Chordata; class Actinopteri; order Cyprinodontiformes; family Nothobranchiidae; genus Callopanchax; species Callopanchax toddi. The sequence continues at coordinate 1,413,571 of SSNR01000026.1, read as the reverse complement.
GAGACTCATTCATAGTTTTCACACTTGATTGTAGTTGTTGCTGCCAGGAGTGTTACACATTGGATTTGATTGGTTAACCAGGTTGGTTTAGATTGGTTCGTTTTGTCGAAATCATCATTTGAAAACTGCATTTTGTATTAACTCAGGTTATCTTTGTCTGACATTGAAACTTATTTACTGATCTGAAATTTTTAGGTGTGAAAAACAGAAGAAATCGGTAGGTGGGAACCTTTGACAGCACCGTTGAGTCTGCGTGCATTAGCTTCTTCTGTTTCAATCTCTCACCCCCACCTTTCAGTTTTGCACTTAGCGACACGCGCTTCTAATGTTGGGTTGTGCTAGAGTGCATTTAGGAATTATCTACCCTGGATCAGCTTCAGGCCCAATACTCTCTGCCGCCGTGTGTGTGTGTGTGTGTGTGTGTGTGTGTGTGTGTGTGTGTGTGTGTGTGTGTGTGTGTGTGTGTGTGTGTGTGTGTGTGTGTGTGTGTGTGTGTGTGTGTGTGTATTAACTCATCCCTCTCCCACCCTTCCCTTTCCTGTTTTCTCTGTCTCTAGGCTCTCGCCATAGCTGAGGTGAATGGGCCGGGCCCCCAGCTGGCCGAGCCACAGATCGCCATGTTCTGCGGCCGTCAGCTCCTGCACATGAACATCCAGACCGGGCAGTGGGAGCCGGATCCTCAGGGCCGCCAGGGCTGCTTCAAGCACACTAATGAAATCCTGTCCTACTGTCAGGAGGTAGGAGCCTGCTGGGACGTAAACACAAACATGTCTGCTGAGGATCAATATCACTAATAGCATCATTATCAGATCACGGAGCTGGTTTGGGACTAGTGCTGCATAAACAAAGAACTTGTTCAGATTGTAAATTCCTTTCTCTCCTTCTGATTTGATTTGTCCAACGCCTGCCCTATTAAATCTATATATATTTAACTATATATAGTGAAGAGATGGCAGCTTGTTGGAATATAACAATATTTCATTTACGCCATCATCCACCTTCCCTCCTCTTACTGTATGTGTTATCAGTAGTACACACACTCACATGCTCCTTCTTCAGGATTAATAATTCAAAGTAGAGCAGAGAAGGCAGTCAGGCGCCATCTGGAGGCCTAACCAGATGTGTGCTACAGCTAGAAGCTGCTGTAAGGCTGAAAGGCCTCTAATGGGATTAGCAGACACATTATGTATCAGCAGTGCCTTTTAACCAAAGTCTTCCTTTAATACTTGTGATTTTTGTGCAGATAGCATTTAAGTGTGCATCTGGACTGGATTATTTGAGTTTCAGATAACCATCATTTTTAAATGAACATTTGTGTGAAATTGAAACTAGTGAGAGGATTATTATGTGGCGCAGAGCTTCAAACAAATACTGCATCAGACTCTCAGATATTTAGAAAATATGCTGCATGATGGCTCCCCTTGTTAGTTTCCCTTTTCTCCTTCCAACTAGCCCTCAAGCCTCCTCTTTGAAACGTGTCTTCCCTGTCTAATTCTCCTCTCCCACCCGTTTTTTGTCCCTCCACATGTGTGTTTCTTGTCCTTCTCTGCATGCTCCCGTACGTCCAGGTGTACCCAGCGCTTTCAGTCTCGCACATAGAGGAGTCCAAAAGACCTGTGACCATCCAGTCCTGGTGTAAGAAAGGCTGGGGCCACTGCCAGACTCACCCTTTCATTGTCCTGCCCTACCGCTGTCTGGGTAAGAACAACGTCACAGCATCCTAACAGGCCATGTAGTCACACCTCTGGGTGTGTGTTTATGTATCACATTGTGACAAACACTCTTTGTTGACACTGATTTAGTTTCAGACATTTAGTTTGCTAAATTAAATTTTCTACATTTATCTAATATTGATTTAAGGTTATTATTAAACAACAAAATCCCTGTATAGATCTATAGAGATGTTGTGTCTGGTAATAACCACTAGGGGGCCAAATAGGCCAACGTTGATTCTGTAATAAACTCTTGTGCATTCCTTTTGGTTCAAACACTCTTTGAGGGTTTTTTTTTTTTTTTTCAAAATAAATGTACACTCTTGATCTCTGTTGCACTAATGACCTTACCACATGCTGATACTTCAGTTTTTAGTTTTTATCACGTGTTCATTCGGTCCTTCACATGTTCATGAACCACGTTCAGATGCAGAGTTTATATAAACTGAAGTGAAGCTCTTAGTGAAATCCTCACCTCCTCTTTAATCCCACTGTAGAGGGAGAGTACGTGAGCGAGGCCCTGCTGGTGCCTGACAGATGTCGCTTCCTCCATCAGGAGCAGAAGTATGCTTGTGAGAGTTACCTCTACTGGCACCACATCGCAAAGGAGGTAAGATGAGCTGCAGTTTTTCCTTTTTTTTCCCCAGAAAAGTTTGTGCAGTTGAAGTCAATAAATTGGGGTGAAAGAGAAGATTTAATGTAAATTGTTTTTCAGTCCCTAAATCTGACTTCCATCCTTGTGTCTTGTATCAGGAGTGCACTTCAGAAAACCTGGAGCTCCACAGCTACGGGATGCTGCTGCCATGTGAGAACCATTTCCGCGGTGTTGAATACGTTTGCTGCCCAGGCAGAGGCGGCTCGACTGGCAAAGGAGAGACGGAGGAAAGAGACAAACCCGACCTTACTCAGATGCTCACATCCCAGACGAGTGGAAAGTTCACCTCGGTGTAAGATGGCACAGCTGAAGCTTATCGTTACAGGATGCAGCTTGTTTTAAAGACACCACAGAGTGACGAGAATCAACTTTCTCCACAGCACCAAGGTGACGGCTCCCACCCCGAGTCCCTCTCCCGACACAGACGTGGACGAGGCCGACGTGGAGGAGGAGGAAGAAGAAGTGGTGGAAGAAGAGGAGGAGGAGGAGGATGAGGATGTTGATGAGGAGGAGGAGGCGGAAGATGACGAAGAAGAAGAGGCAGCAGCTGTGAAAGATCCGGAGGAGTATGAATACCCCTTTGACTCCGGCCCATACCAGACAGCCGATTTGGACTCCTTTTACTACGAGAAGAACCACAAACCCACCTCCTCCTCTCCTCTCGTCATGGTGGAAAGCTGTGAGTACTTTGCTTTTTCTGTTCACCTCCTTGATGTTTATGGACCATATGAAGGAAGTGATCAACAGATGGGGCAAATAATGCAAACATTTATTTATTACTTCTGTATTTTGCATGAAAAAGCTCAGTACATATTATGCATGCATACAGTCGCGGTAAAAATAAACAACAACAGACCTCAGCATGTCATTAATAATTAAACATAAACAAAAAACAAACTGGAAAAGATGTGTGTGGAAACCTATGTCCACCCTGCTTGTTTTTAGCACCCCCTAATGTTCGTTTTAAGTCACTGTTGTAAAAACGTTAGCATTGTCTATACTCAGAAACACCTAAATCTAACTGTTGTAATGTCTCCTCAGCCTTCATTGCTTTCTACTGCAGCGGTTCATCACTCATTCAAAGAAATCAGCTGTGTTCAAGCAGGGAGAGATTGAAAAAATGCAGCAATCATGAGCTAAAAACACTCCGGCGCTAGCATAACAACTAGTCACATTGGATTAGCCAAAACTTCAAGAGATACGTGACTTTGTGAGACTTCAGAGCACTGGACCGGAGACTCAGAAGTTGCAACCGTGGTATTCTGAATACAAGCAGCAGATGGGGCTGAGTGACTTTTCATTAAAGGAGCATATTAGCTCATACTGGCTCAAGAAAATGACTTAAAAATATGAAAAAGTTACATAGTGTGCCTTTAAGAGAGAAAGTATCAGCCAGTTGCTGCTGATCAGATGTATTGATTAACTGATTATCAGTGTGATCACCTTTATAAAAGCAGGAGTTTGCTGGTGTGGAGCATACGGGTGTGTGTATGCTCCACCTGCATGCTACTACAAGGAGAAAAGACATTAGCAATGACCATAGAGAAGCAACGGTTGCCACCAATTAAGCTGAGAAGGCTTAAAGGTCATTTTCAAATAATTTGGAGTCCGTTATTCTACAGAGACCCAGAACTGGACGGCCCTGCACACTCACCCCCAAGAGGTTATGAAAACCTAAGAGCTCCACCTCAGACTTAACGGTTAAAGTTTATGACAGGACCCTTTTTTAAAATACTAATGAAGTGCTGTATGACTTGTTTGAAGAATTGCAGGAGAAAGTAGTCTCTCTAAAAAAGAACTTATCTGAATGAACCACAAGATGTCTGCAATAGTGTCCCCAGGACAGATGAGACAAAAATAGAGATGTTTACCCATAAAGCTCAGCAACATGTTTACCTAAAACCAAACAGCTCATACCAGCTGTCAGGGGGTGGAAGGTGGTTGGTTTGGGCAGCTTGCAGCCACTGAGTCAACTATGAACTTCTCTGTAGATCAAAGTATTCTAGAGTGTCTGTCTGACAGCTGATCTGCAACAGAATGAATTAAGAATAGAGACGTGGTTCTACAGTCCAGACCTGATAGAAACGATGGGGTCTGTTTTGTGTTTTTGTTCACTTGTGGTTAGCTTTGAATTCATTTAGATCCTGAATAAAGTGGCACGCATTAGAATGGGAGGGTGGACTTTCTTTTCACCATCACTGTACATGCATGCAGTGTCTGTAGACAAGTGTATCTGGGGCTTCCCGTCAGTCTGCACTAACCGTTTTAATCAACAGATGTCTGAGTGAACGTGTTTCGGGTGAATCTGGAGCATAACACTCATTCACAACCACAGCAAGGCCACAACAGAGTTCCTGATTGTCTTCATGCTAATTTAAGCTTTTCACCACTTTACAGCGTAAACGTGAGCAAATTCAGCCACCGTTCAGTCTGCTTCAACGAAAAACGAAGTAACTAACGAGTTTACGACGGCAGTTTGTGGTTCAATTTGTTAAATTGAACAGTGAAACGGCCTCGCGTTGGGAAGACGTTTCTTTTTTCTTCTGCAGACTAAATCCAGGCCTTAAACACCTCGCCTCGCCTCGCCTTCTTCCGCTTATCCGGGTCCGGGTCGCGGGGGCAGCATTCCAAGTCGGGCAGCCCAGGCCACCTTCTCCCCGGCCAAGTCCACCAGCTCCTCAGCTGGGACGCCCAGGCGTTCCCAGGCCAAACTGAAGATGTATTTCCTCCAGCTTGTCCTGGGTCGACCTGGGGGCCTCCTGCCGGCAGGACATGCCCAGAACACCTCCCGAGGGAGGCGTCCAGGAGGCATCCTTACCAGATGCCCGAACCACCTCAACTGGCTCCTTTCGATATGGAGGAGCAGCGACTCTACTCCGAGTCTCTCCCGGATGTCCGAGCTTCTTACCCTATCCCTAAGGCTGAGCCCGGCCACCCTGCGGAGAAAACTCATTTCGGCCGCTTGTATCCGCGATCTCGTTCTTTCGGTCACTACCCAAAGCTCATGACCATAGGTGAGGATTGGGAGGTAGACCGACCGGTAAATCGAGAGCCTTGCTTTCTGGCTCAGCTCTCTCTTTACCACAACAGACCGGTTCAGCGTCCGCATCACTGCAGACGCTGCCCCAATCCGCCTGTCAATCTCCCGCTCCCTCCTTCCCTCACTCGTGAACAAGACCCCGAGATACTTGAACTCCTCCACTTGAGGCAGGACCTCTCTCCCGACCCGGAGTTGGCAATCCACCTTTTTCCGGTCGAGAACCATGGCCTCAGACTTGGAGGTGCTGATCCTCATCCCAGCCGCTTCACACTCGGCTGCGAACCTCCCCAGCAAGAGCTGAAGGTCAGAGCTCGATGAAGCTAGGAGGACCACATCATCCGCAAAAAGCAGAGACGCGATTCTCCTGTCACCAAACTCCACCCCCTCCACACCACGGCTGCGCCTAGAAATCCTGTCCATAAAGGTTATGAACAGGACCGGTGACAAAGGGCAGCCCTGGCGGAGTCCAACCCTCACTGGGAACAGGTCCGACTTACTGCCGGCTATGCGGACCAGACTCACACTCCTCTGGTACAGGGACTGAATGGCCCTTAACAAAAGACCATCCACCCTGTACTCCTGGAGCGCCCCCCACAGGGTGCCCCTGGGGACACGGTCATAAGCCTTCTCCAAATCCACAAAACACATTTGGATTGGTTGGGCAAACTCCCATGACCCCTCCATCACCCTAGCAAGGGTAAAGAGCTGGTCCGACTATAGCCCCAGTTGATGTCAGCAGCTCCCCGTCCCCACTGTAAACAGTGTGAGCAAGTTGCTGCCTTCCTCCCCTGAGGCGCCGGATGGTTTGCCAGAACCTCTTTGGAGCCGACGATAGTCTTTTTCCATGGCCTCGCCAAACTCCTCTCACGCCCGAGATTTTGCCTCAGCAACTGCCACTGCTGCACTTCGCTTGGCCCGCCGGTACCTGTCTGCTGCCTCTGGAGACCCACAGACCAGCCACGCCCTGTAGGCCTCCTTATTCAGCCTGACGGCTCCCCTAACCTCTGGTGTCCACCAGCGGGTACGGGGGTTACCGCCACGACTGGCACCGGCTACCTTGCGACCACAGCTAGCAACAGCCGCCTCAACAATCGCAGAGCAGAACAAGGCCCATTCGGACTCAATGTCCCCCACTGCTCTCGGGACGCGGTCGAAGCTCTGCCGGAGGTGGGAGTTGAAGACCATCTTGACAGGCTCTTCTGCCAGGCGTTCCCAGCAGACCCTCACTATACGTTTGGGTCTACCAGGTCTGCGCGGCATCTTCCCCTGCCATCTGATCCAACTCACCACCAGGTGGTGATCAGTTGACAGCTCCACTCCTCTCTTCACCCGAGTGTCCAAAACATACGGTCTCAGGTCAGATGATACAACTATAAAGTCAATCATCGACCTGTAACCTAGGCTGTCCTGGTACCAGGTGTACCGATGGGCATCCTTATGTTCGAACATGGTGTTTGTTATGGCCAAACTGCGACTTGCACAGAAGTCCAAAAACAGAACACCACTCGAGTTCAGATTGGGCGGGCCGTTCCTCCCAATCACGCCCCTCCAGGTCACGCTGTCATTGCCCACGTGAGCGTTGAAGTCCCCCAGCAGGACTATGGAGTCCCCAGTAGGAGCGCTATCCAGCACTCGTCCCAGAGACTCCAAAAAGGGTGGGTACTCTGAACTGCTATTTGGTGCATAAGCACAAACAACAGTCAGGACCCGTTCCCCAACCCGAAGGCGTAGGGAAGCTGCCCTTTCGTCCCCCGGGGTAAACCCCAACGTACAGGCAGAGAGTCTTGGGGCTAACAGAAAGCCCACCCCAGCCCTCCGCCTCTCACCCGGATCAACTCCAGCAAAGAAAAGTGTCCAACCCCTCTCCAGGACTCGGGTTCCAGAGCCAACGCTATGTGTCGAGGTGAGCCCGACTATATCTAGCCGGTATCGCTCAGCCTCTTCCACAAGCTCCAGCTCCTTCCCCGCCAGAGAGGTGATGTTCCATGTCCCGATAGCCAGTTTTCCCATCCGGGGATCAGATCGCCAAAGCTCCCGCCTCGGTCTGCCACCCGATCCACAATGCACCGGACCCTTCACTCTCCTCCTGCAGGTGGTGGGCCCACAGTTGGATGAGCCCATGTCTCTGGTTCGGGCTGGGCCCGGCCGGGCCCCATGGGCGAAAGCCCGGCCACCAGGCGCTCGTCCACGGGCCCCAACCCCAGGCCTGGCTCCAGGGTGAGACCCCGGTAACCCTCCGGGCCGGGTACTCAGACTCTTAGATTGCTTCTCCATGAAGGGTCTTCTGCCTTAAACACATTCAAACATTATTTTTCCGCCCATTTAATCAGGAGATAATTGCTGCCTGGCTCGTGCAACCAGTGACGACCTGTTTTCTGACTGTTTTCCATCCAGTGACGACACTTCAGCCCACAGATGGCGTGGATGTTTATTTCGAGAATCCGGTGGACGACACGGAGCATGCCAACTTCCTGCGTGCCAAAACGGACCTGGAGGAGCGCAGGATGAAGCGCATCAATGAGGTGAGTTTCACGGGGCTGAGAGCAGGTTAATAGCGCGTCTGCTGGTAGCAGGTTGAGCTTCTTGGTTCTGGAATCTGAGTTGAGACTCGCTCTGACGGGCGGCTGATCTGAACAGGATTTACCTTATTTAGTGGAGCAAATATAGAAGAAAATATCAAACTCGAAAAGGATATGTTCATCTCCCTGTGTTGATTTGATTTTATGTAAAACACAAGACATCCCTCTTTTGTGTAGCATTTATAAAATGACAGCTGAATTACTGCCTTTCTCTCCCTCAGATCATGAAGGAATGGGCTGAGGCCGACAACCAGTCCAAAGATCTGCCAAAGTCGGAGCGCCAGGCCCTGAATGAGGTAGACAGACACTTTTACACCTGCTTTAAAGACTTTATTCAACACTTTTCTGGGGGGGATGTTAGAATAAACATTTGCATTGTTCATTTTTCTATAAACCACATGATTTTGTCCAAACCAGCACTTCCAGTCAGTGCTGCAGACGCTGGAGGAGCAGGTCGCCAGAGAAAGGCAGAGGCTGGTGGAGACTCATCTGGCCAGAGTGGAGGCCATTCTCAACAACAACCGCCGCCTGGCTCTGGAGAACTACCTGACAGCGGTGCAATCTGATCCCCCTCAGGTAAATCTACCGCAGAGAGCGGGCAAGGGCGAAAAATCAGGAGAAACACAACCCTGGTGTTAATCTCATAAATCTGCTGCACGCTGCATGTTCGTGACAGCTAACGGGGTGAGCTTTGCCTTTTGTCTCCCAGCCCGAGCGCGTGCTGCAGGCTCTGAAGCGCTACATGGCTGCAGAGCAGAAGGACCGCAGACACACGCTGAGGCACTACCAGCACATCGTGGCTGTCGACCCACAGAAAGCTGAGCAGATGAAATTCCAGGTGAGAGCGTTTTGAGATGTGCTGATGCTTTCTGCTGACGGTAAAAACTCAGAACGTCGTGTGCAGAAGAGGTACTGCAGAGGAATCCGTAATTACTTTAAAGAATTCAGCCACCAAACTTCTTTCCGGTTAAAATAAGATCAAACCTGGACTCTGCTGACTCTGAATGCAGCTGAGAGGAGTGATTTTTTTTTTGTTTGCTTTTTCTTACGGGACCGTTTTTGGTTTGCAGGTGTACACACATCTCCATGTAATTGAGGAGAGGATGAACCAAAGTCTGGCTCTGCTCTATAAGGATCCGACATTAGCCGAGGAACTGCACAGTGACATACGTGAGCTAAACGACATTTACCGGTTTTCACATTTGCTGACTGCTCAGGTTACCATTTCATTCTTAATTAATTGGTCAATTTTACATATTTTTCCTTTAGAGGAACTAGTGAAGGCCGAACGAGGAGACATCAGTGAGCTCATGACCACCTCCTTCTCTGAAACCCGCACCACCGAGGAGCTGCTGCCGGCTGAGAGCGAGGAGGAGAAGGATGACGAGGAGGAGGAGGAGAGGGCCTTCCAGAACCGGCCTTATCCTCCACGTATCGGTACTAGTTACTAGTTTTATTTTATAGATAAAAGCCTAAAACGAGGAATGTTTTTTCTTGAGTTTTTTAACTCAATAAAGTTGGGGTTTTTTTTCATTTCTCCACAGATCTGCAGCCTACTAAGAAAGGTGAGTTTAAGCTCAAAATGATCTAAACTACAGTTTAAACTTTTTTTTTCTTGCAGAAAGTATTAAATTGTCTTTATTCTCATAGCTGACTGCCTTATTATTTTCTGTCTTTGTCTGCAGAGGATGACTATGATTATAACACCTCTGAAAGAAGCCCCACATATGAATATGAAGAAAAGGTTTTTGTTTTTTTTTTTGTGCTCATTTGTGTGGTTTTAAAATGTTTTTTCAGCTCAGTTTGAGTTGACACGTTGATGCAATAATTTGCACTTTTTGTACATATTCTATTTTCAGTGTTTCTGTAATTTCCTCACAAATTTCCTGTTTTTTCTTTTTCTAGATCAACACTTCTGCAGAGCTCAAACAGGCCATCAAGCCCAATGAGATCGCAAGAGATGAGCTCGTACGAACACTTTTCATTATAAACGGATTCTGTTGAATTTAGATCTAAAATTAAATTAAAATGATTTTTGTACCATTCAGAGTTTCATTTTTGTTTCATTTTTAAGCAACCTGATGCCTTGGAGACATTTAACCGTGGCGCCATGGTGGGGTTGCTGGTGGTGGCCGTTGCTATCGCCATGGTGATGGTGATCAGTCTGCTGCTGGTGCGCAGGAAGCCGTACGGCACCATCAGCCACGGCATCGTAGAGGTACAACCCCAGCTGGGCTAAAAGTTCATGTGTTGATGCAAGCTTTATTGTTAAAATCATAATATATCTTTATGCTTTTTGAAAAGTTTGTTTGGACAAATCTTTGCACAAACCAAGTTCTAAAACTGGGATTAAAGTCCCATAAATTTAAAAACAACCATAAAATCTATGTTTTTGGAGACATCGTGGTTTTCCATCTTGTTAGTTTCCTTTAACCGAGCAGCTCTGATTCCCGTCTCTCTCCCTGCAGGTCGACCCCATGCTGACACCAGAGGAAAAACAGCTGAACAAAATGCAAAACCACGGCTACGAAAACCCCACCTACAAATTCTTTGAGCAGATGAACTGAAGCAAAGGGTGCCACCTCCTGTTCCCACCCCCCTCCCTCCATCCATCACTCTCCTTTAACAGTGCCGTCCCAGCTGCACTTCCTTCAATGTATTTAATGATGTGTTGCAAATGTTAAATAACCGATAAAGTCTGGGGTACCTCCCTCGCCCGATCATAACCTCTCATCATAATGTGAATAATGAGATATAATATGATCCCATGCTACCTGATGTAATCTGGGTTTTTTAGGTTTAGCGGTGCCACAACGTTTCATGAATCTGGAACCATCCTCTCTGTGGCATGACTCCTGCTCCTCACTAGAAACTGATTTTGAATGGTGCATAATGCTTTCTACAGTAGTCTTTATTTTCAAGTAGTGGTTTCCTTCTTAGGCTTTTACCACGGTGACATAAATCTGTGTAGATGGGTGTGACTGGCAGCCTGGAGCGAACTTAAAGAGTTTGAATGTATGAGACAAATTAGGCTTTGAGTTATTTTTTTTTAAATCACACTAATCGATACAGAACATGCCGCTGGTACAAAAAAAAAGATTTTAATTCAAACGATCTGCCCTAAATATGATTAACGAGTATTTGGCAAAATATCCTGTTTAGTTAATCGAGTCAGCGAATTGGTGTGTTTGTTAGAGAATAACCAGAAGTCCGTTATTTTAAGGAAAGCATGACGACTTAGTGTATACGATGCTGCCGTCTATTTCTTCTTTGTGTTGTTCCCGTCTTTGCTTTTGAAGAGTCCGAAACGTCGCGTTCCAAATGGACACTGTAAATAAGACAATACATGCGACTAGATGTAGACATTTCTATGGTTAATTTGCATTAATGTAATGGATTAATATATTTCAAATGATATTAATAATGATAATACCGATATGAATAATATTAATAATAATGCGTTGTGCTGTTATGAGAAGAAGAAACCTTTTTCCTAACATGGCTGATTGAAAACGGACTGTTGTAAAAACCAGCACAAGACAACGACACAGCAACTACTTTCTGAATGTATTTGAGGTAGACGTTTAGATTCCATCCTCTTCTCTTGATTTTTTTTTTTCAGATTTTCGTTATTGTTTAGTGATGCATCGCTCCCAATTTTGTGAACCTTATTAGGAGTAGTGAAGTTCAACACGTCATCACTTTGTGTAGCATTTTCAGATTAGATCAGAGGAATTAGACCTGTTAACCTGCACAAAGCAGCGGACTATGAAGGTATGGCTATAGAGGTGTGTGTGTGTGTGTGTGTGTGTGTGTGTATGTGTGTGTGAGACTCCTAACACACCACCATTGTAGTAGTATCGTTTCTTTTAAATCTTTGATCTCATCCGTCCTGGATGATAGTACTCTCTCTGTAAAGGCTTTATTTAAGCTACTCATATCAAGACAGAGCTCTTCACTGAATGACTCATTGTAGTTTTTCACATGTATGACCTACACAGTGCTCTGCAAAGGTCAGTAAAAGAGGGAATGCCCCTTTTGTCTGACTAATTATTTACTGCTCAGTGTGTCACTTTGATTTCCTTCAGCCATCAGATCTGTCGTTGGTCATCATGTTTGAGAACGGTCTCGTTTTGCTCGTTTTTAGATCACTCAACCTAAATCACATCCGTCTTCTTTTTTTTTTTTTTTTGGTTCAACTTGCAATTCTTTTCTCCCCGTTAATCCCTCAAGGACGTTGGGTGAATTCTTACTTATGACTTGTGGAGTTTTAATTGAATTTTAAAAAAGGAGCAAGACGTTCTGATTAATAGGATATCTGAGTTCAAATTGACCATCGTTTGTCTGGTCAGGTGGGTTCATAGCAGGTTGTGGTCGTGTTATGGCGCGCCAGGACAAGTCATAGCACTTGTATATTTTGTACAGCTACGTTAGTGAATGAAAACATTGTATGTTCACAGTTTAAGTCAGTCGATCTTGTAATGATACTTCAGAAAATCCATAGATGAGAATAAGCTTGCCTGTGTCTCCCAAACCACTGACGGTTTCCTACCAGCAGCATTTAGCAGACTTAGAACGGTGTATACTCTAGTTACTCAAATCACATTTGTACTTAACAGCCCTCGATCGGATTCTAGACTTCTTTGTTCGGTCTGTCCAGCCCCCCCTCCCTTTTACTTCCTAATGAAATGTAAACTATGTTATTGAGGTTTTAATTGCTGCATTATTGCCTTTTACAATGCTGTGTTTTTGGATGTAATTATTCTGTATTTTTTATTTAAACTGTACGTAATAATCAGTTGGAACAAGGGTCATGTGTTTCACATGTAATTAAAAGCATGTATGAGGAAAACAAACAAACAAAACAACAAAAAAAGGTCAGAAATGTGAACTAAAGACGGATCCGTGGCCTCTGCTTGGTCGACGAGCAGCGGCATGAAGCACAAGTAAAAAAATGATCCATTTGTGTAAAAAGCTGAGAAACGGGTTGTCTGATTTGAATTTAATTCAAGGGATGGTCTTCATTCTCATTTAAATCTTTAACCAAAGACATGCTCCATTAATATTACAGAAGGATTCCCTTTATTTGGCAAAATGTTTTCAGTGTAAATGTATTGTTAGCGATCTGGCTAATTCAAACTGGTCACGTTAATTAACTGTAATAAAAGTGAATGACCCCTTAAGTCTCTATGTGTGTGTTTTGTCTATAAGATACCACATTGTAAGGAAAGTTGATGCTCATCTTTCCACAGAGGAGACTGAAAACTGTTCTAACGGTGTTTTTCTTTTTTTAATCAACCATCAAATGGAGAAACCTTCAGTCTTACTCACACTTGAAAATCAGATCCTCTTCCAGTTTAGGTCCTGAGCTGAATTTCATTGGAAAAAGAAACCTAAAGAGCACGTCAGCATGCACCCTGCTGCAAAACTTCACACACAGACCTGTTGGTTATTTTTAGAGCTGGTTTAAAAGGAAGTTTCTGCTCAGCTGCATGTCAACCACTGGCATAAATATTACATTTGGTAGTAAACCTGTCTGGGAGATAAACATCGTAACCAAGATGAAGATAAGAGCTCTCTCAGTTTTCAATAAGGAGCTTCAAGGACTCCTTTAGCCATAGTGTCATTACTGTGAATTCCAAAATTGCAGCTCACTTCCTTTGTCAGAAAAAGCTACATGTGATGATGTCCCATTTTAAAACTTTTATCAACTTACCCAAAAAGGAAAGGAATATAAACCATCAAAAGGGGGAAAAAAAAAAAACATTAGAAGTGAGCATGCAGGGGTTAAAGGTCACTTTAACCCTTTAACTTCCACACTGGGGGGAAAAAAGCAAAACGTTTTGTAGTTTGTAGTCAGGGTTCCTTAAATCAGTCAAAATGTTTGAAATTTGATGTATTTTGAAGGTTTTAAAAGTACTTAAATTTTTAACAAAGTAAGCAAACATATACTGTTTATGTGTGAGTAAATCATCATCAGTAGTTTTTCAGTTTAGTAGCTATTTTCTGTTCAGTGCACACTTTAATAAGATATAAAGACTTAAAACCTGCCCCCTCACTACCTAAAGGAGGAGACTTGCCTCCTTTCTTTATGTGAGTTAAACTCTCCTGTTTAACCTCATTTTTCTTTTAAAATTTTCATGATCTTCATTTCATGAGATTTCTATTCAGCCTTTTTCAAGTTTTGACGAGTCGTTCATTTACTGGATATGAATATCATACACATCATCCAGGGCCACAAAAACCTCTGTTAAGGTCAAAGTTTGTCACTTCTTCACAGGATGCTCTTTCTCTCCTTTCTGATTGGCCATCTTTATTGAACCACTTGTAGCAGGAAGAAGATTAAACAAAAAAGTTGACTGAGATCAAAAGTTTAAATCAGTCCTTAGATGATACATTATTATATTGAGATGACTTTCTGTATTCAAACTAAAAGCTTAGATTATTCCTAAATTATTTAAAATTTTAAATGGCTTATCTCCCTTCATTTAAAAAATAAAAGGTCATATATACGTTTATATGACCTTTTATACTGCTACTGTGTGTGTATATATATATAGCTACACAGGGACTGGAATTTTGATGATCAAAGTTCAAAACTTTTTTACCTTTTACATTTAAACAATAAGATCCTGGGTGCTGAAACTTTAATTTGCATTTCATTAATGTAAATAAAGATATTTATTGTCAGCGTCAGTTTATCTAGACAGCACTAAAATCACAAGTTCAGACAAAGAGCTGTACAATCAAAAGAAGCAAAACAAGATTAGTGAAACCTGACAGAAGAAAATATTCAAAGTACAATTATTTCAAAGAAATACATTGACAGGAAATTCTTGCCTACAAAAATAACCTAATTTAAATCAATCACTCAAGGTGTCTAAAACAGTGAGTCTGCTGACAGTAAAGTTTGTTTTTGTTTTATTATGGTACTTATTTAAACGTATCGCCTTTTTTTGTAACATGATGATAACGAACAGTTCTATGACGTGCCCCAAACCTCTGCACAGTGATTTAAATATGTAGAAACCAGGTTAAGATGTGTAGTGATTTTTTTGTCCAGAATGTGCTTCACTTTATTAAATCCTGACATGCCTCTTCAGATGTTATTAAGTGCTTTATTCTAGCGTATCCTATTATTTATTATCACACTGAGAAATGTGATCTCTTTGATTCTTTCATCATCTATTTCTATCTGGACCTGTATTCATGTTGCTGTTCCCAAACAACATGATTGACATCAAACGTTTTCTTATTTCATGTAGTTCTGAACTGACCATGTCCCTATAATCACCCTCAGAACCAAAACGTGTCATCTAAAAAACAAAGTTTACTTTTTAAACCTTACAAATGTAATGTATGGACTCAATACTGACCCCTAGGGGAGACCACATGTAATGTCCGTTCATGATAGCTAACTTCACAAATTATTACTCAAATAATTCCTTATCCAGTCTAATATAATACAGAAAACATATTGTTCCATTTTGCTGAATAATATGTTTTTGATTGATTGGGTCAAATGCTTTATTAAGATCTATGAATATTCCTACCACACTGTTTCTGATCCATTAGTGATTTCTTTATTGAGTCGATTAATACCAGTGATGTTGAACACGTTGAGCTAAATCCATATTAGTGAGTTTTTTTAAATGTTTTTCTAGAAATACTAAAAAAATTAAATAAGTGGGCAGCTTTCTGGTACTTTGGAGAATTTATGAACAGGTCAGTAATTTGTAACGTGATGTTTATACCGAGGTTTTTTGTAGCTGGTGTGCTTGTTTTTGTTTATTTACTATGTTGTATTATTATTAATATTGTATTATTGGACAGTTTTTTATCATACAGTGACTTGAATATTTGTAGAAATGTGTTTTATGCCTTGTTAATATCTTTTTTATATTTTATTTTAACACACATTCATTGATCGATCAGTTATGTATCAAAGCTTCATATCAGTTTGGCTGATCACAATTAAAACAGCATAGTTTGTGTTTAAAATGTAGTGATCACTTTAACTATTGAGCTTATAGTTTATTTTACTACTGTAGGCTGAGATTATTCTAGTTCTGAAGGGAAAAGTATATTTATTTGCATACAAAATAGTTTTTTTCTAACACTGAACAAATAAAAACAAAAACTTTTATTATTATAAAGAAGTTGGTCGATTTGACAGATATTGAGCCAAAAATGAATGTGCTAATAGCTGAGGGTCATATACAGAACACACTCTGAGTTCTAACAAACTGCATGAAATCACAAATAAGGCTCATTTCAAGGTTTCACCAGAGTGGCTCCGTCACTTTAACGACAAAAGCTTTACTGTGAAAGGCAGTGAGTGATGTGTATTCCTTCAACAAATGTTATTCCTTCCATTTATATGATCATTTCAGGAATACAAATACACAAATCCTACATAATCACTTTTACCCCTCTTTACAGCATCATCTGTTTGATGAATTCTTTCCGTTTGAACTTTAGCGGAGCGATGACTAACGGTCTGTCGTAGCTGTTGTCTGCATAAATTCATTTCCTTTGATCTCAAACCAAATGAATGCTTCGAGTAATTTTTTTTTCTTTTTATAAGCATCAACAAACATGCGACCCTCAGCGAGAGTATCTGACACAGTTCCCAACCAGCGATTCTCCTGACACTCACTGGCGTGGGCCGTCCTCACACTTCCTTCACCCACAAATTACAAAGAAGTGTCAAGCCCCAGCCTCTACAGCCCTGCATAGGTTCACTTCTTCCAAACCACAACACTGACGGGTAGTCCTGCTCACCCGGATTACTGTGAAAAGCCTCTGTGGCTGTACAGTGACAGTTTGCCATTGATGCCTGCAGTGCACATCAGTCATTTTGGTAGTGGTTCCTCTGAAGTCGCCTGCTCACATCCCGCCACTGTGGTAATGTAAGCCTACTCATATTAACACAGACTTTAATCACCTCGCAGTCTGAGTGTGCCTTTTTCTTTCTTTTTGTTTAGTTCAGTGACACTTTGATTCATTCAGCAAAACAATATGAAACCCCTTTGTGCAAAACAATTAAGCAGCTTTGTAGGAAGATGAAAGTCTTTATCTCATACGAGATGCATTTGATCGATTTAAACACAGGTAGCGTCTGACGTGTTGTATGCACTGACGAGCCTCAGAGACACCACAGTGTCAGCTGGGTGGGGTGTCTCAACTAACATTGGAGGGGGGATAGCAGGTGGTAGAGGGGCCGATAGTCTAGATATTACTAGTAGGTGAAGCCCTGTGCATCACTTCTTGCAGCCTTCTTCCAATGTAGAGCAAGTGACATTTAGGTGTTGGTAAAATGCTAATTTCCTCTGAGGGGAATAGATGAGATCACACTGTCCAGTGGTTTGAGGAGAGCTTGATTACAGCTGTCTGCAGTGTTGCCCTAAAATGTCAGCACGTACAGATGTCTGCACACACACACCCACACAACAAAAAGGATACCAGAATAGGTTTCAGAACATGACAAGTGATGCACGGCTGCACAGTCCATCTGTACGGACCACAAGTGTCCGTTTAGCTCCTGTCCTGATGCATCAACATGTGACGCCTGTGATTAAAAGGAAACCGCTCGTGGTTAACGCCACACACACACATGGCATGCATGCAGTGTGAAAAGTGTAATGGAGATTTATTTTAAACTTCTCTTTTAGCTTTGAGGTGAAACTTTTTGTTTTAGCTTGTGCTCAATCAAGCAGCTCACAAAGATTTCTATCTTTCTGATAGTTTTGACTGTTTCTGGACCAAAATTAAAGGTAGAGATCTTATCAGGGGGGTTATGTGGGCACAGAAATGTCAGCGCATAGGAAAAGTACCAGGCAGCAGGGCAAGTCTGGAAAATTTGAGCACATTTCTGTAAAGACCAGCGCAAATGTAACCATTCAACTTTGTGTTACAAAAGCAATAATGTTTCCCACCATTGGGTTTAGTAACAAACACGCCACTTTCAGAGAAAAATCGGATTTCATCACTGTTTTCTCAGTTTGGTTCTCCAAGGAAACATCAATACACCACCAGTTGATTCAACGATTAACAGCATGCAGCGACCTGATTTATGAGATTAGAAAATCATTGCATTCCTAACCTTAGCTGGTTTATTTCTGTGAGCTGTCAAAATGTTATTTCAACAAGCAGAACTTGTTAGCCTGTTCTGTGTTTTGTTCAGAATCAGATTACCAGTTTCCTGCAGTTTTTTTTCTTATCTAGTAATGCAGTTCAATGCTAATTTAGTGTGAGAGTGTTTGAAGTCCTGAGTCAACATGAGTGTTTACTTGACATTAAATAGAAACGTCTGGTTTTAAATCCAGCTGAGACTGTTGTTGAGAAACTGAGGTTAGTCATCATGACTATCACGATCATAGCACAAACAAGAATTCATTTAAATAGACTTTTCAGCAATTATTAAGATTGTTTCAATGTAAAAGCTATAATCTTATCAGTGAACAACCTTTGTTCAGAGAAATCGCTTTTATGTCTAGCAGGACGGGTGAGTTAACAGCTAGTTTAAGGACAGATTAAAGTGTTACTGCTAACTTAAACCAGCTCCAGTATTTCACGATTCCAAAATGTTCACATCAATTCATGCAAAAGATTTCTCAGGATTCTTTACAGCGTCATGGTTTTTGCCTTGCACTGTTATTTTCATTGACTTATAAGGTTATTTACAAGCATGCATAGCGCTAGCAGCATCTATCAGGATTTTTTCCCCAAATTTCCACATCATGAAAAGGACAGTGCTGTAAAAGATTACAAATTAACTTACACATTAATGTTTTTAGTAGATTGGAGTTGTTTTAAGTCATATGTATAGTAAGTAAGTAAAGTTTATTTATATAGCACCATTTACATAAATAAATCACAAAATGCTTCACAAAAATGTATAGGGCCACTGAAAGAAAAGATAAAGTGTTGACATTAAAATTGACATTTTTTGACAAAATTCAAAATACGATTTCCAAAATAACATTGAAATGTTAAAATTTGAAAAATATGTAAATAGTGTTTTTAAAATTAATTTTTTTAGGATTCCAAAGGGAACCATGCAGCATTGGTGCAAAGATGCAGTACCCACGATGCATTGTGTGAATAAACTATGGTGACTTTGTACTTAATTATTACAAATCAATTCTTTTAGTGCATAAACCATAACTTGCATTTGTTTCTGTAAACAATCTGTAAATAACTTCTCTGTGGTTAGGCTGCTGCTTGAGAACATTATTAATAAACTATTTATAAACACTTAGATGTTTTGTTTGAGACTCTTATTGTGAAAGACTGAAGGACACTGCAGTGGATTCTGTTGTGGGAGAAAAAAAACGCACCTCATTTCAGGAAGCGCCTCATTTTTTAAAAAGTTTACTAAGTAAAAACACACCTCAAACAATAACAATAAAAACAGAACAGTCAGGTTCAGGAGGGTTCACTTCTACGAGCTAATCTAGAAAGAGACTTTTTTTTTTATTTTTTCTGCCACGTTTTGACTTTTTTCTGACTTTTTTAAATTATATTTTTGAATAGTATAAAAAAATTTCATTCTGACTCTCAGTGTTTCCATGCATTGTTCTTCTGAGTGACCCTAACATGTCGTTGTGGTTCAGTCATCAACCTGAAGCACGACTTCTCCAAACTGAGGTTTTGCTACCGTTATAACTTTTACACAGAAACAAACTTTAAATAAACACAAACATCTGTTTTATGTCCAAAAGCAAACAGAAACAAGTATTCTCTTTTTAAAGCTGCTTTTAATATCGTCACTTTAAAAAAAATGATTTATTTAATATTTCTATTCCAACTCCTGTTTTGTTATATCCAGATGATATTCTTTAAATATTCTTGCTTCGGAAAATTCTCGTTTTTTATTCTGTAAGGGGGGGGGGGGGGGGGGGGGGGGGGGGGGGGAATCTCTCAGAAATCTTGTTTGGTTTTTGTTTCACTTGATAAATTTGTTCTTTTCTAGATTCATATTTTCTTGTTGTGTGTAAACCCACATGTTGTGTTTTACACTTTCTCATGGTGGTCTTTTTTCATGTATTGCTTCCTTCCTGACCATGTGGCAAGTAATTCTAACATACTCAATTTTTATTTTTGCACATTTATTTATCTGTAGCATCACCGTGTTTATCTGCTTCCTTACATAACCAGATCAAAAACCTGAATTCTGAATGGTCACATGAATATCCAGAGACCAGACTGAATAGCCCCAAAAAAGCATAAAAAACAGGATTTTCTAGAAGAGTCTATCAAAATATCTCCTATCGTCTTCAAGTTTCACTTGTGAATTCAGCATGATTGAGAACAAAAACAGGGAATGATAATAAGAGGTGTTTGCATGTTAACACTACATACCACCAGTGACATAACAAGTGCTTCTAAAGTGGCTTTAAGCATAAAGAAAAAGAGAGTGTGACCCTATAAAGGCCGCTCAACCAAACTAATATAGAATGGCGCTGCAAAAACGAAGTTATTAATAATAAATAGCACACCGCTGTTTTAAACAAATGCTAAAAGAACATAATGTAGGACTAACCAACCACTGAGGTCTGATAGATTGACCATCTCTCTACAGTTGACCTATTTTTACAAGATGTCACAATGACACCTGACAAAAAGGAAAAGTAGATACCTCTATTTCGAAGGTGCAAGTTTCAGTGAAGCCTTTAGTCCTCTCTGCATGTCAGAACCCCTGGGCTTTGGTCTGCATGTTTCCTGTCACTTTCAAGTGGCTTTTTGTCACAGCACAGAACAATCTATTAATGTAGTGACCAGCAAATGATGCTGGAGGGAGGAAATCATTCACAGCCTGCAGAAATGTACGCCATCATACAGAAACATCAACCACTGTCCTCATTTTCCTCTCCCTTCCTCTTCATCACGTTTCTCTGTTAAATACATCTTTAAATTCAGCCTGTGCTCATGTTCTAAAGGAAGAAATAAATCAAATTCTTATTGTGCTATAAAGAAAATAAGAAGAAAGCATGTAAAACTGAACTTAAGTTCATGTTATTACAATAATCAGGCCATTCTACATTGTAATCAATGCACCAATAAGAGACTTGAAGAGGAGGGACTGTAAGACAAAGAGGAAACCACCTTGTCCCACAGTCTAACCTGTGCCCCGACAGACATGTCACTTCTTCACAAGTCACTTCACAGTTATGACGCGAGGTAGCTGATCACTCTCCAGGGAGACGACTCACTAAACAGCCGGTAAGTGGCTTTTCATGCAGCTGTCTGTGCTTTTAGCTTCTGTGACTTGAAACCACAAGCAGATATTCTTTACCTCTGCTCATCTTTGCTCGTTTTCTCTGATCTTGTGAAAAAGGAAGGCACTGAGCTGCTGTGCTTTAGTCTTTCAGAGCTCTCCTGTGACTTCAGTCCTCTTCATGCGAGCTGTAAGGGAGGCTGATTGTAACTTCATGTCCTGTTTGTTGAAGGATGTGTAAATCTCACAGACGCATGCAAGGTTTTCCCCTGTGTAAGCAGTTAGATTGTACTGTAGAGTGAGCGAATGAAGCTCTGACGCTAACTAACTGTGTCAGGATGCTGCAAATTTAAACAGCAACAGGAGGGCGGGCTGGGGGTCTGAACAAGCTCATTTTAAAAGAGCTGGACTCGTTCAGTAAGTATCCGAAAACGAGAGCCGTTTCTCATTTGAAGGCCTTCACCCTCAACCGCATTGATTTGAATAAAACAGAATTAACTCATTGAACAAATCAAGATTTTCCCAAATGAAAATAAAGATTTAAAAAAAGACTATAAATTATTGTTCTTCTATACTTTCTGTCTGTGCAAAACGCATTAGCTGGATGTACCTTAAATTTAACTGCCAAATATTCAGTAAAAAATTGATGAATTAACTCACTAAAAAATAACTAACGCCTTCCTGCTACACCACCATTTATAATAGTATTAGTATTCCCATTTCAGTTTAATTTATATATCTGCAAATGTAAGAAGGTGTTGAAAAGTCCTAATATATATATATGCAATAATGTTATAAATAATCAAGCTTTTATCTTTTTGTAAAACACTAATAATAGCTGCAAATAAAAGTCAAAAACGCTCCACATGGACATTTATGTTCATGTACGCAGATGATGCACTTTTATTAATAAATTTATTTTTGGCCTAATGCATGGACTAAATACTAGTTATTCCATATTATAGCCTAGTTATTCCATAATATACTTGTTATAGTATTATAATTACCCATTAAAGGTGACTTTTGACATTATCAGCTGCATCCTAAAGTGAAACCTTGAGCTTGCCGTGTACAGTATGTACAGCGGCTGGAGCTGCGCTTCTGTCACTTTCACTCTCGATGCTGCGTGATATACTCAGTGTATATCTGCCAAATCAGCAACACAATAAAACATTTAAAAAATAAACTTGTTGCAGGAAATTAGGATTTATTTTGAAATTTTTACAATTTTTTAGAATTTTAAATCAAGTCATTGAGATTTTTTATTATTGTTGCTTTATTAATGCAACGATAACATATTTCAAAAGACCTTGTCTGATTATCTTTGTAACTGTAACATCATAAGGAAGTTGTGAACTATTTAACTTCAATAAATGCAATTTAGTTTGCTATCTAGAACATGTGTCCTTATCAGAAAATCTAATTCATTTGTAACTGCGAGTATAAAATAAAAACAAAAACACATTTGACCTCTTGCTACCTTTGCCATACATTTTTTGGAATACAAAAACCAATTTTAGACCTTAATCTTAGTGAAGATGACAAGATCTCAGGCATTCAGCACACAGCCACAGCATGCTCATCCATGTAGTTTCTATTTTACAAGTAAAATTCCTAAAATTTCTGCACCACACTTTGATATTTACATATTACACCCCTGCATGCGCTTGCATTTAATGTTTATCACACCTAAATACAGTCTTAATCTTGTTGACGTTCGAACTTTACTCATGTTTTTTTCTTTATTGTACAGTGATTAGTCATGGTTTCATACACTGTTAGGGCTTTGTGGCTTCAGAGTGTGTATGTGCGCTGTGAATATCAAAGCTGTCACACAAATGAGTACATTTCCACTGGATCAGCCGAAGGCTCAGACCTGATAACACACATAGGTTTGACTGAGAGAAAAAACCTGCAGAAAGAAAAGAACAAACGTGGATTTCACTCTTTAGAAATTCTTTATTAAAGATGAAACGGTACAAGTTTAAAAAGTGATTAAAAAGTACAATTCACCATCAAATCATAGTGTGATCTCTTATTGTTGGTAAAGCAAACATTCTGCCCCCTTAACTATCTCTACAGTTAAAATAAGGCAGAAAAACATTTGAAGTGGTAACCTTCTGCTGTTATTTAGAAATGTGACAAAACAACCAAGGAAATGGAACTGATCTTACTAGTGTGGGACATTATCTGATGGGATCTCGCTTTGTGGCTTTCTCTTCTCAGACCCTTGCAAATTTTTCTAGAGACAACAGAAATGATCCGAATCGACAACACACAATATTTCCACTTCCTGCAGCAGGCAGATGCCTTACGTCGCTCGGGGGCACTCTGTGACGCCATCATCTCGGTGCAGAGTCAAACCTTCAGGGCTCATCGGCTAGTTCTGGCCTGCGCCAGCAGAACCTTAGCCCAGCAGCTGGCCCAAGGAGGAGATGCAGACAGCCAGGTGCACTGCACTCTGGACTACTTCTTACCTCACACCTTCCAGCAAGTTCTAGAATTCACCTACACCCAAGCACTAGAGGTTTCTGTCAAGGACCTTCGTCTTCTGCTCAAAGCTGCTCAGTTGCTGGAAATGCAGCTACTGGAGGACCAGTGCCGCAAGCAGCTCGAAACTCTAGAAACCATCAAGGAGGATCAAACTGGAGAAGATGTCAATGATGAGAAAGATCTAAAGCAAAAACAAGGCCAGGTTTATGAGGACAATGTCCAAGAGAAACCTCCTCCAATAGAAAAAGCAAGAGTCAGTTCTTCAGCTGTTGATTCTCCAAACGCACACAGTCATCTAAAATCTCCAAAAAAGAAGCCAAGACTGTCTCCGATTTCTGCAGCATTCTGCAGCAGAGATAGTGTCATCACCAGACCCACAACCAGCAGCTCATCCTTCTCTTCTCCGTGGACTTTCCCCAAAAACGTCTGGGACTCTGAGACACACTTGAACACCCTGAGGAGGATAGCAGAAAACTACTCCAACCTGGTTTCAGCTCACCCCCTTCAGTCCTCAAACCAGTCCTCTTTAGTATACCCCCTGTCCCTGTCTAGACCACACATGTTCCCTTTCCTTAGCTCCCATTTCCAAAGTCCCCTTCAGAACTCTGCAGTGGGCTACTCACACTTCCATCCCCACTATACACAGAACCTCTACAGCGGAAGCTCTCGTATGGGTAGCATGATCAAACACGGCCTGCTGAAGAAGAAAAAAATGAGCCAAACAAGTCAAACGGCTGAGACAAGGTAAGCCAGACATCTGACATAATTTTGGAAACTTCAGTTTTTGATCTTTGCGTGTTGTCTCCCATGTTTTTCCTACTACAGAGTCATTTAGAACCCCCTGGTTTTGCTCAGTTGTTCCTTTGCGACAGCTATCATACCTGACTCACTGCTGCATGTGTGATGAGCCTCCTGCACTTTCCTGCTCAGATCAGTTTCACCTGTTAACCCTTCCCTGCCTGATCAAGCCTGTCGAGGTCTTTTTAGAGAAACAATACTAAGATGTTTTTAACAGCACAAACAAATATTTATACAGTTACCTGAATAATCTCAAGTTTTAGTTTTCATCTTTTTGATCATTTTTAGGAGATCATTCTCATCTTTAGTTGCACTAGAAACTTTAAAAACCAACTTTATTTTAATTCTTTTTAAGTTACCAAATTCTTTCAAGTCTTTCACAACTTCAGACCAACCCGTGAGTAAAGGGGAGCCCCCTAAATTTCTCCCTTCCTTTACAGAACTTAATATTTTTCCACCCACTGAAACATATTTTGAGTGTTTCGGCTAGGCCTGTTTGCACCACAAAGGATTGTTCGAAACATTAATATACCTTTGTGAGGGGAAAACAAAGCTTTTCTTTGGTTTCCCTCCCCCACCCTCTTGTTTCCTTTACTCAAGCATTTCACAAAAAATACTATTCAAGCTAGTGCTAATAGAGCCAGGAAGGAAATGCTTTTGTGGGATGTTATATATGAATAAAATAGTGCAAATTAAATGCAAGCTGACTGTTTTTGCTTGCTGACTGGACATCTTCATATTAGGACACACGATAAAGCCTCACAAATGTTCTTTTTTTTATTTTTTATGCACACACAAAAATCACAATTATAAATGTTTTGCAACTTTTTTCTTTTAAATGTGCTTCTCGCAGTTTTTCAGAAGTGCCAAAAGCCTCCAAAAAAACTGAGGACTGCCGGCACTGCAGCATAAGACGACTCAGTGATCCAGTGCTGCGTGTGTCAGGTAAATGATACGATAATGTGCTGAAGAGAAACCTTTAACTGATGCAGATTATTGTCACTACGATGCAAGCGGTAGAAATGAACATCCACCATAAGATCAATTCAACAAGATAATGAGTCGGTTCTCACCGTGACCTCTAACCTTGACAGGCTCCAGCTATGTTGCTACGCAATGGAAAGTGATAAAGAGAGTTGTGGTTTTGAAATAAGCATGGTGCAATAGGAGCAGTAGTGTGGTTACTAGATACAGCTTGATATCTGCAGTACAGTACATATGCAGCGACAAGAGTGGTTTGTCCAATGCCAAAAGAGCTGAACACATGTTGTGATAAACTCTGGTGATACCAATAAAGTACACGATTGAGCAACACAAACAGGATTTGTGGTTGGGCATGCGCTCGTACGTGAACACATGCGTGTTTTAAGTGTACCATCAAGCTAATTAGCTCTTTATCTGCTGCTGAATGTCTCTGCTCACTGGGCTGTGAGAAAACTGCGTTTCACGAGGGATCCTAGTGACTATAACCGACAGAAGTGTCCATTTTTTTAATGCTTTCACATGAAAATTATTTGAATAAACAAAGTTGGGATTCGCTTAAAGGCAAGACGAAATAAAAAAGATTAAAGTAGCACGCGAAGCTATGCATTGGACAGGAAGTGCTAAGTGTTCAATTGTTGTGGTTTATTCTCTCCTGTTTTCCCCCTACTACAGTACCAGCTTTATATTTCTGCATCCTGTCTATAGGCTTCTGTGAGGGCCTCATTTTTCTCTCTTAAGACCTTAAAAGTGTAGGGTTTCACAGCTTATACTTCAACCTCAAAATCACACCTTTGTAATTTTTAGAGGAGACATGAGAGCAGGCTGACAGGAAAGTGATCTTACACACACACCGATTCTATTGTCATGCAACAGGATGCTAAACAGAAAAAGACTCCTACTGCTGCTGATACAGGTCTCAGTAAAAACCTTTTTGTTGTACTTTTTAAAGCTGGACGAAACTGTAGCAAGTTTCCAACTATTGCTCAATCCAGTGTGGTTGGTTGTTATTGTCAGAAGACTTTTTTAAAGCTCCACCACAATCAGTTGATCTGCAAATGATTTGTTATCAGGTATTTGTAGAAAATTTTGATACAAAATTTGTGGGAAAATTCTAATTCAAATGTACAAGGTTGAGGAACGTGAGATGGAATGTTTTGTTTTACGTTTGCACAAAGTTTGAAACACAAAACAACCTCTTTAGAACAACCTAATCATCATCACATAATCTGCCTGTTCGTTTTATTTTATAGTTAGGTCTCAAATCATGATCAGGGATCAGTCATCAATATATATTTGCTTTAAATTTTCTTCTTGAAAGTGAACGCAGCACAACAGCGTTTTCGCTTTTTTTTGTAGTTTTGTTGTTTTTTTTACCCTTTTTTCATTGAAACATGAAGTAACTAGTGTGGTGGTACATCCTGTTTGACAAATGAAAACGCCACATATACTTATCAGTATTTTAACCGCTGACCCCCCCTCCCCAGTTCACACTTTCAACTGCCGTCCTTCGTGTTTTTTGTTCTTTGCAGGTAAAAGCTGTGCTGGATGTCAGTTCTGTGGAAAAAGTGTTGTGCAACACGAAACAGAGACCAGAGGAGACCACAGGGGAGAGAAACCATACCATTGCAAACACTGTCCAAAGAAGTTCAGTCTGAAACACCAGCTGGACACGCACCACCGCGTGCACACCGGTATGGTCAAGTCCGATAAGCGTGAAGGATTCTAAACAACCTGAAACACTGATGAGACCTCAGCAGTTAAACATTACGCCTGTTAGGGTCAAAGGTTAAATGGATGGTTCAGATTTTCTGAAGTGAGTTTCTTTTTGAAAAGTCACAAATAATTAATGTCAGTTCAGCTTCAAACGGCTTCAGTTTGGAGAAACAGTGATTAGCTCTGATTAAGTGGCAATGGGGAAGTTACAACATGTCCAAAAGAAATTCTAATCTAAGAAATATTTTTATTTAATGCAAATGTTATTTCAAAACCTGGCATGAGATTAAATTTGCTTTAAGATGGCAGCAACTCTTTCTATCTAACCCCTCAGACTAACCATTAGCTTGTCAATCCTAGATCATCTTTGTTCATCCAAACTGAGGCTCTTTATTATAAAACTCTATAAGACTTCAAAAACGTTTCACAGAAACACACTTCACAAGATCTGAACTGTAAGGCGAAAAATGAGATGACTTAACATTTATGGGAACAAAAACTGCAAAATAGGACTCAAATGAGTGAAGCCAGGTACAAAAACAGGTTGAATAAATTGGGCAAACAAGACAAAAAAAGACATTTATGTATCAATCATGTAATTTGTTGAAGGGAAGTTGAACAAATGATGCTAAGTTGCTCATATTTTAAACCATTTTCCTAGCAGCTAAGTTTTCCACTCATTTTAATATCATGAAGAAAAATGAAACTGTCAGTTCGAAACTTCCATTAGGTGGAAAACGCTATCAATCAGCAGTGAACATCTCAAATTCTGTGTATTCTAAGTATTTCTGAATAGCAGTGTGGCTCAGTATTTTCCAACATTCTAACCACCTTTACTTTTGTTTGCTGAAATTGACAAATACAGGGACATTTTTAAGGCCATAAAGATTGGGACACCATTGAGTTTGAGTAATCTGAAAGCTGGAATCATTAGTTACTCATATAAGATGTAGTTTTTGAAAAGTTTTTTATTTTAAAGGATTTCTATTTAAACCTTTAATTTTGGCTATGCTCTTTAACCAGTAGTTAAACAGCTTTTAGGTTTTTGTTGCACTGACTGACCTACAATCAAAGAAACAAACTGACTAAGTGGAACACTGAAGTAAACTTATGCAGATTCAGATCATTTGCATAAAATGTTTGAGTGATTTCACTCACTCGTGCAATTCATTTCTGAAAACATAAATAAGATTTGTTGGTGAGGTCATTTAGGCAAACCTTAAAATATGGTTTTCCTGTCTTAAATAGACTTTCTTTCAAAGCCAGACAGTAGAAGACTGGTAATGACTACAAGACCCTTCGTTATGTGAGCACATTTCTCTTATCTCTATTTCAAGGAGAGAAACCGTTCGAGTGTCGGCTCTGTGGTCAGCGCTCACGGGACTACTCGGCTATGATCAAGCACCTGCGGACACACGGCGGGGCTGCACCCTATCAGTGCACCGTGTGTCTGGAGTTCTGCAGCAGCCTGGTCGCCATGCAGAGACACGTCAAGAGCCACGCAGTGCAGGACTTCCCCCCTGACTGGAGCATCAACAGCACCTACCTGTACATCTCCCACATATAAATCACTCCTCACTAGTTAGCTCTACCGGGTGCTTCTCAGGGAGACTAATAAAGTATTAAAGTATTAGACTAAGCATCTCTTTTAGATGAAGGTGAATATCTGATTATAGGACGTTTCTGAGATATGAAGCGTGTAACATTTACACAATCTGAAAGTGTTTGGTTTTTGCAATTCACAATAATAGAACAAACAGTTGCAGCACTGTTTTCCAGAGACATAAAAGCTTGTGAACGTGTTTATCTGATTTAAAAGCCACATCAGCGTCTTTACTGCATGACGCAGGAATCCTCCCTCTGACTTTCAGAATTATTGGACTGGTTGTCTGAGCTTTTCAGGCCTGACTCAAGTTTATAGCTCCCTCAAGTGGACATATGCAGCAGGGTAAAAGCCATTTTCTTTAATAAAGTGTATTTACTGTAAACGCCTGAATTTTCAGATAGGTACTGTAAGTTTTTTAAAATTCCATTTTATGCCAATTAATAATTTGCAGAATCAGAATTACAGAATCAAAGGTTGTATATTTTTATTATGCAACAGCATTTTACTGAACATTTATATGTATTTATTTTTATGTTTCTGAAAAGAGGAGCTTTATTCAGTTGCTTTAAATTACTTTGTGCTTCAGCGCTGAAAAAATATATTTTAAAAAGTCAAAGATGAAATGTTACGAGAATTCATTTGAAATGTCTTTCATCTGAGCTAATTTATTCCATAAATTATTATTAGAACAAACTAGCATTTGCAGCTTATTTCACAAATGACTACATTTCTTGTGTTTTGTGCTGCCATGTCATGCATGGATATCTATCATGATGCTCCAAACTGTCAGGAATTTCAGGGAACAATGATTTTTTTTTTAACAAATCCAATGTTATTTAGCAGCATAAATGTTTTTGCAAAAGCTGCACATGAGTTATATGACTCATGGATGTTTGCAGTAGAATGTGTTGCTTCTCAGAGGAAGCTTTGAGTACAGCTTTTGAGCCAATTTCCACTGAATTGTAACTGTGGATTTCAACAGCATTATATGTAAGAGGCAGAAAATAAATTATTGTTTAGTCTGTTTGTGTTTTTAACAGATAATATGCCATGTCTTGGACTACTAATGCATCAAATAAATAAGCTTGCAAAGAGGAGGGAGTTGTTATTATCAGACGATAAAAGAGGTGCAGATGCAAATGTTTATAATGCTAAATGCATCACGTTTGATTTGCCTGTTTCAAGGTTTCTAAGAGTAATTACCTCTTTAACAGAGTTAACATGTTTCTCAGAAATCTGCATCCTATTTGTGTGCATTTGTTTGTATTACTACAAACCTCTTTGTTAGGTTATGTTTGTGAATGAGAACTGGATCTCAAATATTCTATCTGCGTACGAAAATAAAGGTTGGAAAGAAACATGCCCTCTGGTGGAGCAATAAAGCCCAGCAGGAAGCAGGTGTTATTTACCCTTTTTTACTGTTATATATACAATATATAACAACACAAAATGGTGAATTCTGTAATAATCGAATTGCTTTTCTGGCATTCTAGAATCTTCTGGCTATTATTTCATGTTTCAGGCTTTTAAATTGTTGAACATTATGTGGAATTATTAAATCAGATAACATTCAGTTTTGTGTCCAGTTACAATAAAAAAATAATAGCAAATTCTCCTTAGATCAAACTGATGAGAATTATGTGTATAGATGGATAGATGGATGGATGGATAGATAGATAGATAGATAGATAGATAGATAGATAGATAGATAGATAGATAGATAGATAGATAGATAGATAGATAGATAGATAGATAGATAGATAGATAGATAGATAGATAGATAGATAGATAGATAGATAGTTCCCAGTTCTCTGTCGAATGAGGTAACTTTTACTACCCACAGACTGATCACTGATTTAATTATTTCCCCCATCAAGGTCTCTTTTCAGTGCACTTTGTAGTGATAACAAATCTGCTGGACGTGCAAATAGGCTTGGTGAAGGTTAGAGTTGTGTTCCCAGAAGTGATTTGTGTGTGTGTGCGTGTTACTGTGTTTGTCATGCTTTAAAAACCTTTTTTTGGTATAGTTAACCTTGTCGAGACTATTTGTCTTTATGGGGACCAAAGTCTGGTTTTAATTTGTTGGAATGTTTTCTTTTGAGTTAGGGGTTAGGTTTAAAGCCAAGATGTGAATTTTTTTAGGTTAGGGTTTGCAATACACTGGTAATGATTATGGTGAGAAGTAGGGTTGTAAGTCAATACAATTTCCTCATGAGAATAAAAAGTATAAGAAATCCAAACCTCTAAGCGTATGGGTGTGTGAGATTGTTTCACTATCAAAAAGAGGACCAAACCTCAAGGAATATGAACAATAAGGACCTCATGGGAATGAGGGGACCAAATAGGGTCCCCAGATTTACAAAGTAAATTTTATGAATTAACAACTGGCTTTTAGGATCAGCAGTCAGGGAAATGTTAGCTTCTGGACATTAGTCAGAGGAAAGCTTATTGAGCTTAAGAAGTCAGGGGCTTAGCAATTTTTATGTTTAATATTTCAATTAAAAAACAGAAACATTTGTGTCTTGTGCACATGTATGTGCATATGAGAGGAAGAGAAAGCCTCTGTGGTACCAAAATGCTTTAAGTTGTGTGTGGTATAAGCAAGATAAGAAATTAGTTTTTCTTATCTTATGAGTTCACCAGTGATGTGTGGTGGGGTTTGTGGGTTATGAGGCCCTGACTATCAGTCAGATTAATGCATAGACTCAAGACTGCAACCATTTTGGTTGCAAATGTGACCTAATTTCTCAAAGTTGTAGATTGTACGAGTCTTAAGCTAAAATTCTCCCTGTTGTGGTTCAAAAACAGACACATATTGTGCCAGGAGCTACTAAAATACAAATGGTAAAGGACCATATCAACATCTCTGAACGAGTCCGTGGTCAAGGGGGATGCTGTTAAACTCACTTTGGTTCACAAGGGCAGCCATGCAGAGTGACCCACTCCTAAAGTGAAACTTAAAACATCACTTGCTGGAGTCAGATCACCATCATTTACTGTAATGACAAGCTGCATGACTTGCGGTGGCAATGTGAATTTAATGAACGAATTACAGCTCTGGAGACACAACATGTAGCTCATGGGTTAGAAAAATATGACTTGAGGGCTGGGTCCGGCCCCCCTCAGGTTGGCTGTGGTCCAAATATTCCTGTTCTGTGAAAAATTGCAGTCAGTGCTGCAGAATGAATAGAATAGAAAACTTTATTTGCCTGACACCAAAATGATTACAGAAATTTATCTTTTCAACAGGGCTCATCATCATCATTCACACTCACATAAAACAATAAAAGACAATAAGACCATGTACACATTAAGAACAACAACAACAAAAAACCACACAAATTGATGCTTAAAAACTATAAAATAATTCATGGACTATTGAAGTTCCTTTACTGTTAAGGGCTGTGATTGCTGTTGGAATACATAATTTTTTATAAAGCTTGTTTGGCCAATGGAACTGTGTATCTCCAGCTTGATGGGAGAAGACTGAATGAATGATTGAGGGGATGAGATGGTTCCTCTGTGATCAGGGTGGCTTTCCTGATCACAGAGTGCTCATACCAGTGAGACATTGGTATTTGTGGTGAACCAATTATTTTACCTTGTTCCGCTCTGGTATTGTTGAGGCGGCTGTTGCTAGCTGTGGTCGCAAGGTAGCCGGTGCCAGTCGTGGCGGTAATTCCCGTACCCGCTGGTGGACACCAGAGGTTAGGGGAGCCGTCAGGCTGAAGAAGGAGGCCTACAGGGCGTGGCTAGTCTGTGGGTCTCCAGAGGCAGCAGATAGGTACCGGAGGGCCAAGTGGAGTGCAGCGGTGGCAGTTTCCGAGGCAAAATCTCGGGTGTGGGAGGACTTCGGCGAGGCCATGGAAAAAGACTATCGATCGGCTCCAAAGAGGTTCTGGCAAACCATCCGGCGCCTCAGGGGAGGAAGGCAGCAACTTGCTCACACTGTTTACAGTGGGGACGGGGAGCTGCTGATGTCAACTGGGGCTATAGTCGGACGGTGGAAGGAATACTTTGAGGAGCTCCTTAATCCCACCGCATTCCTATGAGGAACCAGAGCTGGGAGACCTGGGGACGGACTGTCCAATCTCTGGGGCAGAAGTTGCTGAGGTTGTAAAACAACTACGCGGCGGCGGAGCCCCGGGGGTGGATGAGATCCGACCTGGGTATCTCAAGGCTATGGATGTTGTAGGTCTGTCGTGGTTGACACGTCTCTGCAACATTGCGTGGTCATCGGGGGCAGCTCCTGTGGAGTGGCAGACTGGGGTGGTGGTTCCCATTTTTAAGAAAAGGGACCAGAGGGTGTGTTCCAACTATAGGGGGATCACACTCCTCAGCCTCCCTGGAAAGATCTACTCCAGAGTACTGGAGAGGAGGGTCTGGTCGATGGTTGAACCTCGGATAGAAGAGGAGCAATGTGGTTTTCGTCCTGGTCGTGGAACTGTGGACCAGCTCTTTACCCTCGCTAGGGTGATGGAGGGGTCATGGGAGTTTGCCCAACCAATCCACATGTGTTTTGTGGATTTGGAGAAGGCTTATGACTGTGTCCCCAGGGGCACCCTGTGGGGGGCGCTCCAGGAGTATGGGGTGGATGGTCTTTTGTTAAGGGCCATTCAGTCCCTGTACCAGAGGAGTGTGAGTCTGGTCCGCATAGCCGGCAGTAAGTCGGACCTGTTCCCAGTGAGGGCTGGACTCCGCCAGGGCTGCCCTTTGTCACCGGTCCTGTTCATAACCTTTATGGACAGGATTTCTAGGCGCAGCCGTGGTGTGGAGGGTGTCGAGTTTGGTGACAGGAGAATCTCGTCTCTGCTTTTTGCAGATGATGTGGTCCTCCTAGCTTCATCGAGCTCTGACCTTCAGCTCTTGCTGGGGAGGTTCGCAGCCAAGTGTGAAGCGGCGGGGATGAGGATCAGCACCTCCAAATCTGAGGCCATGGTTCTTGACCGGAAAAAGGTGGATTGCCAACTCCGGGTCGGGAGAGAGATCCTGCCTCAAGTGGAGGAGTTCAAGTATCTCGGGGTCTTATTCACGAGTGAGGGAAGGAGGGAGCGGGAGATCGACAGGCGGATTGGGGCAGCGTCTGCAGTGATGCGGACGCTGAACCGGTCTGTTGTGGTGAAGAAGGAGCTGAGCCAGAAAGCAAGGCTCTCGATTTACCAGTCGGTCTACGTCCCTATCCTCACCTATGGTCATGAGCTTTGGGTAGTGACCGAAAGAACGAGATCGCGGATACAAGCGGCTGAAATGAGTTTTCTCCGCAGGGTGGCCGGGCTCAGCCTTAGGGATAGGGTGAGGAGCTCGGACATCCGGGAGAGACTCGGAGTAGAACCGCTGCTCCTCCATATCGAAAGGAGCCAGTTGAGGTGGTTTGGGCATCTGGTAAGGATGCCTCCTGGACGCCTCCCTCGGGAGGTGTTCTGGGCATGTCCTGCCGGCAGGAGGCCCCCAGGTCGACCCAGGACAAGCTGGAGGAAATACATCTTCAGTTTGGCCTGGGAACGCCTGGGCGTATATATATATATAATATAATATATTTTCAATGTTCTGAACAAATGTTCCCAATCTACATCTGTTCACTGTAAGTAAGGCTGTACCCAGAAAAAGCTATGCATAGGTGCAAATACACATGAGCCATTTCTGTCAACGCTAGCGTCAGATACCCATCTAATGACAGCATGCAGTTACTGGGAGACTGCCATACTGAGCACAAGCCAAACTCCTTCACAGAGCAGTGACTGTTTAATAAAACTTCCAACATACCTCAAGCTTCTGATTATGAAACTGGAGTTTTCCAGATGAAAATTGCTGTGCTTTAAAGTTAGTCTTGCCTCTCTGGGCTGAGTG
Source organism: Callopanchax toddi (assembly GCA_006937965.1). Taxonomy (NCBI): domain Eukaryota; kingdom Metazoa; phylum Chordata; class Actinopteri; order Cyprinodontiformes; family Nothobranchiidae; genus Callopanchax; species Callopanchax toddi. The sequence continues at coordinate 1,378,922 of SSNR01000026.1, read as the reverse complement.
TTAGCTTTCTGAATTTTTAAATTAGCTCTTTCAGAGGTCTGAAATTTTCCACTACCACATAAAAAAATAATATACAGTATAATTAATCAATTATTTTTAAATGACTCTGTAATAAAAGGGTGTGATTTAGTATTCACAAAGTGTTGTTGACTTAGAACATTAGTCATGGCAATGGAGGAAATGGGCTTTGTTAGGAAGCTTTGGGAACTATTGTGTTAAAATGAAATTTAGCACATTTTGACCAGGGCTTAATGTGTCTATACAGCAGTACATGAATTTAATCCATCAAAACCTGACCCATGAAATATAATAATCATAAAACTCACATTTGTTGGCTGTGCTAATATAACATTTATTATGTTGAGTTACTATCATTGATGTTCTGGGGTACAGAGCATGTGGGACTCAGCTGATCCCATAACTTTTCTATGGGGTTTAGGTCTAGAGAAAGTGCAGGCCACTCCATTTGAGGTACCCCAGTCTGCATCAGCTGTTCCCTAGTGATGCAACCTTGATGAAAGTTACCCTTGCAGGTCGTCTCATGCAGACCACGCTGATGTAAATAAGTTCTAATGGTCTGACATGATACTTGGGTGCCACTCACCTTCCTTAAATGTACCTGGAGTTGTGTGACATTCATCATCCGATTCTCCAGGGCACTGTTCACAATGGAGCTATCTTCAATGTGGGATGTGGCCAAAAGACGTCCACTTCTATGCCTTGAAGACAAATATCCCTGCCCCACCCCCACAACAGCTTTGGGAACCCCTGGTGTAAACTGGTCTACTCGTCCTCTGTTGGTTTGTGATAGAGGATGTGCAAAAAAATGAGCAATTACCCCAAATACATCATACACATGTGAGAGTATGTAGGAGAAATGGCTGAGAAATTAACACAACTAAAAAGTACTTTTGAAAATGAAATAATAGTCTATTAACACTTGTGCCTCTTTTGCATTGACACATTGATGAATAACAATACAAATTCCATTTAAAAATTCTAAAATGTGCTGTACAAGATTTGTTCAAAACATGCTTTTTTCTTCACCTAATTCACTTTCATTACCTTTAGACAGCCCTTCCTTCTGAATGTTACCAATAATAAACAGTCTTTGAGATGGGGATTTTCCACTCTCTTCCATTGTATTTCTCTCTGCTGATGTTTCCCAGTTTCTGCAGGTTTTGTAGCTTTTGGCTCTGCACTCTGCCAAAATCATTAACATAATTGGTGAGCTTGGCTGGCACTACAGTTGGACAGTGGCACCTTGTAGGTGGTGTGAAACAACGCAGATCCACTGTGAAGGAGCCTTTCTCCAGCATCATGCACGTTTCAAAACATTCCTGTATTAATATAGTAAAAAAGATTAGGTGTTTAGTTTCCGTTTTGCTAAACATGATGAACCATTGTAATACACATTATGTGCCACATGGTGTCACTGATTGTTTTCATTTTCACACATATAAAAGTTCAGATTTGTGCTAAGAAAATTCAACTGAATACAAATGGTCAAATTAGAACACCTTTAATATTTAACTGTATCTTACCTCAAAACATTGTTGAAAATATTAAAATACTTTTTTTTAACTAAAAATATGATTAATGCTGGCAGGAATGCCCCAGGCCAAGCTGGAGGAATTATGGGGACAATGGCACATGGGAAGAAAAGTTGCCTTTCGTGCAAGAGACCCTGGTTCAAGGCCCAGCCATGTGTCAAAGTATCTTTGGGCGAGATACTGCCCCCCATGGGCACCATCCAAATTAGCAGCCCAAGAGGAAGAATAAAGGATCAATTCTCATGATAGAAACAGTAAACATATATCACTATTCACACAAACACAGATGGGTGAAATAGAGATATTGATACTACTTTATACTTGCAAAAATAAATAACTTACTTTATTGTTTTCAGTGAAGTACTCAAGTAAACATGAGGCATTGATGCTTGGTATTCACACCATGTGTCGTGCTTTAGCCTGGGATTAATATGTTTAATTAACCTAACAAAGTTTTAAGTAAACTTAACAAAATAAGTTTAATCGATTTAATAAAAATATATAACATTAACTTTATTCAGTCCATCTGTTTCACTAATGGTTACTTACAGTGAATAGAGGGAGGCTTTTAAAATCTCTGAGTGGATTGAGTCAGAGAAGTGTTTATGTTCTGTTTATCCCATAGAAGGATGTTTACTAAAGGATTGTGTAACCAGATGGGAAAGAGTCTCCCTAATTTAATCGTTTGCAAACTTCTCTTGTGATATATTCTTTATATTCTGTTTCATTAAATGGAACATTGACAGTAAAGAAAATTTGACTTTTCAGGAAATAATGTGGTTCCCTGGGCCTTGTTTTAGTTGTTGTTTATTTCTTTATGTAGTGTCCTCGTCCCCTTCCTGGAGGCTGTGCTGCAATCAGACCCCACCAGCTGCATCCAATCAGCTCATCAACAGAGGAGCATAAGAGGAGTGGGTCTGCACCAGGATGGTGCCAGACTTCCATTACTGTTATGGTAACTCAGACTTTCTTCTAACTAGCGTTATGCTCTTATCTCGTTCTCATTTCCTGTGCCTTCCTCCCTTAGAAACCCTGCATCGGCTGCCTCCCACCACCTCCCTCCTCCTGGACTCTATTAACCACCACTCCAGTCCTGCCTGTCCCCTGCTGACCTCTAGTCCAGGACAACTTCCGTTCCTTCTTCCAGCCTCCTTTCTCCAACCAGTACCCTCCCCAGCTCTGATCCCCTGAAGACCCAGTACACCTCACTCCTTCCTCTGAACATCTTGTTCACCACTCACTCACCATCTTCTCCTCTCTCCCAAGAAACCTGCTTGTCCCATCCCCAGTTCCTCCATGCACCAATCCACCTACTAACTTTAATAGACACTCTTTCACTTTCCTCTGCTTGTGTCTTCAGTTGTATTTGCTCCAGGGTCCAGTTCAACTCCTCGTTATGACACTTTAATTAATTCACAGGACAGTAATCTTAAGCAGAACGTTAACTTTCCCATGAAATTCTTCAGACAACACATTAGGCTTTGGGGAAAATCATAATTAATAAAAAAATCTGTATCTGTAATCTGTATATGGATTATGAATATACAGATTGTGAATCTGCTTGCAGAACTAATTAGACAAACTATGTGATCTGTGTAATTAAACTGTTCCTCTGCTCTGGGATCCTCTACAGAAATTCAGAATATAACAGAGGAAGAATCAAGCATTAACTGGAAGTAAATGTTGAATGTGTGTGGCTCCAAATTGGCTGTGAAACAGAGGATACATTGCCATTATTTTTAACCAGATGCAAACCATCTCAAGTGTTTTCCAGCCTTGACCTGTAGCTGGAACCTCCTTGGTGGGCGTGACTTAATTAACTTGGCTCTGGCTTTTGCATCCACCATGTGGCTTTCTCTCAAGTCCCCAGGCGGAACGTTAGACATAGCTGGTCATCGTGATTTGAAATGACACAAGTGCGACTGAAAAGGAAAGTCTCAGCTCACTTTTTAGGATGAGATATTTTCACAAACGTACAACCCACCAACAAAAGCATCTGTCATGGAGCTAATGATGCACCTCATCATGACCAGCAGCACACCTTCATGACAGCTGGGAGACACGGTGCATGATCCATAACCAATCGTACGTTGTGTCGCCACAGAAAAGAGGTGAGTCGAAATAAAACCATCTATACCAAAATAGCAGTGCTTTTGTTCTAAAAGGTTGTCTTCAGTGGTGCCAAGAGATCACCTCTGTCCTAAGTCAGCTTGATAAAATGCATTAATGTAGTAGAGCCCCGCAAATAGGAACCAGGTGATGATGTAGCACATCATGAAAACAAATAAAAACCGGCAATATTGGAGGTCCACAAAAGAAGTAAAGATATCAGACTGAAAATGCTCCCTTTCATCAATGTGGCACAGGTTAACGTGACACTTTCTTTCTTTAGACACATAGCAAAGTTGCTCTCTGGTTTCTGATAGAATCTGGGTATTTGATGGCTTTCGCTCTCCAGGAGTTTGCTTTGGGCCTTGGCAAGCTTCTCCATTTCCCTACCAGCAGGGCCGGCCCTGAGCTGAATGGTGCCCTAGGCGAAAAATGATTTTGGCGCCCCCTACTGCCCAGAACAGAAACAACGTAACTTTTGCAAATTCTAAGTAGTAAGCAATGTACTAAAGTTGGATAAACTTGAACTGATGACATTCATTCATATAATAAGTAGGGGGCACAACAGCATGATAGCCCTTTAGTCTTAGCTAACTTGCTAAATTATGGTCCAGGAAAAATGTTCACAATTTCATGTATATTAATTAAATACCTCTACTTTGGGCCCGTTTTTCCTCCTTTTTCTTTCTTCGTTTCCTGAAGGCTGCCCCAGAGGGCTTGCTTTGCCTTTTCATTCTGCCAGCGACTTTTAACAAGGTGCTATCACTGACAACGTCACAGACTCATCATGCATTATCTAGAGTGTTGGGCAAGTTACTTCAAAACTGTAATGCATTATTTATTACTGGTTACTGTCATTTTAAAGTTATCCCTTACATTACAATATTACTGTTTTTTAAATGTAAGGCATTACACTACTTTTGCATTACTTTTAGTTACTCTCACCAAAAATACTGTAAATATGGATTTGACCATAAATGTAGCTCATTACACATCCAGTGGAAGGTGATGTGATGGATACATGGAGATATACAACTATCTGGATATTAACCCATCCATCCATCTATCTATCTGTCCATCATTTATCATCCATCTATCCATCCATCATTTATTATCCATCCATCCATCCATCCATCCATCCATCATTTATCATTCATCCATCATTATCCATCCATCTATCATCCATATCTCTCCATATATCCCTACCTATCCATATATTATTCCATCATATCTATATACAGTATATTTAAATCTATAAACATATATCTCTGCACAAGCTCCTTATTCATTAGTTTGACTGACTCCTACCTCCACCTGTCTGCTCCTCCTCCACTTGTCTGCTCTTCCCTCCTGCAGCAGAGGCTGCATGACGCGCGTTTCCTCTGCTCAGTGGGCGAGAGAGTGAACTCTCCAACTTCTGACGTGAATAACAGAGTGACTCTTTATCATGAAACTACTTCTCAGTTTGCTCGCTTCAGTTTACGGAGCGCTGCATGCGCTCATATGTCTTAACAGGCCTTGGATACCGTGAGCGCGCACGACTCGGGCCGGGTTTTCCCTCTGGACCGAGTTCCGAACCGAACCACGCATGAGTTTCAGACCGGACAGAACCGGACTTGTTTCACTGGCTGCAGATTTACTCCTCTCTGCTCTGACTGACCACATTTTTCACTGAGTGACGTTTCTCCTCTGAAGAACCCACCGCCTCAATCCGGTTAAACGTGCACTGTAACGCGCACTGACGTTAAAATATTACAGCTTTTTTTCTGTAATGCCTTACATTATTGTGTTACCGAAAAAAGCAATGCATTACAGTAATTAATAACCTTTGGAAGTCGTTACTCCCAACACTGATTATCAATAAACAACCGGACGGAGAGATGCGTGCAGCGCGCCTCTCCCCCACCTTACCTGATCACAGCGGCAGCAGCAGGAAGCCATGAGGCGCCACGTTGACTGTTCATGCAGCAAAAGTTGTGCTTTTTTATTTATTTAGTTTATTTATTTATTACTTACTTTGCTCTTTACATGAGATGAATGGTGTGTCCAGCAGTTTGTCAAAATCCATCCATCCATCCATCCATCCATTTTCTGTAGCCGCTTAATCCTCCACAGAGGGTCGCGGGGCAGCTGGTGCCTATCTCCAGCGGTCAAGGGGCGAGAGGCAGGGGACACCCTGGACGGGTCGCCAGTCCATTGCAGTAGTTTGTCAAAATATATAAATAAATTAATTTTTTAAAGGGACAATTTGGCACCCCCTCCAGCAGAGGGCGCCCTAGGCAATTGCCTAATCAGCCTATGCCTAGAACCGGCCCTGCCTACCAGGGCTGGATATGTTGCTGTGTGCAGGTGAGAGGTGGCTGCCATGGAGAGGACTGCTGTTAGTGACATTAAAGTGGCTGAAAGAGCCCATGTTGGAAAAACTGAGGGCATGGCGCTGGAACCGTGAATCATGTTTGGTCTCTCTCATGAGCAGCTATGCTAAAGGGTTTACTCTGGATCTGTGACCTCAGGAGTGCATGGACGGAACAAGCAAATACTGCCTGGACAAGAAATATCTGCTGTGCTTTTGTGGTGTATCTTGGATACTGCAAGTTCAGCAATTTAATTAGTGGAGATTTTTCATTTTCTGCCTGGGAAAAAAAGAGGAAATCAACATAATACTTAAACCACACTTTGCAAAAAAAGATATTGAGTGCATTTGAGTTCAAAAACCCTTCTAAATTCTGTAAAGTATATTTTCATTGTCAGTTGCTTTCTCATAGTTTACACAGAATAATCTGTGGTCTGACCACAAATTTTTTAAAGATTTCCTGTGACCAAAATCCCCTGAGATAAATTTATAACAGATGTTAACGGTGGACTATGATTGGAGCCAGGATTAAGTTACCCCTTTTATAACTTTAAGTATTTTTTGTTGAAAGAGACTTTGGGCTTATTTTATTGTAGGACAGGGAAATTGCTGTCTGGTATGAGCTTTGCAGTTCTGACCATGTACTTGTTTATGCCATGGTCATCAAGGCTTTCAGTTCATAAGGACAAAGAAACCCCATTTAGTGCAATCCTTTTAAACCTAAAGAAAACTACATTTCAGTGACTTAGCCCTCAGACTGAATTTTCTCCCCTGAGGGGGGTGGACTGGACCACCATAAAGGACTATGGTTGATTAGTTACAGACATTTTCCGTCTTGCTGGCATATCCCGGGCACTTTCCGTTATTCCAGTAGATGGAGAGAACCTGTCCTTATCCACATTACAGTCTTCTCTTGAATGAGTATACATCACAGAAATACAAGTAGGACAAACACTAACAGCAGATCTGTTTTCCTTCCTAAAGCTCTTCCTTTGAATAAAGACCTGAGGGAATAGGAAAAGTGTCACGTGGGATTTGGAGCGTGTGAATGTCATAGGAAGATTCAGCAACTGCATTCAAGTTTGTTGAAAATTCATCCATTTATCTGTTTTCTGAACCGCCTCATCCAGTAAGGGTTACGGAGAGCTGGTGCCTAACTCCAGCAGTCATGGGACGAGAGGCGGGGGAACCCTAGATGAGTCGCCAGCCCATCAGGGCAACGACTGACAACCATTCACACTCTCACTCACACCTAAATACAGAGTCACCAATTAACCTAACATTAAAAGGAATATTTAACCCTTTGTTATTATAGAACTTTATGATTACACCCGGAAGTGGTGCCATTTTTCTTTGCCAGCCACTGGAAGCTGAAAACTCAATGTTTCCAGTCTGCAAACCTTTAATGAGACTGAGCAGCTTGGAGGAAGGCCTTAGTATGACCTCAGCTGAAGCTACAGTAAGCTTCAGCATCCTGCTGCCTCAGCAGTAATACCACTTGAGAGTAGAGCAGACACATCTATCATTGTTTCAGCTAGTGAAAAGTCTGATTCCACTTGAAATGCCTAAATAAACACCTCCTTAAAAGGTTCTCCAACATCAACAGAGACATTCCAGAGGTTTAAGGGTTCGAGGACTATCCCAGTGGTGTTTCTGTAGTTTTGTAACCATGTTTAGTCATTACATTTATACTTGGAGTAGAAATAGTTTTTTACACACTCACACAGGGAAACAGTTCCTGTTATAGTAACTAATCGTGTTATTCAATGGTAGATCCTGACATATGCATGAGCTGTTGAAGTGAACGGTCCTGTTTTAGGATTTGAAAGTTTACTTTTCCCATGAGAGTTAACTTGGATGTTTGACTTTTCATGAGGGAACATATTTGGACTAGTGGTCTGAAACTCTCCAACCACATGTTTTGAATAGATACAACCTTTGATCTGAAATGCTTCATGTGAGGCAGAGCTGTTTTACATTTACTTTGAATAAAATGTCCCCAAATTTTCATTCTGTTACTTTCAGCATTTCAGGACATCATTTTAAAAAATGTAATTTTTAGTTTGTTAGACAAAAAATATATGGCATCATTAATGCGTGTGTTGCTTTGACTCGTATAATTTTATAAACTTGTGACAGCAAACTATGGCAAACCCAATGAGTCTGTGAATGCTGTTCACATTTTGACATCATGAAACCAAGGCCACTCCTACCAATTGATCAACAGTTTCTCACTGTTGCGAAGCATCAGACAGGATGTTCTCAGACAGAAGTGTTCACTGAGCTTAGAGTCACAAAGTGTCATCAGTTGGTTGCAACAGAGATACAGAGACTGGAAGAGTCAAAGAAAGACATAGAAGTAGACCTTTGGCCACATCCCACACTGATGACCAACTAATTTGATCTTCATGGACGACAATGCTCCAGAGATCATTATAGTTGCATCATTAGGGAAAAGCTGCTGGAGACTGGGGTACCTAAAGTGGAATGGCCTGCATTTTCTCCAGACCTAAATCTCATAGAAAATGGGATCAGCTGAGTTGCCGTGTAGAGGCTGGTAACTCTGTCCCCCAGAACCTCAACGACCTGAGGATCACCCTTCAAGAAGAGCGGGATGCCGTAACTCATAAGTTGACTTGTGAACAGTATGAGACGTCACTGTCAAGCTGTAATTGATGCTCAAGGTCACATGACCAGTTATTTAGACATTGACATTTTTGTTGGGGTATACCCACCCCAGTTGTTGCCTTTTGTTTCAATAAATGGTTTGACATGAGGAAATCACCATTGCATGCTTCTACATAAATGCTCCATATTCATGATATAATAGCACTATGGTGTGAATATTTTGTGGGTAGTGTATATGGAGAAATGCCTTCTGTTGATGAAACGTAAAGCCACAATATCCCGTTCATGGGCCCTGCCATGTTGTAGGCCTGCATTTGGAACCATGTGTACTCAGGATGTGGAGCTGAAAGTTCACAATGATGGTGTTTTTCTAAGCATCCATTTACAGTTCAATATATAACAGCAAGGTATGAACTCAGTGAATGAACAGTGGGGGGGGGGAAATCATCTGAGGTGCATTTTTACTTTTTAATCAGTAAAATGTTCCTTTCATTTACATGTACTAAAACAGCCTGTGGGGGGATCGTTGCTCTGTTAGGCTGTTTTGCTAAATATGGTCAGTAATTCATCTATAGGACACTTATATAGCAGCAGAGACACCTTTGTATTCCAATAACCCCCCAACCCTTGCTGATAGGTTAGTTGGAAAGTGACTGGTCATTAATACATACTTGGACCTCTGCTTTATAGTCTGTATCTGCTACCTCTAGGGTCCATTTTCAGGAAGCACAAAGTTGCCTTCCATTGCTACGCAGATGATACACAGATGTATATATACCCCTAAAACAGAAGGAAGGCTTCAGCATTAAATCTCTTGCTGTTTGCTCAGATGAAATAAAATCTTGGATGGCTGTTAACTTTTATCATTTTAATGAAAAAAAATTTTTTAAGTGTCATATGTACAAGTAAATGTCATCTGTTTTTAACAAGTGATTAAAGTGTCTTTAAATGTAAAAAAAAAAAAAAAAAAAAAAAAACGTCAGTGTGATACCTCTAGAAATGACTCAGTTCCTGAATCTCATGCCTTGCAAAAATTTCAAAAATATATCTGTCACAATAGACTCAAAATGCAACCTTGTGTCATTATTACCTAAAAAACTAGGTTCTACATAAAAATGTATTTTATTTGCAAACAGATTTTTATTCTATGCTACACAGTGCTTTTTTAAAAGGAAATTGTTGGGGCAAAGTTCCTTTTGAACAGATCTAAAACAAAATAGTCTATGTCATCGCAGGTTGACACAGAGATGATTCAGACAACACTAAGCCAAACTTTAAACTGATGCATGGAACTTTTGACATACAAAACACTGTCTGCAGTGAGACATTTCTTGCCAACTCACTTTAATCCGAATCACAATCTTGGTGGTTTTCACTAGAAACTCATCACAACCTCCCACAGGAAGAAGTTTTAAGACCTCATTCATTCACCTTCTCTATGTAAAATCAATCCAATGCAAAACTGTGACAACTGTGTAAAAGTGTATAAATTAGTGTGTTAACACCACAAGGGTTTAGAGATCACGCATCACGAAGAGACAACAGCTAATTAATATGCTCACTCGCCACCAAGTGGTCAGGGGTGTGAATTAAAATCTGTTAAAATGACAGATGACCTTCAGGTTTTTTTCGACATTATTTAAAAAAACGGTCAAAGACGAAAAATATTTGGTTAATGCAAATCCTGATTGTACACACACACACACACACACACACACACACACACACACACACACACACACACACACACACACATTTTATATATAATCAAGAAAAGGTCCCATTCCTTTATTGAAGGAGGTAGGGCTTATATATATACATATATATATATATGACATGGAGCTACACTAGTGAGATCAAATTTCACTCCGCCTACTGAGTTCTGTGTGTTTGTTCATGTGTGTGTGTGAGGAGTTTGCAAAGCAGACGGATCTCCAGTGGTGAGTTCAGTGTGAAGAATATGTCGAAGTCTTACTCTGAGTTCTGCCGCCACGATCTCAGTACACACTGGGACAAAACCAAAGGAAAGTGTGTTCCATGTGACATACAGCCAGGTAAGAATTCTTTTATTATATTATATTATATTATATTATATTTTATTTTATTATTGATGACATAGGGTATGAAGTTACTCCAAACTGTGGCATCAATGACAGAGGTGGGCATCATGACAAACCACTTAAGCCGTGCAGAACCAACACTTTTAATGATGGAACTGGTCCAAATTGTCAGACCTGCTCCTCCTGTCCACCTGGAAGTTACATAGAGAAAAACTGCACAACTACTGCTAACACAGTGTGTTCCACATTAAGGTAGGAAGGGTTTCTAAAGCTGACAGAGATGGAGGAAAAACACAGACTCCTGATCTGGTTCAAACATCAAACAGAGGAATGCCTTTTTTCCTTTTTTTTACTTGATGCATCTCAGTAAAAATCCTTCTTTTTTCTTTCTCCTGATGCTCTTTTCTACAGAACGACAGCAGTTTCTGTTACAGTGAGTATAGGCTGCAGATACATCTAAGAAATAAATACACATTTATGAATACATTATAAACTCATAACTCTTTGCTGTTTTTAAGGAAGCAACAACCTCTCAGCGTGTTACAAATGTATCCACTTCTGCATCAATGGTATGTGAGCTATTCTCATATATTTAAATGAGTGTGTGTGTGTGTGTGTGTGTGCGTGCGTGTGTGTGAGGTAGATGAGTATCAGTGCAAATTTCGTCAGAAGTTGAAAAGGAAATAAGACCCACGTGTAAAATTTACCCTGGTGCCTGCACTATGTGATGCTAATGACATTTGGTGTTGTTTTTTTTTTTTTTTTTTTTTATTTCCAAAAGATAATAAATGTATAAAAACCTGCAAAAACAGCAATAAAATCAGAAGTCCTTGTTGTTATTAGACTTTCACAAGAATGCAGCAACTTATTTCAGATCATTGTGAATATGACAGGACTATAAATAGTTTTATTTTTTACAGCAGTTGTCTTTTATTTCAGACTCAGACATACCAGACCCTCACAACACCAAGAATCCAGTCTCCGAGTGTTTCTGCTGTTCTGTGTGGGTAAACCTACAGATGCATTGACTTGTTTACATACATTTTGAAAATGTAACCTCATAGTTTCATGTGCTTCACAGGGGCGCTACCTGTCGTTATATTCATGCTTCTTAACGTTTTTACCTGGATAATCATCAAAATGAGCAGAAAAAGAGGTTTTTATATTCTTTCTTTAGTGTATATACCAGGAATTCAAGTGAACATTCTTTTCTAAGAAGCTGCTTAGCCTGTAAGTTTAAACATAAAATATCTGTGTGTTCCTGTTTGTTAAAGGTCGATGCTCAAAGACGTGTTTTAAAAGAAGATCATTATTTACAAATCAAACCTTCGCTCCCATTGCCTTCTCAGCAGGAAACAGTGATGACCCGGAGGACATTCTCAGTGGGTATTTCTTTATTAAACCAAACTTTTAAGCTACTCTGCAATTTATTTTTTTTATTTTGTTTTCTGCAGACAGAAAGATTTCAGGTCATCTAAGCAAAATTTTTTGGCTCAACTTACATGAAAGTCTATACTAATGAAGTCATGCTTTGCAGAAGTCATTTTTTATGGTGAATCTAGTTTTATGCATGAAAATGTCATATAAAGCTCCTCCCCCCACAATCTGTTCCCACATTCATATTATGCTCTAAATTTTTGTCTGTAGATGAAAACATCCTGGCTGCACCTTTACAAGCCGTGCTGGACAATCTGGATGTTCTGGAAGAATTGGTGATTTTGTTGGATCCAGACACTCAGGGAATCAAGAACACGAAGCATCTGGCCTCCCACTGCTCCATCCCCTCCACATGGATCACTTACACCTACTCCATGAAGGACAGTAAAAGCCCCCTGAAAGCTGTGCTGGAGGGGGTCACCAGCAGGAACCCCGACTGGACCGTGGGTCACCTGGCCAAGCTGCTCAGACAGATAGATCGTAATGACGCTGTTGCAGTTCTTTCTAGACTCAAGCCTAGTCCATGTGTGCAAATCAGCTTTTAAATGTTTTTGTTTTTTCTTTACAATAATTGTAAAATGAATAAGGGGAAATGTAAGACTTGCTCCAGGGTTACAGGCTACAAACCGTCTTTGTTCTTATATCTAATCGTATCCGGCCTGTGATTTTTGGTTTGTTTTTTCTGACAGAAAACTTTCAGAGCTGGTTCTGGGTTTGATTTAGATCAGCTGATTCTGATGCCTCTTGCTCAGTGATTGAATGACTACCGTTTTGTGACTACGGTTCTGTGTGTAGCTGAATATATCGTATGAAGTTTAACATTCAAACAATAGTTTTCTTGTTATTACAATATACACTGTAACCTTAATTTTGCGGCTGCATGGTGGCGCAGCTGGTTAGCACTGTTGCCTCGCAGCAAGGAGGTCGTGGGTTCGCGTCCCGGCTCTGCGGCCTCTCTGCGTGGAGTTTGCATGTTCTCCCCGTGCGTGCGTGGGTTTCCTCCGGGTACTCCGGTTTCCTCCCACAGTCCAAAGACATGACTGTCAGGCTAATTGGGCTGGTAAATTGTCCTTAGGTGTGAGTGGGTGTGTGGTTGTTTGTCTCATTCGTCTCTGTGTGGCCCTGCGATGGACTGGCGACCCGTCCAGGGTGTCCCCCGCCTCTCGCCCCATGACCGCTGGAGATAGGCACCAGCTGCCCCGCGACCCTCTGTGGAGGAATAAGCGGCTACAGAAAATGGATGGATGGATGGAACCTTAATTTTGCAATAACATGACAACATATTTGAACTTTTTGAAGAAGAAAAAAATCTACAAAATTTGCAAAAATTTTGTAAGAGCAAGAAACTTTTAAATTGTTCTGGGTTGTTTTTTTTTTTTTTACCAGTAATATGAAGTGCACAAAAAATAACCAGTATGAAGTCAATTTATGGAGGCCTATTGCTGCCACCGCTGGAGAAAAAAAACTACGGATAATAATATGTAGTTAATTCTTTTTAGATCACATGACATTTTCCTGTTCTGACAAAGTATTTTTCTAACAAAATATTTTGATGTTTTCACAAAGTATTGCATTAACAGTTTTGTTTTGTTTGTTTGTTTTTTGTTACACAACAAGTAAACCTACTGCAAAAATGTGAAGTTAGAATGTGAAAAATATATTGCAAGAACAAAAACACTGTTCAATGAACTTTTCACGTTATAACACAACACGGTTATTTTATCATTTGTAGACATTAGTAAAATAACTGAAACTGTTTAGTTTCACGCCGGTTTTTTTCCTTCTCTCTGAATTTATCCTCCTTTATCCCCATTTATTGACTGAATAGTTGCTTGCATTTTATTATTTTTTGTTTGTTTTATTTTACCACCCAATAATCTATATTTTAATTGTACACAATGTATTTTTTTTTACATTTTATTATATTAAAATTTGTGTACAATTTATACAAAATGTGTTACAAAAACTTAACATTCCAGTCAACAATATTATGTATTATATCTTCACAACATAAATGTCTACTTCAAGCAATTATAATAAACAATAAAATGTGTTCAACCATCTTAACATCTTTATTAAGCAACATTATAAATAAAAAAGTGCATAGAAAATTAAACATATATATATATATATATATATATATATATATACATACAAGTATTTACAAACTCAAGGTTTATGTTTTACATGGTAACAAAGATGTAATTTAAAGAGCTCATTTTCTCATTTGTACGTCTTTTACACTTACTTTAAAGGGATACTCCACCGGTAAGTTATTTTTTGTCTATTGCCATATTCCTCAGAGTTAGATAAGTGGGCAAAAACAATTTGTAAACAGCCCAGCCGTTTTCCTGATCCGGCAGGTGGATATTCGCCTCCCTTTAGCATTAGCTTAGCGTAAAACACTGTAAGTGAATGGTACCTAATAGCATGCTAGTTGGTTAGTTCCAGTGTTGAGTTCAGTGTGAAGAATATATCGAAGCTTTACTCTAAGCTCTGCCATGATCTCAGTACACACTGGGTCAAAAATAATAATAAAGTGTGTTCCATGTGACATACAGCCAGGTAAGAATTATTATTTTTTATTTTATTTTACTTTATTTTAATTTATTATTGATGACACAGGGTATGAAGTGACTCCAAACTGTGGCATCAATGTCAGTGATGGGGTATCACGATTGATGTCCCATTTAAGCCGTGCAGAACCAACACTTTTAATGATGGAACTGGTCCAAATTGTCAGACCTGCTCCTCCTGTCCACCTGGAAGTTACATAGAGAAAAACTGCACAACTACTGCTAACACAGTGTGTTCCACATTAAGGTAGGAAAGCTGACAGATGCTGAGCAGATGGAGGAAAACCACGGACTCCTGATCTGGTTCAAACATCAAACAGAGGAATGCCTTTGCTTGATGCATGCTCTCAGTAAAACTGCTTCTTCTTTTTTCCTAGCCCCTGATGTTCTGTTCTACAGAATGACATTAAATGATGAATACATTATTATAAACTCATAGCTTTTTGCTGTTTTTAATGAACCAACAACCTCTCAGCGTGTTACAAATGTATCCACTTCTGCATCAATGGTATTTGAGCTATTCTCATGTACTTAAATAAGTGTGTGTGTGTGTGCGTGTGTGTGTGAGAGGTAGATGAATATCAGTGAAAATTTCGTCAGTAGTTGAAAAGGAAATAAAACCCACGTGTAAAACTTTCCTGCTGCCTGCACTATGTGACACTAATGACATTTGGTGGGGTATTTTTCCCAATTTCTAAAAGACAATATATTTATAATAACCTGCAAAAACAGCAATAAAATAAGATGACCTTGTGGTTATTGAGTTTCACAAGAATCCAGCAACTTATTTCTGATCATTGTGATCAGGGGTGGTTCTAGGAGGGGGCAATGCCCCCACCCCCACCCCCCAAGTGCTGAGTGTGTGCCTCTAAAAAAGCAGCTGACCCCAGCCTGGCCCCCCCTCTAATGGTGGTCTGGAACCGCCACTGATTGTGATGTTTACGTAAAGTCTAAAATATGACAGGACTATAAATAGTTTTATTTTTTAAAGCAGTTGTCTTTTATTTCAGACTCAGACATACCAGACCCTCACAACACCAAGAATCCAGTCTCTGAGTGTTTCTGCAGATGCATTGACTTGTTTACATTTTGAAAATGTAACCTCATAGTTCCATGTGCTTCACAGGGGCGCTACCTGTCGTTATTGTCATGCTTCTTATTGTTTGTATCTGGATAATCGTCAAAATGAGCAGAAAAAGAGGTTTATATTCTTTCTTATATATACTAGGGATGTCCCAATCCACACGATCGGAAATCATCCTTATCACATGATTTTGGACACAATCAGAATTGCATGTCACCACCCCGATCCAGACTGGCTACTATATTACAGGGTTTCCTCTACATGTGCACCAAACTGGAAAAAAAAGAGTCTAGCTCTCTCGGATCTATGTAAGGATCTTGGGTCTATTTAACACAATTCGTTCATGTTTTCAAGCTGAGTGTAATTAATTTGTGTTGAACCAACATGATATTTACAGAGGCTCCATGAATGTGTTAAAATTAAGTTCAGGTGAAGTGATTCAGTAATGTAGCAACGTTAAATCTCACGTGATTTCGGCTTCAGCTCTTTGGATTGTGGGTACAGGAAGTCAACATTTCATTAAAATCCAACCATCAGCTGTGTTCAGATGGCCTCTACTTTGTTTGATGATTTTCTGAATGAATCAGACAAATGTCCATGAAATGTTAATGTGAGATTATTTACTCACTATTTAATCCGTTTCAAAGACTTTAAGTCATTGAATTTGTTTTTTGAGCAGGAGCTGTAATGTCACATTTAACTGAACTCTGCTTCTAACACACTTTGACCTTCTGTGTGAACTGGTTTACCAGCTGACTGTTCTATATTGTGTTTTAACTGCATCCTGGTGTTAGTGAGAATTAGCCATCAAACAGCCTCAGCTAATCATTAGCAGCATTAAGTTTGCTTAGCCACTTCTCCCTTCCTCATTTTTTTTCCTGCAGGAAAAGATGAACTCAATTCCCCATTCCTCCTGAATCAGCTGATGGATCATGGGTTTATGTTTTTGTGGTGAGAACATGTTTGCTCTTAGAAATAGTGTAATTTTAATATAATTAGTGCTGAAAAAGTTAATGTGTTAATGCATTGCATTACTTTTGTCTGTAGATGAAAACATCCTGGCTGCACCTTTACAAGCCGTGCTGGACAATCTGGATGTTCTGGAAGAATTGGTGATTTTGTTGGATCCAGACACTCAGGGAATCAAGAACACGAAGCATCTGGCCTCCCACTGCTCCTTCCCCTCCACTTGGATTACTTACACCTACTCCATGAAGGACAGTAAAAGTCCCCTGAAAGCTGTGCTGGAGGGGGTGCTCAGACAGATAGATCGTAATGACGCTGTTGCAGTTCTTTCTAGACTCAAGCCTAGTCCATGTGTGCAAACCAGCTTTTAAATGATTTTGTTTTCTTCTTGACTGACATAACAGGAATTGGGATGAAATGAGTGGAAAAGGAAAAATCTTGAATTAGTAGTGAATGAGTTCAGTTCACATGAGGACATTTTAAAGAAAGTGCCTTTGGGCGCGTTCTCTTAAAACAAGCAGTGGGCGGGCGGTTGGATTAGGTTGTGTGTGTGGATGGAAACTTGTTGCTGCCAACCCAGCAAAAAACACTGCATGAAGTTTAATGTTTGAACAATAGTTTTCTTGTTATTATACACTGTAACTTTAATTTAGCAGTAACATGAGAACATATTTTAACATTTGAAAAAAAGAATCTATATAAAATGCAAAAACATTGTATGAGCAAGAAATTGTCACATTAGGTTAAGATTATAACTATAAACGTATCAAGTGATGATCCAGTGCGATCTTTACTTTGCTGTGGTGGCAATACATTTAGAACACACTCACAAAAATGGATTGAGAAATGCATTTCAATAATTCATGGATATAATGCAATAACAATAAATTTATGTGATCTGATTTTTCTTGTTTGCTGTTGTGTCATCAATATGGCTTTTGTTTTGTTTTTTTACCAATAATATGCAGTGTACAAAAAAATAACCATTATCAAGCCTTATGGAGGCCTATTGCTGCCACAGAAAAAAACATGGATCATAACATGTAAAAAAAATTAATTTTAGATCACATGACATTTTCTTGTTCTTACAAAATATTTTGATGGTTTTACAAAGTATTGTGCATGTTTTTGTACTGTATTGTTTTTTTAGTTATGCAACAAGTAAATCGACTGTAAAAATGTGAAAACAAGTTTGTTAGAATGTGAAAAATATATTGCAAGAACAAAAATAATATAACGTGACACTGTTCTTTTTATCATTTGTAGACGTTAGTAAAATATGTCTATGGTGTCTAGAAGTTACAGCCGTTTCCTAACGAGTATCAACTGAAGGTTTAGTTTCTCCTATTGTCTGAATGTGACTGAACAGTTGCTTGCATTTTATTATTCTCTTCTTTTATTCTACCACCCAAGAATCTATATTTGAATTATTTGTACACAATGTATTTTCTTTTTTTACATTTTTTATATTAAAATTCACGTAATGAGCACAATTTATACAAAATGTGTTACAAAAACTTAACATTCCAGTCAACAATATTATGTATTATATCTTCACAACATCAATATCTACTCCAAGCAATTATAATAAACAATAAAATTTGTTCAAACATCTTAACATCTTTATTAAGCAACATTATAAATAAAAAAGTGCATAGAAAATTAAACAGGTTTAGAAATATATATACAAGTATTTACAAACTCAAGGTTTATCTTTTACATGGTAACAAAGACGTAATTTAAAGAGCAAATGTTCTCATTTATACGTCTTTTACACTTACTTTAAAATAACCCTATCATATATATATATATATATATTTATATCTATATATATAGTTGTGTATATATAACATACAGCCTTTTTTTTAAACAAATCCTGGGAGAGATGATCATGATGACGTTTGACTAGTGCTTCTGCATCCTTCATAACACACACACACACAAACACAGAAAAACAACACACACACACACACATACACACAAGGATATTAAAACCGAGCGATTTTTAAATCACCATAGTCTCTTTTTGCATCAGTATTCCCAAACTTCTGTGTGAACAGCTGAGGTAGAATCATCGCGAGGAGTTGGGAGTGACTCAGCTCTTGTGATTGACAAGCTAACCTGGGCTCCATCCCAGTGATTGGACATGTGAGAGAAATTAAAGCGCGAGATTATGATGAAGACAAAACATGATGTCAATTATGTTTTAAATAAAGAGGTTTTCTTTCAGGGGTGGGTAGATGATAGTGGGTTTTAGTAGGCTAACAGTGCTCACTTTACTCCTGTGGCTAATTCTAAGACCGTCAGTATTATACATAAAATAAAAAATAATAATAAAAAGGTTTAAAAAAAAAAAAAAACCTGCTTCAAAACCAGTTCTGTCACAAAGGCTTAAATGTATGACACAACTGTCCAGAACAAACTTTCAAGTACATAAATGAAACAAAAGACATCGTCTGTAAACAAAGAGATGTCGACGGGGGTGAAATCTACAAAACACTAAACCGCCACCATTTCTACACAACAAGCTTTTACTGTTAAAACAGTAATGAAAACGTGAATAAATACAAATAACCAATCGAAACAGTGCGATTTCAACTCGCCTCATCACAGACGGCACTGAACATTTCAATCAGCTCAGCAGCATTCAGAGCTGAACGTACACTCAGTAGCAATGCTGTCTTTAACTTCCCCCAGCGCGCTCCCTGATTTAAATAAACTTTAGCAGGTTTCACAAAGATGACTTCTGAGTTGGATATTTATTCATGTGCAACCATAGGGCAGCAAAAAAGTCTTATTGCAGTAGGTAGCGAGCATCTGTGGAGAGAATAATAGAGAGATTTAAAACGTGTCTTTCTCCACAAATCTTCGCTCTTGGCTTGGGTAGTGTTTGCTACATACTCTGAACACAGAGCAAAAAAAAACAAACTGTCTTTTAAGACACTATGTTTTAAAAGAACAATGACATTATTTTACTGATTGAACACATAACTTGGAAGAAAGTGGATAAAAACTCGCAGATGTTTGGTGCTAAATGTAAATCTTAGCACAATAATGATCCAGTAATGTTAAGAGAACTGCTTGAGTGCATAAGTTTACCGTAGGTAATCTCAGCAGGGAGAAGATACAGCTAAACAATTCCTGATTCGCAAGACATCTTAGTCCAACTAAAGACAAAAGCTTTCAAAGCTTAGCACCATGGTTGTTTTGTTATTAACAAAATGTACATTTAAAAAGAAGAATTAAAAAAATTTTTTTAAAGAGTTGAATGTAAGCAAAATAAAAATACAGATACAAGTTTTGGTGAATGTATGGCTCAAAAACAGACTTCACCACGGCACAGATGGGGCTACGACACACCTGTCACTAGAGGATGGAGCAGTCATAAAAAGAAGTGTTGTGTAGACAAATCCCTCCCAGAAAACAAAAGAAAATACAGAAGGAATCTAAATTTAGCTATAGATAGACTTTCAGCAATGATTCAAACATATAAGGCTTGGTGAGTGTATCAGAATTTGCTGTTGGCATCTTTCATCGTTATCTAGAAACTCCCCTCGTTTCCTCTTTAACGCTTTTGTTGTCATAAATAACAAAACCACTTCCTTGTCAACTGCTGCGCAGACATCTCAGTATGCTCACACATTGCTGAAAATGCACTTTTCCGGGGTTATTTCTGCAAATATGTTCCTCAATATGATCCACGCCATGAAACATCTGTGTGTCATAGTGACTAATCCCAGCCAATGCCTCCTCTAAGTCAACACAGTGCCTCCTTCATTTAAGGCTTACTAGTAAACAGGAATCGCTTCCGTTTCTTCTCAGTTGAGGAATCGCCGACATCTCCGAGCCCCACAGTTACAGCCGAGTTTGTTGCTGGCATCTTCAATTGGAAACTTGTAGTCGTAGGTGAGCTCCTCCCCCCTGTAGATCTTCCTAAGAGCAAAGATGACGATGTGCTTCCGACCTTCCACGTTGATCACTCGCGAGTAGCAGTTGGGTTCGCAGGAGTGGTTGATGAACCTGGCCGCGTTGCCGTGCATGGTCGCGTCCACCACGTCAAAGTCATCGATGCGGAACATGTAACAGCCGATACCCTGGAAGACATCACCCGTCTCAACATCAACTCTTGGTTGTTTTATATGACATCATCTTTTAATGGAACGAAACTGAGCGAAGATCCTGTAGGGTGACAAACCTTTCCATCGTAGTACTTTTCCCTTTTATCGGTGAGCACTGAGCGAATGACGATGCCGGCATACTCGATGACCATCTCACCACCTTCGATGTTCCTCTTACAAAACAGACCTCGCCCATGAATAGCAGACCTACAACAACAGAGGAGAAAACATAATGGGTTGTGTTGATAATGTGTTTGGGATTCAAAAAATAAAAACTAAAACATTGTGATGGAGTTTGATAGACTGGAGCAGAACATCCGCCTCTTGGGTGAAAACAAATCTTCCACTTTTGACTGACGCTGCAGCTTGTGAGATATTTGCTGATAAAAAAAGAAATAATCAAATACGTAAGACAAGAGAAGGGCTTTAAGGGGCAGATATGTGGACATGGATCTCCAGCTTTAAATAGAACAACTCTGATGAATAAGGATCTTCAGACTGGAAGCTGAAGCTGTCTGTGACTTCATTTAGCTTTTTAAAAGAACATCTGTGTGGTTCAACCTGTGATTTTGGGGGTCACACGTTTTGCTGTTGTTATTCTGTTGGTCAAATGCGGAAAGGTTTGTAAACCACTGATTTAACTAAATTGGTTGTCTGTCCTGGTGAAGCTACAGTAAACCAGTGGTGTCTGATCCTGGAGGGCTGGTATCCAGCATGATTAGAGGTTTCTCTGCTTCAGCACACCTGATTTCAGTTAGTGGCTGATTAAAGGTCTTCTGCAGAGCAGACGGAGAGGACCGATTTTGGACACCACGGTTACATGTGCATCTAAGTCGATCTGTGTTAATAAACTGGGAGCCTTTATCCTAGTTTACATGTACCGGTACACTAAAAACCAAACTCAAATGAAGTTTGTTCCACTCTGAAACAGTAGGTGGCGACATGCCTGTGTTTCGTGTCTGTTTTTCTAGTTTTGTTGGGACACAAATAGTAAACAAACGTTGGCATCCAGATGAAATCGAGTTCCTACCGCATTATCTGTGTGCTTTAGCATGATTAGATCTGGTTCATCTTCAGCAAGACTAATGCGTTTACAGTCGATTTAAGGCAATAGTTCGGCTCTCGGAGGTGCATGTAAACACACCGACTATTGTGCAAAATGATAACTAGCATCTTTCATGGCAGGTTAACCAGTAGCTGCAGAAGTAACTCACAACTCTCTTCCTTCCATCAAAAATGTAACAGGATAAACAACATTCTGTATTGTTGAAATTGTTCACAATTTTTTTTTCTTCATCATATTCATAATTTATTGTATTCACATTTTCATGTAAGACCCAAACTAAAAACTCTCAGAGTTGTAAATCATTTGAAAAAATGTTTGAGGGTAAATAAACTTTTGTACTTAAAAAAAAAACAGTTTGTTGGCTCTTGGTTTTCAGACAATGTGAACAAAAGCTGCTTTGAGTCCGAGTCAAAAGTGGTTGTTTTCATTTAAAGCTGGCTCTTAAATGTTTTTTCCCATTTTCTTTTATTATTTTAAACAGAACTGAACAGCGATGATATAAAACTAAAACCACTGTAAACATTCAAACGGGTAAACAGCTGTGTTTCAGGGGCGGCTTTTAAATAAGAAAAACATGAAGATGTTTTCATTTCATTTCTGATAAAATGAAGAAAATATTTTTAGTTTCATAAAAAACACGACTGGTTTCAACACCTGCAAACAGCTTCCTTTTTAAAGTGATAATATGCAACTTTTTCATATTTTTAAATCTTTTCCTTGAGCCAGTCTGTGCTAATATGACCCTTTACAGAGTTAATGAAAAGTCACTTAGCCCCATCTGGTGATTAGATCCGGAATACCATGATTGCAAGATCTCCGTCGCCGTCACGGTACCCAGGAAGTCACGTGTCTCACGAGGGTTAAGCTAACCCAAAGTGGCTAGCTGTTATGCTAGCGCTGGAGTGTTTTTAGCTCATGATTCCTGCTTTTTTTCAATCTCTCCCAGCTTGAACACAGCTGATTTCTTTGAAAGAGTAAATAACCGCTCCTGTAGAAAGCTATGAAGGCTGAGGAGACATTTCAACAGGTAGATTTAGCAGTTTCTAAGCAAGAACTATGGGCGATTTTATTTAATGCAGTGATTTAAAACGGACACCAGAGGGCGCCCAAAACAAGCAAAAATGCATATTATCACTTTAAAATTAGCATCATGACTTTTTTATAAGTTTTTTTTAAACATCAAATGAAGCTGCTGAGTGTTCTGAGTGTGTCGCCGACCTGTACACCCCCACAGCCTCCTTGGACGTCCTCTCCAGGTGTCTGAAGCGCATGGCCATAGGTAGCTCTAAGCTGGTGGCTCGTCTGAAAGAAACAACAAAAAATAAGATGAAAATAAAAAACTGATTTTACTTAGTGAATCATAATATATTTAAAGGCTGTTAATTTTAATAGAAAAAAATGAGGTTTTAATAAGCCATGCGTCTGACACATCATCACACAACGTGACTCACAGTGTCACCAGTCTTTCCTATTTGTGGATATTATGTATTGTCTCCATTTATTTTCCAAAACAAATGGACACTTCTGAGACTCGTGCAGCCACTGCTGTTCCCCATTGTGTCCAACTTCCCTTCAGAACCCCAACATGACGTTTACAGACACATTACAGTACATGTGCATTGGAATTCTATACTTTTCTCACAAATTAGATTCATAGAAGGTCAACATTTTAATCTGGACACATATTTGAATGTATATTTCACAACAATGGCAAATAAATGAGAGGAAGAATGAAATCGTGAACTTTCCATAACTACTCATGTCAATTTTAAATGATTAAAATATGCGAATAATCATTTGAACAAAAAAACCTGAATAATCTAAAGAGTGTGCAGGTTGCCATTGCTCAGCAAACACTATGTCTCCAGTCCCTGGTGTAACAGCTGCTGAAAACCAGTTTAAAGTTCTCCTACCACGGTGAGGTCATCCTAAAATGGTTGAATTGATGGCGAGATCACAACAATCAGCAAAGCCAGTTCTTTCCTTGGCAGACTTTGGTCAGGCAGAAGGATACGTCTCAGCATAAAGGTCACTGAGTACAAGACCATCATGCTCCCAGTATTCCTCTATGAGAGTAAAAGTTGGACGTACTGCTGTCACTGTTTGTTCAGTTGTTAAAACAGCTGGACAAATTCCCCCTTTGGACGACTTTCTAAAATCATCTCATGAATGAACAAGATTCACAGTCAAGATCACCGGCATAGCAGCCTAACTCAAAATAGTTCTACTAAAAAAAACCACACCTGCAACTCAACAAGATTCAGCACCTAAGTAAACACTCTCCTAAGCAGACAAATAGATAGCTTTTTTACTTTGAGAGAACTGTGGGTGCAACAGCCCAGTAAAGCTTTCCACATGAACTCGGCAAAGGAGGAGGAGCAAAGTTGACATGGGAACAATGAACAGGAAATGTGTAAAAAGATAAAATGATGATTTGGCATCAGTGTGCTTTGGGCTAAAGACCACATGCTGACTCAATTACAAACAACCCCAGTTAAAAGGACAAACCTGGTGGATTTCAAAAGAACTTCATCTTCCTCGTCGTCATACGGCCCGATGTCAGGAAGCTGTCTGTGCTGAGAAGCCAGAAAGTTGAACATATCAAACGTAGACTTCCTGTAAAAACACAGGAAATGATACAAGATAAAGATAAATGTTATTTTTATTCGTGAATCCCCAGAACTTGGGTCTTTATTCACAATCTCTTCTCTGAAGCTGCCATCTCTTGTTTATTTACAGGACGTTGATATTTTTCCCATGGCTCTGCTGACATGCTTTATATTTTGCCACATTGTTAAATTCATAAGAAACCACTTTCACATGTTTACAGACTGGAGAGCTTTTAACAAATGGTAAACGTAAACATGATGAGTCTTCCTGAGAAGGAACGAGATTACTTTCAGAGCATAATCTTTATACAAAATTACAAAGCCCAACAGACGGTCTGAATTACATTTAAAGTCTAACATTTTTTTAATTATCTTTTTATTTAAACTGAAGCTAATGTTTGAAATCTCTGAGTTACACAATAAAAAAGCTACTAATTCTGAATCTTTCTTAGACGTTTTCCCCTAAAACCTAAAACTGATCCAGTATCATCCTATGCACATGCTCCAAACAGCCTCTCTGTTGGTTTTTGATGTTTTTCTTTGACCAGTTCTGCTCTTAAATGGCCTTTTAATATATTACTAAACTTTAATGGCCATTACCGTTACTTATACAACAAATCTTCCCAAAGACCTAACTGTAGTTACATTTCTTATCTTTTTCCACACTGTTGTAGATGTTTTAAGTCCTAGTTACCAGTAAGATTAACATGAGACCTACCTAACATAAAGCTCAGATCGAGCACAGCCACTGGGATTCACGGGGAGATCGTCCTCCTGGCTGAACTGTTTGAAGAAACGGAAAGAATGTCTCTGGCAGCGATGAGCTCCTTCAAGTTGTTCCAGTAAATAAACCACAGTGTCATGGACCAGTCCGAGCATATGGGCGCCAGTTATCTTCTGAAAAGTCAGAGGTCGGAGCCTCGATATGGCTCGTGCCTCCTGCACACCGTGTACCACTGCTTTCCAAGCCACTAAAGAGAAAACTTATTAGATTTTTACAAACATTTTGAGGAAATGAAGGAAACATTTTGAATGTATTCTTAGACTTACCCTCGATGCTGTCTGCCTCCACACAGAAACCATCATCGCTGGTGATCTCAAACCTCAGGTGTGGCTGCTCTTTGTTAGTTGGACATCCTTCGTCATCCTCAGACGGTGTCGTCTCATCGTCGGACGTAGAAGCAGCGCCTAACAACACAATCCATACAGCCGTTTTTCACACCACCAGTAAAACCTACTGCTTTTGCACCCATTCGTTTGTGCAAAAATAATAATACGAAGCTAAACTCGTGATTACCGGAGTATTTCTTCCAGTCTGTCAGGCTGTTGTGTCCCACTGATTCCCACGCAGTCTGTTTTCCTTGCTCACCCTGAGATAAACAACTCCAAGGCTCTGATCTGCAAAATATGTTTAAACACGACATTTTACACATTTATCAAATCAATCTAACATTTGATTTTACTTTATAGAAAATGCTGCATTAGTACAATGCTTTACCCAATATATTATGTAGATCCCAGACATTAAAAATCCATCTAGAGCTTATTTGTGGCCATATCCGTTAGAGGTGCTTGATAAATAAACTTTACTAAATGGTCGGGGCTGGGATTTGAACCTGGGTCTCCCAGGTGAGAGTAGCTTTCTCTGCAAATGCAAAATTCCCTTTCTAAAAATCTTTTAAAAGTCATATCAGTCCCAAAGACACACATTTTCACCGTTTTCACTTCCTGATTCTCATTTTTGGGAAATGTGTTTTGAGCTAATGCTAAAATGAAATCTTTCCCCTGCTGATGTCAAGAAAGGAAAAGACCACTCCTCTCTAGAGGACAGAGCCAATCACGAGCACCCTTTGGCTACCTGAGCCCACCCCCACCCTTTAAAAACCACAGGAGCACACATCCTCGTAAACATTAGCAAATAGTCATGATGAAGCTACGAGCAAAGCAAAGCAGTTCCTCCGTAGGTGGTTGCATCAACGAGAACAAATTTATTTTTTTTACTCCCTTCATCTGAGCCCTGAAGACCCACTGACGTCTTGCAGAGTTTTGCTCCAGGAGGTAGAATGAAGGGTAGAAGAACAACAGCTGTACTGCATAATGGGACCTTTAAGACAGTGAACTTTAGCAGATTTACAACCCCACGCATTTTCTCAGGTCCTTCGGCATCCACCCTTTCTGTGCTCCCCAGCCCACCGTTCATGATGGAGTCCAGAACGTTCTGCTCCTCTCTGGAATGCTCTCCCTCCTGACATCCACATTACTGACTCCCTTTCCTTATTTAAATCCAACAGCTTCTTTAAAACTGACTTAACTCTGAATTTACCTGTTTTTTTACACTTTAATATGCTTTTATGATGCAAATTTTGTTATTTTAGTTTCGTCTTTTACTGTAAGGTGATCTTGAGTGCTTTGAAAGGTACCATTGTTATTATTACTGTGGTGCATCCAAGGCTATATTTGACTTGGATTAATTCATATTCATGTCAAAAAACACCATGTACTGCAAAACTGATGGCAATATAACAATTAAAAAAAGCATTTGCATGAGCTGCAGTGAAATTGAAAAAATTGGAGCTATTTTAAGAAGATGGCAGCAATACATTTTGTTCCTGACTGTATTTGACTATCTGTTGTTAACTCAAGTGTCCTATAGGACAGAGGTTCCCAAACTTTTTTCAGGTGACCCACATTTTGAAAAAGACAAAACTTCGTGACCCAATCTTAATCTATTTTATCATTTTAATCTATTAAACTATTTTAAAATATTGTTTTATTACTATTCTTGTTTTTATTAGTATTTCCTCACTATTCTTCTTTATTTTACTGTCTGGGCTGTAACCGGTACCAGGGAAACACATTTTGTTCCATCTCATGTTCTGAAATGACAATGACAATCTTTGAATCCTTATAAAGGCTTTATTTACTCATGGAGAATGCAACTGTTCCTCTGCATTACATTTTTTTACTTAAAAATGTCTCAAATTGAATATAAAAATGAAAAACCCTTCTTGTGTTTTAACACATTTGGAAACATGGTTTTGGACCTTTGAGGCGTGCAAGCCACAGCTTTAGAGACTTCTGAAAAGTGAGAACATGTTTACAGTTTTGGAAAATGTCATCGTGCTCTCCCTGCAGTTTCAAACTCAGCTCATTCAGCAATGAAAACATATCCAGATATGACAATGTAAAAACCCATTCATCAGTAAACAGGTCAGCAAGAGGGGACTTCTTCTCCAGGAGGAACATGAATTTCATTTCTCAGCTCATCTACTCTGGTCAGAACTCATCCTTTGGAAAGCCAGAGCACCTCTGTGTGAAACAGCAGGTGCGTGTGCTCCGCCCCCATGTCGCAGCACAGCTGATCAAAAAGCCGACAGTTCAGGGAACTGCTCTTAATGAATAAAAATCAGTACTGCCGTCACGGTGTGTCTTATGAAAGCGCCGTGGCGGCATGGCGATGCAGGAATTTTGTGGCATTCATACTGCCACGCTAATATTACGCAACGCTGGACTTGTGAATGAGGATTACGCCTTAAAAAATCAGGTAAACATGGGAAAGCTGTTATAAGCATTTGTAAACTCTCAGCGGAGATGGCAAACTGGAGGATACAGACATCCGGGAGCTTCTGGCTCTATGAGAAGAAGCAGAAGTCACCTGTTTGTTTATTAAGGGAACTTCCGTCTCACGTCTCTGTAATGCTGCACGTCAACAGCGCGAAGACCGCCCCGTACCCCTTTATCCCGCCATTGCGTAATCTTTTGTGAAAAGCACATGATTGCGCAACATTACCTGCACGGTCTGACCCTTATGAACTGCCAAAGCCTCCCAGATGCCGCCTCAGCTTCACGGCAAATTGGCGGCGTTGTTTTATGAAAGCAGCTTTTGTTAGAAAAAAATAGTGTCGTTCTGAAATTAATTTGGCGACCCATAAAAAATGTTTTATGACCCCACTGTGGGTCGGGACCCCGTGTTTGGGAATAACTGCTATAGAACATAAAATCTGTTTCCCCAAACAGAGGCTGTTCAGGAAGATATCAGGAGTAAAGTGGTAATTATTTATAAGTTTAAGAAAAACACTTCAAAACAACAACAAACAAAAAAACAACTCTTATTGAACAATGTACTTTTTTCACCTTAATGATAATAGGGTGACATAATCTGTTAGGGTTAGTTTGTTTAAAAAAAAAAAAGCAGATTAACTAATGATGTAACTTACCCTGAGCTATCTGAATCACTCATGTGCTCCTCCTTCAGCTCATCCAGGTTCAGGACTCCTTTCACTGTTGGAGTTTTGATGCGAACTCCTGAGGCCCTGCTGGAGATGCTCGGGAAAGCTGGTTTCCGATGCACCTCTTCCTCACTGATGACCTCTGGTGGGAGGAAGTCAACCTTCGACTTCTTGGTGATGATGCGGTCTGAAAGCGAAGAGACTCTTTTCATGCGGACGTGGGTGCGAGGCCGAGGCACGGGGGCCATTGTTGGAGAAGGACAGTGTGGTGACACTGGAGGTTCTGGTTCAATCAGAAGGCCAGGTGGCAGAACAAGAGAGGAAGGACTCATAGTGTGGAGCCCAGTCCATTTAGGGGTGTAGTTACTGGCCATTGCTTGGTTAATAATTGCTTGGGCGCTCTCAGCAGGAGACATGGGATGATTCTCTGTTGACACGGCGGTGTGTCCTGCTGCCTTGGACGACTTTGATTTCTTGGACGAACTGGACTCCTTCTTCTTCTTCTTTGGTTTTTTCATCTCCGGGATTGTTCCATCTTTGGGTGCTTTTGTGTTTTTCTTAGACTTTTTCGCATTTGATGATGCCACGGCACCATTGGTGTTGTTGGTGAGCAGCTGTGTAACTGTAGCTGGACTTTGAACTGCAGGTGTTACTGATGCAGGAACTGTGGCCACGTTGGCCCCAGGTGGAGCGGCCGCCATATTACCAGCCGCTGCCAGAGTGGCCGAAAGCGCGTTACTCTGCAGAAGGCTGGCAATCTGAGTAACACAGTTATATGAGGGGGAGTTTGGAGAGGGCAGCTGAAATGTGTTGCTTTCAGGATTCTTCACAAAGATCTGGCCGAGGCGGTTCACCAGCAGCACATGTGGTGTAGGATCGACGTTCGGACCTCCGACCTCCTTTACTGTGAGGATAGCATGACCAGGTAGGGCCTGGGGCAGCACTGGCTGCTGAGGTTCTATAGCTGGCCTGGGTGTGGAGAAGTTAATGGAGATTGTGTGACCAGATGTGGCTTCCTTCTGCACTGATGAGCTATAACCATTTAGTATCACGGGGGCAGAGGTGGTTTGTAACTGTGCTGAAGTGGCTGAACAGTGCGTTGGTACTGAAGCAGAAGAAGAAACGATGGTGACGGCAGTAGAACGGAATGGCTGTGTTTGTGTAGAGTACATGGGAACGGAAACAGTAGCACAAGTCCCCGGCGTTGCTGGTAACCCTGGATCCTTCGGATTTGCAACATTTAGCTGCATCTGTGCCACATCTTCCACAGGGGTGAGGGTTGTTAGCTTGGTAGAGAAAGGCTCAGTGGATGGGAAGCTTGCTGATTCCTGCATTGCCGTCACCGGCTGAAGCGTGACACTTGTTAGAGGAGGCTGACTGAAACCTGGTAAACAAGAATACATCTCAAGAGAATCCTCAAGGCATTGTGAGGGGTTTTGTGCATCCGCAGGCATTAAAGGCGAGGGTTCAAGCAGACCCAGCAGGGAGCCCTGGGTACCATCAACTGAACCTGGTAAGGAGGGTTCCATCATATTAGATGTTAAGTGGTTCATCAGAGCAGCAGCTGATGAGGCACAGCTATTACTGTCGGGGTCTGAGTTCCGGGTTTTACACGTTTCAGATGCGTTTGGAGTGCCTTGTAGCACAGGAAGTAGTTCTGTAAAACGTGAGCCACTGTCACATTCAAAATCAAGAGGTGTTTCAGTGGAAAAGCCTAAACTGGAACCCACTAATGATCCCCCTGAATATGACGTCTCAGGCACCTTTGTGAGTAAATTAGGAAGACAGTCAGAAGAAAGAGAAGGTACGGTTTTCTGATCTACTGAAGGAGTGTCAGAGTGTTTGCTGGCATCATGGAATAAAGGTGGACTTGCTCTTTTATTGTAAACTGACATGGTAGCTGATGAAGACTCTGTCTGTTTATCATCTGATGATGAATTAGGAGCTTCTGTACTGTTTGTAGTTAGAAGAGCATTTTGACTATAAGGGTTTTTGCTTTGTATCTGACTTTTTCCAACCTTTTGAGAATCATCTGTAGTTGCTACACTTGCATCACTCTCTGTACCATCATCTATACCATCCAGCTGAGCCAAGGGTCGTGATGAAGAGGAGGAAGGGGACTTGGACCGATCTTTTGATACCGGGCAGCTGACTATTGTTCGTGAAAAATCAAAATAGTGCTCCATATCGTCATCAGACGATGTGTTCCCCAAGTCTTCCTTGGTTGAAGCCGCAGACCGTGGAAGGTTCGCAACAAGAGTTTTCTTCTTGTGCACCTCTTGAGTTCGACCCCAGAATTCCTCCTGATCATCACCTTCCACCACTATTTGTCCCCCACAATTCATAGCCACCCCCTCATTCAGGAGTGTTTCTTCAATCTCAAGTTCTGCTCGCATCTCCTCGCCCAGACTCATAGCAGAATCCCTGTGGAATGAACTGTAGGGGAACTCTTCATCGTGTTTGTTTATGTCCCCATGGGGCGACGTGCCATTGGTTGGGGAGATATCTTCAGGTTCCGGTGAAGCCAGGAAGTTGTGCGGCACCTCGACAGAATCTGACTGACTCAGCTCAAACGACAAGCGACTTCTGGGTAAATGTTGGATGGATGATGAGAAAGGCAGGCTTACAGAGGCTGAACTGTCTTGCCAGTGAGACTGAGGAAAAAACGCTGGAGTACAGTGTGATAATGTCTTCCCAGGACAACGGGCTGAGGAAGTGTTTCTGCCTGCCACTGAGCGGGATGACGGACAGTTTTTCGTGTTGTCTGTAAGTGGAAAAAGTGGGGAAGTAGGCAGGGAAGATTTGCTAGCACGATGGGTAGCTGGTCCGGTTAGAGGAGCCAGTGGAGGTGGGGACATGCGACTGCGTAGACCAGACGTCTGGGAGTGTGGGCTGTGGCGACGAGCTCTACGAGTCTCTTCCAGATCACTTACGGTCAGAATGTGGTGGGGTTTTGTCTCGGCTAAACCTAAAAGCAAAACAGAGTTGATTAATAGACTGAGACTACTGAAATCAAACATAAATATTAAAGGCACACCATGCAGTTTTGGCTTGTTTTTAGCATCCCCTAGTGTCTATTTTAATAACTGTAGTAAAAATGTTAGCATTGTCTTTGCTCAGAAACACCTAAATCTAACGTGACTTTGTGAGACTTCAGGGCACCGGACTGGAGACTCTGAAGTTGCAAACGCGGTGTTCTGGACACAAGCAACAGATGGGGCTGAGTGACTTTTCATTAATCCCTGTAAAGGGTCATATTAGCACATACTGGCTCAAGAAAAAGATTTCAAAATATGAAAAAAAGTTTCATAGTGTGCCTTTAAATAATAAAAACAAGTTTATTTTTAACCTGGAGATGGTAGAGGGCGGGACATTCCTCCGGCAGGCCTCCTGGGTAGAGGGTGGCTGGGAACTTTTGGCCTTGGAATGTGATCCGACTTCAAGGGAAAACCTGGGACAAACGTTTCTTCTGCTGGGGGCTGGGCTTCTGATAAATCACTGTCTTGGGCTTCGAATTCTGAAGATTTAAACAAACAGTTTTTAAAAAGCTAATTGTATTTATTATCTCACTTCCCTTCAGGACAAAATGTTTTTGAGCTAAATTCCTCACCAGGATGACACGGGCTGTGAGCGATGGTGTGATTTTCTCCTCGGTCAGGCATTTCTTCCACAGGCTTCTCTGGAACAACAGGCCGGACTTCCCG
The DNA here is from genome assembly GCA_006937965.1 of Callopanchax toddi. Classification (NCBI taxonomy): domain Eukaryota; kingdom Metazoa; phylum Chordata; class Actinopteri; order Cyprinodontiformes; family Nothobranchiidae; genus Callopanchax; species Callopanchax toddi. The sequence continues at coordinate 1,346,430 of SSNR01000026.1, read as the reverse complement.
GATCGTACATGTATATCTGCACCGCCGCAGTGGATTAACTGTACTCCAGTACCACCGAGAACACCTGGATCAGGAAAAGGAAAGTTCTCAAAGTTTTTGTATGTTATATAACATTTATTTCAATAAAGGAATGACTAATAAAATAACATGACAAATAATGTCTATGTTTACTTTTTCAACTTATCTATGTATTTTGACCTATTATATTTTAGGATTTTTTCCTGGCTGTAGCCATACCAAAGGGTGAATTTATGCATTCTGTTTAATGCAGATTAAAATGCTACAAGAAAATCTTTTAATTCCATGTTGCAAATATAATTATTTTGAAAAGAACTGAAAATACACAAGTGCAACTTACTGAAAACCCACAGGGAACAGTTTGCCTTTGCCAGCAGAAAGTTCAGTTAACACTCCTAACTTGTCAATCTGCAAGGAACCTGTGAGGAGACAAAGCAGATACCAGTTATTACTTCTTACCAGTAAATACTAGTGAGGAAAAGGACAAACAAACAAGTGAAGGACAACAGCTTACCGATCATCACATTGATCAGTTCAGGCTCTACGCCTGTCAAGAACTTTCTGCGAAGGCTGATCCCTTCAAAGTCCACATACACTCTGCGGTTTACCTCAAACTCCTGACCTGTTATCATCTGTAAAACAAAGGAAGCTCAGTAAAAAAGTCTGAATTGCATCCAATTGGTGATGGGTTGGAAAGAGCAGAATTTACCCTGCCGCTGATGAGATGCCGATGTTTGTAGCAGTAGACCTTTTTATCATCCTGGAACACACACTGCCGAGAGCGGGCGCACATGAAGTGGTAGTTACTTTGACAAGATGTCAAACAGCAGCCCACGGTGGCGCCGGTGTGATTACAGCGTTCACATCGCTAGAGAGATCGAGAGCAAAAGGAAAGAAAAACAAATGGAAAACACAGAGTTAAAGTAATAAAGGAACAGTAATCAATCATAAGACTTCAGCTGAGTAAAACACTGATTTAAAGAGTATTTCAACCATTTTAAAGTGTAGTTTTGAGGAAAAATTATAAATAATTTATATTTTACAAACTGTAAATCACTTCCTGAATGACCTCAGTTAAAGGGATATTATGCAGTTTTGCTTGTTTTGGCACCCCCTAGAGTCCGAGTCTGTTTTAAATCACGGTCGTAAAAACATTAGCACCATTGTTTCTGCTCGGAAACACCTAAATCTAACTGTTGAAATGTCTCCTCAGCTTTCATTGCTTTCTACTGGAGCGGTTATTTACTCCTTCAAAGAAACCAGCTTAGTTCAAGCAGGGAGAGACAAAAAAAAGCAGGAATCATGAGCCAAAAACACTCCAGAGCTAGTATAATAGATAGTCACATTGGGTTAGCCTAACCCTCGCGAGATACGTGACTTTGTGAGACTTCAGGGCACCAGACCAGAGACTCAGAACGTAGCGCAAATGGGGTATTCTGGACACAAGCAGCAGATGGGGCTGAGTGACTTTTCATTAACCCTGTAAAGGGTCATATTAGCACATACTGGCTCAAGAAAAAGATTTAAAATATGAAAAAGTTACATAGTGTACCTTTAAAAAAAAAACTGTGGTCTTTATTAATGTTAAATCCAGTTTTTAATCCCTTGAGGCATCCGGCTAAAATAAAGCTACTTTGAAACAGTAACTCACACCTTGGTTACAACCAGGCTGGATTACTGTAACACACATTATAAAGGAGTCGGTGAATGTGCACCAGAGTTACATCTGTAGCGGTATTGATTGTGCAGCCTGTTATCACACACTGATGACCTGCAGTCTGAGCATGTCACTATTAGTTTATAATTAAGTATAGAAGCATAAATATCACCAGCAGAGAATGTAGGACTTTCAACAGGATCCAGCAGGGATTTCTTAATATTTCTGCTGCAATAACTGTGAAAAAGTAACGTGGTGTAAAGTTTAAAATAAGTTATTTACATGAACCAGTGTTAAATTTGAAAGAGTGGCACCTCTCTCACCCAAAAAAAGGTGGCTTGCCAACTCCAGTTTGGGGGAGAGGTTCAATTTCAAGTGGAGAAGTTTAAGCATTTATGGGTCTTGTTCATGAGTGAGGAAAGGAGGGAGCAGATCCATAGGTGGATCGGGGCAGCGTCTGCAGTGGTGAGGATGCTGAACCAGTCACTGAACTGGTGTGGTGAAGAAGGAGCTGAGCCAGAAAGCAAGGCTCTCAATTTACCAGTCGATCTACGTTCCAGTCCTCACCTATGGTCATGAGCTTTGGGTAATGACAAGCGGCCAAAACAAGTTTCCTCCACAAGGTGGCCGGGCTCAGCCTTAGAGACGGGGTCAGGAGCTTTGACATTTGGAGGGACTCACTGCTCCTCCAGACAGAGAGAAACCAGTTGAGGTGGTTTGGAGGTGGCCGGGGAGAGGACAGTCTGGGAATCCCTACTTGGGATGCTCCCCCCACAAGGTGAGATCAGCACCCTTTTAAAATGGCAGCAATTTACTTTGATCTTAGCTGCATTCAGACTAGCCGATAGCTCATAAGTCTGATCGGACATAAACACAATTTCTCCAAACTGAGAGCTTTCTACTAAAATATTTCTTTCAACACTTGGTTTAAAAATAAACCCAGACTCCTATCCATACTGTAAATGAGACCAATTTATAAATCAGAATCACTGAAAACTAACCATCAGACGCCCCCTTGTGACAGCACTGTGTACATGCAGCAGAGAGCCGTTGTCTTCCTCGAACACTTCAGCAGACCACAGGCAGCAGTTGACATGAGCCCACTCATTCTGACCCAGGTACAGCAAACGCCCAGCCTCCTGTAGAGCAACACATGAAGTGTACAGAGTTACTAACAAAAACCACATGGACGGTATTTACATGTTTACTGCGTGTACCTACATTGGGTTTCAGGTCTCCATATTTTTGGCACAAAGAGCACTGCCTTTCATCTTCTTTAGTCCATCCTGTGTCCAGATCTGCTTTTGAAAGTCTGCCTCGTTTCCCTATAGAACATTTAAAAAAGTAAACTCTGAAATCCAAACTTCTGGAGAGATGATCCATCTCGTCTTTATTATGTTCTACATTTGTCCCAAACGGACATCATTACCTTTGATTTTGAGAGTTCTGCTGGTTTTGAAATGATTGCGATTTGTTGGATCCCCCGACAGTGGAGAAACCGCCTCTTCCTCCTTTATGTCCAAGTTTTGTGCAATATCCTCCTGCAGGAGACCCAAAGGAGGCCTGGACAAGAGCTCCTTCCTCTCCTGCCACTGGGCATAAATGTGCTCTGTGGTGGGAGGATGAACAGCGTGGGACAGCATCCCCCTAAAGAAAAACACAAGAGTTTAAATGTTTTAAAGGAACACAAGTACTAATGTAAAACATGAATACAAGTTTTGTGATATTCACTGAATACATCATCTGTTTTCTTATAATTTTGTCATTAAAAAGTGAATAAAAATAAGCTTTACTCACGTAGGCAAGTCTTTGGTAGAGAGGTTCCACAACTTTGGGTCCTGACCGTTAAACCAGTTAAACACCTCTTCAAGGAGCTAAATGGAAAATCATCGCATTAATTATCATTTTTAATTGTTTTTTCCCCCCCTAAAACTGTTTATTGCAGCTACCAAAACAAAAAATGTCAAACTTTGATGACAATCCTTGTAATTTTATTGGCAAATCGGGGGTTTAAGTCAGACATCTTCAACCTTTTGGGTTGTACTGCACCTTTAAGTAGTAAGAGCGTGCTAGGGCAGTGGGTCTCTGCTCCTCTGGGAGGTGCTCTTCCAGCTCAAGCCGCTTTCGCACCACCTGAACCACATCTTCATGGAACTTTTTCTATTAAAAAAAGAAAAATTGAAATGCAATAGACAAAACAATAGCTAGAGACATTCCTGAAATTTAAAAAAGCCTGTAATACTTTTTAACAATGAATGTAACAATCATTGATGACTTGAGACAATGTTGGAAGTATAAATCCTGCATGTTAGTGAGATTATACCAAGCATGATGTCCATTCAAAGGTCATTCATGGTAAAAAGCTGATTACAACAGAAAAATAAAGGTAGTACATTCCAGAACTGTCATTGTTTTTTAATAAAATTGAGTCAAAATGTATAACATGTTTAAGAAATAAGTCCACCCTTTAAAAAAAAGGCTGCCGATCAGAAACCCCTTCATTAACAGATCACAGTACGACTCAAAGCTGATCTGTTGGTGGTTTATGGATAACACAGTTTCTGGAAAAATACGTAATATCCACAAGTGGAAAACATTCAAGAAAATTAATAGTTTTGGCAGAAACGGTTCCCCCAGGAAACTCTTGCCAAAGTCAAACTGCAATGCTCAGAGAAACTGTTACAAAAAAATGTATTTTACTGCTTTCAGTCAGCATGTGAAATGTTTCATGTTGTGCTTGAACAATCAAAAAAGCTGCCAGAAGTAAGTCTGGGAGAATGGAGAAAACAAAACTTTTGGAACAGCATCCAGACAGATGACAATCAAGAAACAGCAGGGTTAGTCTTACAGGACAACTCCAAACACAACATATGACTTCATACAAACCGTCATGCACAGAGGTGGAAAGTTGTGTTATTCTACTAGTTATGCAGCCACAGAATCTGGACACCTTATGGCCACTGAGCAGACCGTGACCTCCTCCATGTGCCAAAGTAATCAAGATTCAAAGCTAAAGGCCCAAGGAGCATTATGCAACAGAACAATTATTCAAAAAATAAGATACAAATGGATCAAATGGGAAAAGAATAAATGTTGCCATGTCCCTGTTCAAACCCAGATAGTAACAGTAATGTTATAAAGAAGTGTGGGAAACTGTTCAGATCAAGGCTAAAGTACTTTTTTCCCCAAACAGTTTCTGTAAATTGGCTTAGGCTTTAAAGGATTAATATATAATGTAAAGCTACAAAAAGGACACAATGTGTTCAATTACTTAAATGAATTAGCTCTGTGCTCACCAGTGACGTGTACAGGCCTTTGTCGAACTTCTTGCCGACTGCTCTGAGGTCACAGGCTGGCTGACCTTCAGCTCCTCCATCAGGGTCAACCAACTTCTCACACTGAAACAGAAACAGGTGCGTCTTTAACAATTCAATTTACAAGTCTCAGGAGCATTTTAGCTCATCGACCAAATTATTTAAACCACGCTAAACATGCTCCTAAAAAAGAAAGCAAACGTGTGATTTTACTACCTGAGAGCATGTAACAAGGTGCTGGGTGAGTGTGGAGGACAGTAAGCACGCCAGCACCTTCTCCACCCCGGCTCTGAGCTCGATGTAAAGCAGCTCTCTCCAGGCGCTGGGCTGGGTCACGCTGCACGGCCGACACGAGTATACCACGCTCTCTGGCAGGCTGGACAGGATCTCATACAGCTCATCTGAAATCACATTACAGGTCAAATTAAAAATGGACAAAATGTTTCAGCAGCATTAACGGGCATTAAAACACTCTGCCACGAGGAAAAAGACGCAGAAATCACCTGTTAGATCCTCACACTTAGCATGCACCCAGTGGTTACATGTGCCACACTGCATCATCTGACTATCATAGTCATTGTCTTCATAACACTTGAAGCAGATTGGACAGTAATTACCTACAAATAAAGTAAACAAAGACATTTAACCAAAAACATAAATAATGTTGGATAATAAAGAATAAAGACAGGGTGCTGATGAGTCCTCACCCTGGTCATAGAGTTTTGAACAGTCTGGACAGAGGCCTTTATCATGGTTCCAGTCGGTGTCCCATGTCTTCCCCGGGGTGACACCACAACTTTTACACCTGATGCACGTCATACAAACCTGCAGAAAAACAAGACACGTTAGCAGGAGACCATCAACACCACCAGCTTTGAGTTTCCTGATAATCCTACCCAGCCTTTCCTCTTCTTGGGTTGCTTTGGATAGTTTGGTCCCAGGCAGGAAGCGTGGTAACAGTTTTGGCATCGTTCACACTCCAATAAAGGCTGATGAAAAACAATGTAAAGTGAGGCTTGAGGAAAATTCATTTCACTGACCAAAGCCAAGCCTTAACCCTCTCTACGTACCTTAGAGAGCTTGTTTTTTCTCCCGCAGACATGACAGAACTTGCAGCGTCTGCAGCACCAATTTTCCTTATTCTCCTCAGAGGGGCGCTCAGCAGGTTCAAGGCAAAACTGGTGGAAGGGCTCACAGCATACTTGGCAGTATAACATCTGTACAAGGAAATTCACACAATATGATGTAACTCATATACTAATCAGTAACAACTTTACAAATATATTAGCAGAGCAACGATCCACTAGTTAGATTTAAATAGCAGAAAGCACTGAGCTGTCACCTCATGTTGGCCTTTACTGGCACAAAGGAAGCAAACGTAGGGGGGCATGAGAGGCGCAGAGGTCAATATGCTCAAACCACCCATGTTCCACACATGCTCTGGAGTACAGTCCTCCTGAAGATCAGACAACAGAGGAGACATTTGCTGTAAATATTTTTTAATCAAATGTTGAGTCTAGCTGAGATATGTTTACCTGAATTACCAGATATTTCATATAGTAACTTATTTACAAAGAATTAAACATGTAGGCTATTTGTCTATGAATAAAAGGCAAAACACTGACCTCTACTGGACAAAAAATATATAGCACACAAATCAAATGGGCAAATGTGTTATTTAAATGAAATGTTCATTTTTATAATAATCTGCTTGTTTGACATCCTGATCATATTAAAGGAACACACAATTTAAAAAAGATATCATAGAACAAAAACGTGTCCTACCTTAAAGTCAACTCGGATCGTGTGACTCGGTTTAGAAGACTCAACTTCTCGCTGCTCGAACCCATGAGCCAGAGCAGCCAGGACACTGGGGGGAGTCTGCTCCAAAGGACTCGGAGAGGACAGGACCTGAGAGACAAACACAACTTCAAGTCTTCTTGTTTTTAAACAAGATTTCTCTTCACATTTCAAGTTCACATAATTTAATTAGCATAATGGATAATTTAATGCATGAAGGCACAATCTCATTAACGATAACGGCCTCCTTAAATGCTGTAATGCTTTGTGCGACCCACAGAGTGCTAAAGCTACACAGCAGACTGTTTCATGTCAGGATTTAATAGAGACTTGACAAAAAAAATAATCTGTCAGAGAGGTTCCAAATCAAAAGACCCACCTTCTCAGGCTTCCGTCGACCCTGTGGTACCCGATGTGAACTAGATTTGCGATGCCTGACTTCATCATCCGAAAAGTCTTCCAAGAACCCATCCAAAGACACAAAATCTTCAGGACAAGAGGGAAAACACTTTAATATCTATAAACTTCATTACTCAAACAAATTATACCTTAAATGTGAAGAAGTGTAGTTTTAGATTTTATAGCTTTACAAAAAAACTGATGATCATCTGTCTCATGCTAATGACCTTGACTGAAGCGAGGTCCAGCACCCCGTCTCCTCGCCGGAGAGGCAGAACTACAGAAAGCTTTCTCATCCAGATCAGAGTCGTAATCCACCAGGTCGAAATACACCCGAGGTTTCACGACGCGCTTCGGCTGCTTCCTCACAGACGGACTGCTGCCGTCTATCTGGAGACCAGATGGCGAGTCCCCGGCACCCTCGTTCAGTTCGTCATTACTCGAATGACCCCCGCTGAGAGACGATCGCCTACGCTTAGTGGAACCTTACCAAAGGAAAAAGAAAAATGTAAAGACTGCTTTAGGGCTAAACAATAAATGTTAAAGCAGAATAATACCTTTGGGTACCGTCCTGCCACTAAGTCTGCGTGCTTTCCTCTCTTCGATTTGATCACATCTCTTATACCTTGTGATAAAAGAGAAAGCGTATTAAACGTGGACACTGCACCATGCAGGTTAACTTAGTAGAGATTAAATCAACGTACACACAACACTGTCGCTTGGTGTTTGGACCACCAAACTTAGGTTTGTCCAGGCAGTTAATGCAGTTGCCACAGTCGTCCTCGTGGTTGCAGCCTTTGCACACTCCACACCTCCGAGAGCGGTACCCAAACGGACCAAGTCCTTTCCGCTTCACAAAATTTAACGGCTTTTTAGACTTTATCTTGGAATCCGAGAGCCCTGGGCTGTCCGGCTCTGACTGAGACCCAGCATCTACGAGACAAAAAAGGAATACTATTAAAAGTTTGCTGTACTTTTTGTAGAAAAAAGAAGAAGTATACTTGTTCATGTCACAAAAGCAATAGTTTCAATAAAAATAAAAGGTGTCTGGAACTATAAGATGATTAAAGAACTGCTTTTTAACTAAAACCAATGATCAAACTGGCGTTTGTTTCTATAATTATCTTGAAAAAAAGAGAAAAGAAGCCAAAGTAACACAGTCATTAAACAGACAGACAAATTACATGAGAGCATCTCAGGAGAGAGAATTCAGATAAACATGTCCATTCTAATCCTAACAACCTTGAGTGACAGCTGATGGGGAAATGCCAGATCTCTCATGCAGCGGTAAGGCGCTTAGTCGGGGAATGTCGTCAGGTACCAAGGCCCGAGGCTGCCCCAGAACCACGGAGGCAGCACGACACACATGTTTGATACGTGGACCTCCCGCTCTGCGGAACTCCTGACACAGTGGAGAGATGAGCTGTGGCTGAAGAACAAAAAAGAAAAACCAGGCTTTAACAGAATGTCCTTTAAAAAATAAACTCGAATGGACGATCATTGGTTTCAGCACGCTGAACATGACTAGATCCGTTTTTCTGGAATAAGATAAAAACGAGCAAAAAAAAAAAAAAAAAGATTCCAAGTCAGATCAATGTTTCCTCCTCTCAGGCGTATTGATCAGACCACTCACTTGTCCTTGAAGAGGCTCAGTCTTGACTGGAACATCAGGAGAATGAAGCTGCCTCCTCTGCTTCCTCCTTTGTCTTTTTGAGGAGAGATCTTGGGACCTGACTCCAGCTGGGCCAGATAAAAGCTACAGGGTTAAGAGAAAAGGCAAGGCATCAATTTAAGCGCCCCAAATTATCTTGTAGGCAAAGAAATTAAATTATAATAATAAGTATTAATAAATGAAAATGTAAAAAACTACTAAACCAAATGAGCTGTGTTTTGACCTTACCCCAGAGGACTTCAGCTGTTTCTGCTGGTCAATTTTAATAAGCTGAACTTTGGCTTTCCTCAGGAGATTCAACATTCTTTTGTTTGCACCAGTGAGGCGTGTTCGCTGTGGCGCTCCCTTCTCTACAGCGCCAACATGAACACCTGCACCTGAGTTCTTTGCAGGCTGCAGCTTTCCTGTAAAAGAAAAAAAAGTTCATTTTGTTACATCTGCATTAGAACCCTATCAAATACCTCTAAGATTAACAAACTGAGTGCTTTTAATAGTTACCTGCACCTTGCTGGACAGTTTTATTTCCTGCTAAACCTTCCTCCACATGTTGTTGAAGTGTGATAGAGTTGGTCGCCCGAACACACACAGAAACCTTCCGCACCACTCCTGGAGAATCAAGGTCTTCTATCTTCAGCTTAGACTTGCCTTTTTCTGTGCTCGTGTCCCGTTGTCTCAAACTGATGCTCATGACCTCGTCGTCGAGTCCTTCTGCTAAATCAACAGTAGGCTGAGCAGGTTTACCCACGGGCTCAAGCTCCTGCGTGGTCTTGCTTTTAGGAAGTCCCAACGGTGATTTCTTCAGTCTCTGATAAATCTTGAGGTGAGCTGCTTGCTTGTTGAACTTGGGCGGACTTTTCATTCTCAGAACGTCCATAAGATCCGACGGCGGTTCTGGGGATTTATCCACTGATAAAAACAGATTCTCACATTTACTCTCTGGTGATGCTTCCAGTGTATACACCTCCTCGCTGGATTCCTCTGGAAGATGCCACTTGAAGCTGGAGTTCTTTAGAAGGGGGTCCTTCATTACATTTTTGCTAGGTTTTCTCTCGGAAAACAGGCTATCGGCTAAATCAAGGTTGTCGTCCAGATCCTGAGCTGAAAATAGATCCACATCCAGCTGAGCTTCACTCAGTAAATCCTCCTCGTCAATAGGAAAGATGGGTGATATGGCTCTTTCTGCTTCGTCGTCTCGCCTCTTTCCTGGACGGACCTGTAGGCCCAGCTGTAATCCCTTCTTAGGGGAGTTCCTTCGAGGTAACACAGACATTCCAATATCATCCATGAACCTTTGTGGGGTCTTGATCACCCGTGAGGATCTCGCACTTACAACCGGCATGATGAAGTGCTTGATGTTTTTTACAAACTTGGATTTTCCAGGCTGGGTATGAACAATGCCTGGTTGCACTGAGTCTACTGGGGTGTCTGCTTCTTCTTGCTTTAATCTACCTGTTTCTAACCCCATTTCCATCAACGTTGAAATGATTTTAGGTGGGGATTTTGGCCTTTTAGGTCCAATAAACCGAAGACCCGTCTGCTTCTTTTTGTACTTTTTCTGTACGCCAATAAGTTTAGAGCCTGGGGACGAGGCAGGAGCAGTCAGTGAGTTGAAATCATCTACTCCATCAATACTTTGACTTTTAGATGACTTAAGTGGAACGAACTTGCCGTCTCTGCCTCTGTGCCTGTGTTTCGGACGCTGCCCAATTAAGCTTTTGCGTCTCTTTTTTAGTTTTTTGTGAGATTTCTTTACAGACATCAGCTCACTCGTTTGACTTTCTGACACTGTCGATGGCTGAGTGTCGATCAGCTGCATGTCTGGTTCTTCTTTTACTGGTGATAGTTTCTGCTTTTCTTCCACAAACACAGCGTCCTGTTTGGCCTCTGGTGCTTCTTCCTGCTGTGAGCACTCATTTAACTGTGGCTCACTCACCTCTACAGCTAAAGGTTGAGGAACTTCTATTTGGACAGGCTCTATATTAGTAGGATGAACTGAAACAGCAGCTGTCTCTATCGTGGTATCAGAGGAAACAACAGCTTTCTTCTTTTTCTTCTTCTTCTGAATGGACTTCTTCTTCACTAGTTTATTATTTCTAGGTTTTCTAGGTTTGGAAGGCACTGGCAATGGTTTGACCTCTTCAGTCTGTGGTTCTACATCTTTCTCTACCTTTAGCGGACAAACTTCTGCCAACTGTGAAGAACTGTCAGTGATCACTGTGGTATCCTCAACAACTTTGGGTGACTTTACACTGGTCACCTGTGGTGGATCTTCAGCCAAAATATGACAAGTGTCTGAGGGAAGAGCTTGTGAGGTGGAATCTTCAGTAGAGACCTGAGAGGAAACTTCAACTTGTACTTGTGGAGCCTCTTTCTCCTGTGCACTTTTTCTTAACCTTCGTTTCGGAGCAGTCACTGGCTTTTGGCTGACAGAGTTTGTTTGTTTTGAATCCACGCTGGATGTCCTTCTCCTTAATGTCCTAGTAGGTGTGGCCTTATCATCCAGAGAAGACGGCTTATCCTCAAGAGCTTCGGTTGGATCTTTTGGAACATCCTCCTTCTTTTCGGGGCTAACCTGCTGGATTAAAAACGATGGCTTTGAGCTTTTATGTTTACCGGGAGAAGAGACCTTTTTAATCTGAAGAGGTGGTACAACCTTCTCGTAGTCCGCTTTAATCGTATCTTGCGTCGGGGTTTCAGGTGTGGCTTCTACTTCAGCTTGTAAATTAGACTGTTCCAAGTCTGCCTTGTTTTGAAGATCCTTCTCGATGACTGCGACGCTCTCCTGAGGGGCTGTATTTTCCTGTTTGGATTTTTTACCCAGTCCCTTTAGAGTCTTGTTGACACCTGTGTCACATGGAGCAGGCTGGTCCTCTTTGCTCACAGTCTCTACTGCTACTTTAACAGCGTTTTCAGGCCCTGGTGTTTGACTTCCTCCTTTCACTAATGCTAAAGTCCAGATATGTTTCCTCCGCTTTTTCTTTCGAGACGAAGTCTTCCCACTGGCCTGTGGATCGTATTTGGGGTTTTTGATTTTTATTAACTTTAAGCTTGGGACTCTCGCTTCCTCATTTGTAAAGGGTAAACTGTCACTGTTTTTTACATCAAATTTATCAGGCTCTGTGGATAAGCCTTGGCTCTCTGGCGCTGAAACAGCTTTATTTAACCTTTTGCTTTGCCGCCGTCTTTCTCTACCAACTAAAGGCTTGGCTTCTGTGTTATCTGAAACTTCTGACTTGGGCTCTGTCATAACGGTAGCAGTTTTACTCTGACTTTCAATTTCAGATACACTGTCGGTGACTTTCGTAGAGACTGGATTAATAACTCTGTTGCTCCGACGAGTCACTTTTTTGACTGCAGAACCCCGAGGTGCCACCTCTTTCTTTTTTTTAACTTCCTTTGCATTCGGTTTGAGCTCTACAGATGTGCTGTCCTTTCCAGTGTCAGTCAGTTCTTTCACTTTCAATTTTTGGTCTTCAACCACAACTTTGGCAGTAGTCTGGCTTTTAGGTTCTGCTGGCTTCATAGCAGATCTGCCACGCCTTCTTGTAGGTATGGTCCCCGCTCCTTTATCCTCTGAGCCTTGTTCTTCCACAAACGTTTCAGTTTTTAGTTTTATGTGAGCGCTTAAAATCTGGTCACCCTGAATGTCCGTAACATCAGGTTGGTCCTGCACTTCTCTCGTCTTCAGTGTCTTTACCGATTTTCTTTGAGGTTCCTTTATAGTTTTCTTTTTGGCCACTAACTTTATCGTAATCCTCGGCGCGGCTGCAGAAGCTCTGCTTTTAGTGGGCTGTCGACCCATAGTGTTTTTTCCTTTCACCGTTTTCTTCAGATCCTTTGCTGGCTTTGTGTCCACAGCTACGTCGTGCGTTTCCTCCACAGCTTGAATATCTTTAACAGGATCAGGTGGAATACCTGCATCATTCGTTGGCATTTTCTGCTGTGGCTTCTCACTTTTTCGCTTAGACTTTGTCTTGACAGCATCACCTACAAAACATACATTAAGTGTATTTTTTAAAAACTCTTCCACTAAATACAAAACTGAATTGAATTGTCATTTTTACAGTGCTTAAACGGTTAAAATCAGATTTTAACCTAAATGTTATTTGAACATTTAATCAAAAATCTCATAAAAATATTACAGCTGTCATTTACCTTTGGAAGAATTTTGCTGTGATGTTGCAGGTACTTGTGAGCGTTTTTTCCCCATTATGAATCCTCTGAAATCATCACTCTTTAAGGGAAAAAAAGTAATTACTCTCAGGAGCTACTTAAACACATATTTAATATAAAGGTATTGGACTGCAATTATGATCACAGCAAAGACTACAGAACATTTTCTTAGAGAACCACTTTTTTTTTTTTTGTATGTACATACAAACCCAACAGTGCATGTGCTGTGCCTCAGTGCAATGGATTATGGGTACTAATGAGCAATGATGAAATATAAGAAATGTTTTAAAAATTGCAAAGAAGAATCTTTGCAAGTTAATCAGCAACAACATAGAGCATAAAACCTACTGAATTTTACAAGTCAGTAACCAAGAGTAAAAACTGTTATTGATGCATTTCATTCCAATAAAAAGTGATCAGGACATATGACAATAATTATGAGGATAACAATTACAGCTGCAAAAATCTGAAGTCTTTATTGTACAAAATAATGTAGAACTGCATGCTTACTGTACATACAGTTATATAATTAATGTACAGCTAGCTACTACAAGGAAATACATTTATTGGTTTCACTGTAATAAGTACAACACTTGACTTCTATAATTACCAGTATTAATGCTGACTAATCAGTGGAGAAGTGTTCTATTTTTGTTTAAGAAACTTGAAGAAAAAAGAATGTATTGGCTGTGTTTGGTGCAATTTAACAAGTGTGACATCCAGGCAGTGAAACAGGAAAAGGAGATGCACACATATGTATTCGAGACCTTGCCAGTCTCTAATTACTTATTTCCAGTACACTGTATAAGTACTATTGCATGATACAGTAGTATTTACTTTGCATGCCAGGCTGTACCATGAAACTAGTTTCCTATATCAAGTCATTCACGACAAGCAAAAAATTATATAATAAATTCATTTGAATAATAAATTCATTGGCCAAACTCTATTTCTACATAATTTTTTCCCACCTTATGCATGATCAGAACCCTGATGAGAATTTTGTTTAAGAAATGACTGGTACGCCTTCACATGTTAAGTCAAGCTACATTGAACGTCTGTGATCACCTGCAACTCCCTACACTTAGCTTCCTCACACTAGTAACTCAGATGTACAGCTGCATTAAGATCCCATCCCTTAAAAATAAGGATTAGATACTACCGACCGCTTATGACATGCAAAACTTTTAGTGCATGCAACTCGCATGTGCACACTTCTGCAGCACCATTTAAACCTATGTCGTGTTTGCTAACATATGCTAGTGTGTTAGCCGTCCAATACTAGCGAACACGTTCTTTCATTCTGACTTTAAATGAGCTTCAGAGCTACAATTAAAAAATGTTAGGTGAATGTTTCTATGACTTTAATTTATTGGTGACCATCAGATGTGTCTTATTTAAGCCCATTTTATCTAGGCAAGCGACAGCGCATGAAATCAGAGCAGTTAGCGGCTAGTGCAGTCTGGAGCCTTTCCCCTCTTTGTGTTTGCTACTAGCAGGCTAGCTGATATCCTGGCCCTGAAACGAGTGGGCCGAAATAATTGCGGCGCATGTTTACAAATTGGAATTCTTGTTTCCTAACTTCAATTAAAAACCTGCAAATGTTATCTACGTCTCAACTTTAAATATTTAACATCCTTTAAGTGCAACTAAAAGCGCAATGCTAACGTAACTTAAATCAGCTTTACTGTGTGGTTGAAGTGACATTTTGTTACGACTCTTCATTAAATGTAATGGTTAACTGAACTGCGCTAACGCTAGTTAACATGTAATGCTAACGTTAGCCTGGCAATGGGATGTTGACATTTCTCCATGGCACTAACCAGTCACTGGCGTAGAGAGCAGTCATTATGCACATTAATGGTAACATACAATTTCAGAATTATAAATATAAATCTGGTAACTACTGGGACAGTGTGGCATCTTACCTCTTCACTTCCACTAGAGCTATATCCAGCCTGGCCAAGGATCTTGTGGCTTGCCTCTATCCCAAGTAAGCGCAAGTGAGACTGGTCTTCGTTTGACGAAAGAGCCAGGTTTGCGGGCCTTGGCCCTCCGGTAGTCACATCATCAGCTTCTGAGCTTGATCGCCCGAGCTGCCAACGTTTCTCAGAACGCAAACGACTGCGCGATGACCAAGGCCGACCGGGGAAACGACCTCTGGCCGCAGCGGTTCCACCTTGGACTCCTACGGCAGCCGCGGTAGCTGATCCGCATCCCGCTGCCGCCATCATTGCTTCTACAACAACACACTGTCGGCTAGCAGTTACAGTGGAGACAAGAGGGAAGGCGCGAGATGGGAGGGGGGAGCCGCAGTGGTGCATGGGAAAGCGAGTTCCCTAGGTGAAAGGTCACAAGGGTGTGTAAAGGAACTGTTCTTCTGTTCCGTTCATTCACAAATATAAACATCACATATGGCTGCCTAAATATGAGACCAGCTAATCAAATATGTTGCTACTATGACAGTTAAAATGTTTGGTCAATAAGCAAATATTTCATCAACCATCAACTGATAATTAAAATAAATATCAGCTGACTGACAAATAATGTTAAAAAAAACATGATACTAAATATAAAAGCTAAATAACAAACTAATCCTAATTAAGGTATTCCGTTTTTCAAATAAGTTACATAATTAAGACTACTTATGCACATCACCCCTCTATAACTTAGTTCAACCTTATTAAAATATTAATTTATTTTTATAATGAAGAGCAACAAAAAAAATGTTTCTTGTATTATCTTCTCCTGTCCACTAGATGGGAGTATAGAGTTTAACATAGCACGTGATTACTAGAAAAACAAAGGAAGAAATAGGAAAAGGCGAAGGGGGAAGTGATCGATAGTTTACAGATTTTGCTTTGTTTCCTTGTCAGACAGAGTAAAGGTACCAGGTATGTTATCACACTATTGTATAGTATGCTTACTTTCTGAAATAACATTAAATTACATTAGCCAGAAGGTCTTGTGTGTTGTCGCTGCTCGATTGGGTTGAACAACTCCTTCTGGATTGCTAAGCTAAACGCTAAACTTAGCCTGAGGTAAAATTTTGAGTCACTTGACTTGACTGAAGTAAGTCAGTTGTTTTCATTAAAAGGATGCCATATCTTTGCATGCACTTCCGTTGTTCATATTCGTAGAAGTACTTTCTTACATAGACATTTTTTTAAAATTCAGGTTTCACGTCGTTAGCTGTGAAAAGCTAAACCGATCTCAAAAGTGTTGATTGTACAAATTCTTTTTTGCAGCAGGATTCCTGCAAGTTTACAATGAACCTGGAACGACTCCCCAACGAGGAAAAGCTCGGCCTGTGTAGAAAATATTACTTAGGTGAGATAAATAAATCAGTGCAGTCGCATTTTAATGTACCCATGTCATTTGTGAATGACAAGATATACGTATCAGTATTTTATTATGGTGACAGGAATGGCGGATGAGTGCATGGGAGTTTTTAAGTAAAGTGCAATATTTAGAGAAATAGATTAACGTAATGTGTGTGTTTACATCCTTGATTATGTGATTTTTTTTTCTTTTTTTCAGGTGGATTTGCTTGTCTTCCATTTTTGTGGCTCGTGAATGTTGTTTGGTTTTTTAGAGAGGCCTTTATGAAGCCAG
This sequence comes from Callopanchax toddi, assembly GCA_006937965.1. NCBI lineage: Eukaryota > Metazoa > Chordata > Actinopteri > Cyprinodontiformes > Nothobranchiidae > Callopanchax > Callopanchax toddi. Next base: position 1,329,782 of record SSNR01000026.1, on the reverse strand, counting down.
CATACACTGAACAGACGCAGATTAAAACATGTGAGTTTTAAAAACCTTCATTGCAGTATTAGAGTATGCTGGTGAAGGTTTTTTTTTATTTTTTATTGGTATTTATTCGAACATGCAAAGAAAACAAATTAATAAGCAATAATCGTTGCACAATTTTGCTTTACACATTCGAAACGGAGTGGGAAGAAGTACAACTTATTTTATCCCATGGTAAACAAAGGTTGTCAGCCATCCAGGTCATTGTGGGTTCAGATGAAGGCAACCAGACCTTTTTTGGGTTCTTGAAGACGTTTCACTTCTCATCCAAGGGGCTTTGTCAAATGAGAAGCGAAATGTCTTCTACAAACCAAATAAGTCTAGTTGCCTTCATTTGAACCCACTAGTATTACAGTATTATGGGAATTTGCAAACTGTCTGGATATCTTTTATGGAAATGAAAGAAATTCCATTTGGTAATGTGTTCATATTCTGGGCTACAAAATATAAACTATCACCTGGATTTAGCAAAGTAAATATGTAAGAACATCCATTTATGAAAGTACTGCAGCATTTATGTGTCAGGAGGAAGCACGTTATCAACTCTAATTAATGAGAAAACTTCAAATTTCATACACAGCCATTTTAGGACTGTTCCCATAAGCAACAGTCTCACATGGGCTGACAATGCCAGGATTCCCTGGGTTTAAATTTTGAAAGAGTGGCTTATAGAAGTGTTTTTTGCCATTTGAACTGATTTGAGATGCCAAAAATGCTGAACCTTTTATTTTATCTAAAAATGCTGACATTACCAAAGTTTTTATGGTTTTGTCACTCTGATATGTACAGCAAAATCACCAGTGTTAAATCAACACTAGAGAGTGTATATATGAGACCACTGGACTGTGTATATACTCTCTATTTGCTAAATATTATCTTGTTTACTTGTTTTCCATATATTAATAAATGATATATAAAATACATAACTGGCATTTCTGAAGCCTCCACACATAGGAATGCACTTGCAAAGTTTTATTTTTCTAAATTATTGGTAACAATATTAAGAAATACGTTTTCTTGATACTTATATGTTAACTTGAATGTAATATCATAAACAAGCAAAATGTATTTTATTATAATTAGTGCATCTACAAACTTTCTATTTTCCTGTTTTTTTTCCAGATGTAAAGCGATCGGCACTGGGGCTGTTGTTTTGGGTCACGGTTCTGACGACGTGGATTACCATTTTCCAGCACTTCAGAGCGCAGTGGGGGGCGGTGGGGGATTACTTATCGTTTACCATCCCACTTGGTACACCTTAAGATGTTCTTCATGCATTCTACTCATAATGATGCTGTCATGGACCAAAATAATATTACTTCTACTTAAAGTGAAAGATTTTGGTCCTTTTTGTAAACTCTCACATCTTAAATACTTTTGAATTTTGTTTCTTTAAGACATTTGTGTTCATTGTTTATAGAGTAGGATGAGAAGTTTAGCCTAACAGGAAGTGAGAATCAGATGTGCTATCAAATTTATTAAAAATGTATTCATCAAACGTATTTTCTTTCTCTAAAAATGACTGATTATGTATGCCAAACATTCGTCATGTTATTGAGAAATAAAAAAGGCTTTTAAGCAACATCCTTTAATTTGTGTACAAAACATTGAGTGCTATCAGAATGTTTTCTTAAAGTGATCTATTTCTGCCATTTAAATTCCTTTATATTACGTTGCATAAAGTCCAGACAACCAGTGGCGCCTGTTATGAAATCCAATAACCTAATCCTAAACGTCTCATCCTGGAGTCATCACATCATCAGTGCCAATTTTAGTCACCGTCACAGTACAAGTGACAGGTTTAGCGTTGCTAATGGGAGCCATGTGCACATATCTGCTACATTTATCACACTGGTGAGAACAAGACGTATCAGCACACTGAGTAGTTTTCACAATACAGGAGACCTCCCCTAACATAAACCTAATTTGGAGAACATACATAAGCAGTTTACTATAAATATTCCTGGTTGTAATTCTCTTGTCATTTCTCTAATGTGATTGTAAAGCACCCTGTCATTTAAATCTTGAAAGGTGCTATTAAAAAAATGACTTATGTTGTATATCCTTTCCATATAAATAGAATCTTATTTATATGAAGAATAATATCAAGTTACACTTTTGTTGTTTTTATTATTTTTTGCAGCTGTTAAGTTACTGAAATTATATTTTATTAGTATATCAGATTTAGATTACTTGATTATATTCATTTAATCTTCTCCAAGCATTTTAATGACATGTTAGCACACATAAGGAGCTTCGGTACAGTAATGCATTAAACAGCTACATTTTTGCCACAATAAAATTAGGGTGAATATTTTTAAAAAACTTATTTTCTACACATTTTTAAAGGCATTTACAATGTTATGTATAAACTATATATGTTTAAATCCAAATATTTAAATATTCAGATTTAAAGTTACATCTAGAGGTTAGATGTAACTGAATTGCAGTGATGTGTTTGATGGTAAACTCATATAAGTCCATTTCTCAGCGTTCCTGTGTGGGCCCTCCACCTTAATGACCTCACACTGACTCTGCAGCATTAGATAAGAGTGTTTATACACGTTCCTTTAAAATCCACCCCCTACAGCACATGTGCTCTTCCATGTGTGCAGGAGGTCTCTGCATAGAGACAGATCACCATGTTTCGTCTTTGAACTTATTTTTGGACAGACCTTTCATGACAACTGACCTAAAGCATCAAGTCTCCAACAGCTGTGATAATAACACATGAAAAACAAGTTCACATTGTGTCATCGACCAATTATGTAAAAAATGTAGGCCACACACTTGAAGTGGCTAATAAACACGTTAATTGACAATAATCCTGCAACAGCTGTGTCACCCATTCCCTAAACCGTCACTCGTCTGTCCATATCAGAACACCCAAGGGTATACACAGTCTGACATGACGGAGGCAAGGTGAATTCTCCTCTCATTATGTAACTCTGGTTAAAAACAGACTGACAGACAGCCAGTTGGGTCCAGGTGTGAGAAGTCATTCCTCACAGTCACTGTGCCTCATTCAGGACAGGAGGAGCTGGAACACAAAGCATTTAAAGACCAGAGGCTGTCCTTTCACTTTAACTCAACCAGGGAGAGGAGCTGCTCGTTTTGGATCCTCAGTCTACTGAATTCTCCTTCTGTTACGGTCCAGCTTACTAGAAATGGACTTTATTGTGCCACCCAGCATGTCTACTGCTGGCATCCCTTGGGAGAAGGTTTTACCACCTCTTATTCCTCGTCTGAATGGAACTCATGGTTATTATAACTGGTCACCAGTATTATTAGTTCCAGAAACAGACAACACCAGCTCTGCAGAGGTAGGTCACTTATTTAACCAATGTTTTATCTGTAAATACGTAAAAGGAAAAAAGATTTTGTTTTTTTTTCAGAATTATGAGCAGCAAGTCACTTTTTATGTTTTCTAACTTAAAACTTGTGCCAAGTCAGTTAGTTTAGTATGGGATGCCAACTAATATAATTATTAAATTAACATCAAATTGTATTTATTTTTTTTGCCATTTTAACATATTTACAAAAAAATATTTAATTTCACTTTATATATTTATATTTGATTCTAGAAACTTAGATTTAACATATGTTTAAATATAATTCTATATATGCTTAACTACGCATATAAAATTGACTCAATATTTAGATATTCTACATTTTTAGAATCGACATTAATATTTCAAGCTAATTGTGGTTAGCTTTTAATTTATAAGTAGATTATTTTCTAATTGGCCCCTCATAGATTTAGGCTTTAAAATCCAGTCTTCATCAGTGGAAGACCCTATTGTGTTTGAATGCCTTCAAAACTTTTACCTAATCTACACAAATAGAGCTCATTTATACATTTGTGCAAACATCTTTTTTTTTTTTAATAGAAATGCAGGCGTTTTATGTTTATATAGTGCATCCTTCATTTACACCATGCCCACCTCTGTGTGCAGGTCTACTGTGATCACAGTGGATTTACAGTTCAAGTTGATGTGAAACAATTCAACCCAGAGGACCTTCTTGTCAAAGTGGTGGGAGACTTTGTAGAAGTGCAAGGAAAACATGAGGAAAAAAAGGTTTGTATGCTGCAAAAAACATGATCTAATCAGCTGATTTAGAGTAACTATGGCTGGAGTCACCCCCCCCCCCGTAACCCGGATCCAACTCTGTGTTGTTAGGAGGACGGTCCAGGATTTACAGCCCTGCAGTTTAACCGGCGCTACAGAATCCCAAAGGGGGTGGACATCATGGCTCTGGAGTCAGCCGTCTCCCCTGATGGCATACTGGTCATCTCTGCTCCCATGCTGCAAACTAAAACCACCGGATCCCCGACTTAATGCTGTTTTTAAAATAAACAGGAGCCTTCATGAACACTCACACACTCACACAAACACCAGGCTGTTCTGATCAGATCAACACACACAGTGTGCCCAAACACACGTTTGTTTTGTTCCTGGCACTGCTCTGGTTATTCCCTGCTCTCTGTGGTTTGTATATACAGGACAACACTCAGCTGTTACTTATCAATCTGACACAGCCTTCTAAAGGAACCACTCTGTAAATATCCTCTGTTTGTAGTTCAAGATGTTGTATTTGTGTAACATGTAAACACACTGTATTGTGATTAATGCACAGACATCTTTCCAATGTATTAATGTGAAAATCAGATATAAATAAACTTTATTTCTTTATAAAATAATAAAAACAATAGAGTGTTTAAGTAACTTGCTGCTCCTTCAGGGATTCATTCAGCATCAGGTCCACCTCACTAAAAAGAAAAAGATTATTTTGTAGATGGTGTTTTTAAATAAATGATTAAAACAAGTCAGGTGTTTTCATGACGCTGTGTGGACTGATGACCAATCAGAGAATCCAGATTTACCTGATGTGATCTTTGACCCATTTTCTCTGCTGGCGAAGGACTTTTAACAGAAGGTCGTCTTCAAACTCCGTCTCATCAGAATCTGACACAAAACACAAAGGTAGAAGGCATAACTGTTATTATGGTCTATGTGTAGCTTATCTGGAGTCAATCTACTGCCTTTATGATCAAAATCATTTATTTGAAATATGAATGATTTAAATACGAGGGAATATTATTATGGCTACTTGGAAGAAAAAAAACTGAGGATGAGGGTTCTTTGCATCCAGTCAAAATGTCAAGAAAGAAGTCAAAATACTGTTTGTAACAACAAAAAAAAGGAATAAAATTGTTTTTTTGAAAGTCAAAAATGAACCCACAACTAAACCAGTCCTGGTTCAGAGACCTACAACATGAACGCACTGTGAAAATAAACTGTATGAAGGTGTAATATGGCCACCGAGGAGGAAAAGTGGAGGAAATGTTGAGATTCAAGTTGAACAATCAAAAAGGTCAAAATACTACTTTCAGAAAAAAGTCAGAACTACTTAAAGAGTTTGAGGAAGTGAACCCTGTAGTTCACCTGAACCCGACTCTTTATTCTGTTATTGTTCCTGATGGTTCTGTGTGTGTTTTTACTGTGTAAACTATAAAAAATGAAGATTTTTTTTATTGAAAGCAAGATGCAGTAGCAGAAGCAGCATCCTCAAAGAACCTCCTTCAGTAAAAGTACAAATATACCTGTACCTCAAAACATCTGAAGTTTACACAAATAGTTTTGAGTTTCACCAAAGAACAGCATCAATAAATATTCAGGTGTTTTGAGTCATGAGTTTATAATTGAGACTCTTATTGTGAAATAAATGGATTCCCAAACTGGACGCTGCTTCAGGAGTAGAAAATACACCTATATGACACTAAAACACTCTGTGTTATTTGTAGTTTACCTATAAAAAGTTCACACATTATTCTCGGTTACAATGAAAATAAAAATGCAACAAATGCAGTCGGCTTCAGGAGCACACACATTTTTTCCTCAATGCTGAAATTTAAAACAACAATAAAACCTTCATTTATTCTTCTGAATGGCTCTGATTCATTGTCATTGTCATACTTAATGCTGCAGAAGAACTTAGAACCTGGCAACCCAGCCTAAAAACCTTAATAAGGAAGAAAAGGAATCCTTAAGTCAGGATGTGTTTTCTACATAAACAGGCCAAAGGTCAGAGTTGTTTGCTGCCATGAACTCACCTTCAGCTTCTTGAAGCAGCTGTGAAATGACCTCCAGAGAGTTCTGTGTAGGGCATGGTGGAAGAGGGGATTGTGAGGAAGAGGAGACAGTGTGAGGAAGAGCGGCTGTAGACACCTTCTGAGCTGGAGGTGAATGCGTCGCAGGGAAAAAAACTTCTGAAACTACCTGTTAGAGCCAAAGGAGAACCCCACTGATGAAATCAGATGGACAGATCATCATTTAAAGCTGAAATGAATCTGCTTTTAAGCAGGTGGAAGTGACCATTCAGACCTGTCCTAAAGCAGCGCAGACCGGAGAGGGTGGAGGTTCATGATGCCTGGAGCAGCCGTCAGCGGGAAGCTCGTGAATTCCTTCCTGTTGATGCTGTTCTCTCGACGATGCGACCTTTCTTGGAAGACTCTGATGTGAAGAACTCCTAATTAAACAACAACATCCCCAAAAAATGTTACATTTGATTTGAAACGTGATTATTCTACATCACTCATGTTTCAGTGCATCACCTTGCTGATTTCCTGTGCTGCCTGCTGGACAGGGCCGTCTTCTTTTCTGACTCTAATCTCTTGCACTTCTCAGGCACTTTTTGATGACTGTGCATTTCTCTCTCTGCAGTTCCAGACAACATATGTGGTGATGAGCTCATCTTCCCTTCATGTGAGGAGCTTTCAGGGACTTGGATTTTTTTATGAACACCTTTAGCTTGTGGTTCATCTAATCTCTGTGAAAAGCTTTGGTTTCCTTTAGCATGAGATGACTGGATGGGGCAGGGGAGGACGTCACAGAGGAAATGCATGTGGGCAGGAACGTGGGCGAAAACCTGGGATTGAGACGACGAAGAGCCGGAGACAACAGCAGCCGGGAAGAGTGAAGGACTTGGGTCTGGGTCACGCAGCCTGTGAGACTTGCTGATGTCAGACTGGGGAGCAGTGGTTTGTTTTTGTGGGAACTGGGGAGGTTGAGAGCTCCGATGTTCCTGCAAGTTTACAGAAGAAGGAAAGTCATGCAACCATGTAAAAAGAATAAGAATGTATCAAAAAGTTTGATTCCAACCATGTAAGGTTGCTGGCTGGTTGAAGGTTGGGTTAAAGTCGGGGCCTGCCAGCTGAATAAAGAATCTTGATAACCAGGGCGCGGTGTGGACTGGGACCACTCTCTGGCTTGCTCCATCTTCCTCCGTAAACGCCACTGGAACAAAATGTCCTCCTCAGGACGTTTGGGAGGTGCCAAAGTCAGGATGGTAGATTTCTGGGAGGACGCAGCATGAACCAGGTCTGAGCTGACACTTCCTGTAAACACAAGTTATGATCTTAGTGTCAAATATAAATGAAGACGTAGTGATCCACAACAATATTAAACATTCAACTCACCAGCAGCAGGTTTTATCAAAGGTTGTTGCACTGGTTCTTCAACGCTAACCGGAGAGGAAAAATCTGAGCATCCCAAGCCGTCTGAGCTGACAGGAATAGACCCGTCACTCTGAACACATTCACTGTTAAATGATAACAGACACATTTCAACTTAAAGAAGGTGAAAATGTATCACTGATGTGATCAGGTGGTCTGTTACCCTCTCAGTAGGAGCTTATTGGCCTTTTGTTGAAGGTGTAGGATTTCTGTGTCATCAAATTCACCCTGAGAAGAGTCAGATAAGACCTGTTCAGACAAAGAAAAAACACACACGACATGAAGTCGTGGTCCTAGGGCACTCGCTGAAATAATAGGAAATTTGAAGTTTATTAAAAGCTATGAAAGGGGTTTTATTTTTAGTTGTTTTCCTAATTTTTAAATGAATGAATTGAACTTTTTTTTTAAACATTCATACATTTTAAACCTAAAATATATGTTTTCTTACTTCTTAAGATAAATTCTCAAACTTATTTGTAAAAGTTTCAGGTTTAAGCTGCAAATCAAAATTTAAATCATGCACAAGTGATCAAATATGGTCACTTGCCCTGTCGAGGGTTAAAGCTGGTTTACTTTTAATTTTTAAGATGATCAGTTTGACATTAGAGTGCTGAAGTGCAAAAAACAATGGCTCCCATCTTATAAACGCAGTGTTAAAAGGCTAATATTTACACACACACATTCTGGAAAGAGTCTCCTGCTCTTCAGATAAACCTGGTATATCTCAGAGCATGGTGTCCTGTAAACTTTAAAAAGAAATAAGATGGCAAAGGCTTTAGAGGTCTTTTGTGATGTTTCAAAAAACATACACATATTTATAATACATTTCAGACATGCTTCACAAATAAGACACCTATGGTTTATGTTCAGAGAGGAAAGAAAACAACAGGTTACACTCAAGATCACTTTCAGTAAACTCACACTGAGGGATCTGTCATGTTGACGCTGTCCAGCTCCGCTGTAGCTGGCAGAATCACAGCCATCTTCCACAGGGAGGTCACGTTCGGGAATTGGAAAGGATCAAATGAAAAGTTTGTCACAGAAATTTTACAAAATACACAAACTTATGTTACTGGCTCGTGTAAATAAATGTATGCTCCAAATTTCCGCACTGAGGGACAATAAAGGTTATTTCTATTCCATTTTAGTTTTTTAAAAAAACATACAATTTTCTGCTGCTTTAGTCGTAGTTGAACCAGGGACTGATGAGTGTGACATCCACCAAAACGGCGCCTGGTCTTCTCCAGCCACCTGCTGGCGTTCCTCTCGACTCTGAGGCTGGCCGTGGCGAAAGCGTTCGATGTACCTGAAACAAAGGTTAATCGTTTGGGATGTAAACAAATTAATTTATCCCTAAACTGAAGTAACACCAGCAGATGTACTTTGCTAGCACTGAATCGTCCTGAACTCCTGAGGATGCTGGTGATGTCTCTGGTCTAGCAGGCAGTTTGCAAGCCATCATTTCAAGGGAGGCAGCGTTGCTGTCAGGAGACAATCCGTAGTCTGTGGTAGGCCAGATTTCTGTAAAAACACGTCCATCAGTATAACCGTCATTATGACTCTCATGCAGTTGTTTTCTTTCTTGGTTTAGAGGGTGACGCTGTTGACTGGACCTCTGACTGGGACAGGCTGGACTCAGAGTCTGCAAAACAAACAAAATGTGGCATGTTTCAAATTCTGGGAAAAAATAATAAAAACATGATTAAAGTGATCTTTGTGTAAAGCTGACATACAGGTTTTTTATCTTTCTTTGACAGGGATTGCTTGCAGGATGGATGGTAGGGAGCTCTTCTCACAGTGGATGCAGGTGGGATGGGATTCTGCCTTGTAAACACAGGTTCACTGTAAGAGAAACAATAGTTCTGTATCAAAGCTGGAACTGCTGTTTACAGTGGTATAAAAGGTACATAAGAAATCTTACCTGGATTTCATATCAACTGAAGAACGTAAAAGAGTCTCAAGGCGTAAATCTAATGTATTCCTGATCTTCTCTGCCTTGTTTTTAACCCAAATTTATAGCTGTCCCGAGTTACCTTGGAAATACACGCAAGCAGGACAAAAATGGCTTTTTAAGTGACCAATTACACAGCTACACACAGATATATTTACACATTTACCTAAACTCTCACATTTTAACAAAACATACTTTGTTGCTTATCTAAATCTATAAAACTACAAAAATATCGATACCAGAAGAAAGAGACACAACGTTCAGTTTCCCTAACCACATTCAGCCAATGAAATCTTCGTTACAAAGATGGACGTGTCAGCTGTCCAATCACAGACAACACATTGTCCGCATAAGCACCAATCAGCTAAACGGGTGTTACGTCGAGATGTGTTCCCCGCCGAAATCTATTTCTCTACCATCATCGATCCGATGTCAAATACATAAAACTGACTCATTGTCGAAATCCTGAGATTGTTATTTTTACGCCTGAAAATGTGTACAGTTTAGTACAGGATGGCAAGAAATGTGTTACTTTAGTCAAATAGAGGAACCGTTTTTCTCGGGGGAACACATCCCGACGTAACACCAGCAGCGCGCGGAACAGGAAAACCTTCAAAGTTTGTCAAAACAATGAGCTAAGTTAGCAACGGTAATTCAGCTAGTACACTACGCTTTCAGGTTTATAATTTAACCAATAATCCAGTGTGCTTACGTAAATATTCGGAAGTAGTTTGTTACGAATAATAGCGTTTATTTTAGGGTAGCCAGCTGAACAGGTAGCCGCTTTTAGCTATGCTAACGTTGCTGCTAGCAAGCACATATTGAAGCGAAAAATAGACCGTGCGCCTCCGTTAGAGGTAAACTATGACAACTTGTTTTTAACATTCATACATTTCTGGAGGATTAAAAAATAAAGACAATGCACCACGCCAAGATCAAGACTGAAAGGCCAGGTAAGTTAGGCATAAATAATCTACAGTAATAGATTTGCCATCTAGAGTTTATGATCCAGTTGGTGCCTTGTGCTTTTCTAAATGTATCAGATCATTATTAGAGCCAACTTATTGTACATCCCCCCCAAATATAAAGCAATAACTGAAGCCCTATCTCGAAAATGAGAGTTGTGTGGTTTATGTTATCTTTAGATACAGAGAGCACTGCCGCACGCAGCAAGTTGGATGCAGTTTTAAAGGGTCTTGTAGAGAAGAGTGAAAATGAAAGGTTAGTAAAATATTTTTATTTAATCATACACCATAGCAATGTTAAAAAAAGAAAACTATTTAAAATGGTCTCATTGTTCTTTATTCAGAGAGCCAAATGAGGGTGATCCTGGAAAATTATCAGTGGACTCCTTAAACAAGTATGAATCAGTTTGTTGCCTTTTATTTTTCCTAATTGTAAGGAAAGATTCACACTTTATCTTAATACAAATGTAGTAATGTTGCAGTGTAATCATTGCTCTCCCTGCCATCTCTAGGGATATGTCGCCATCATCTGCTTCAAAAAGGCAAGTGACACACTTTTTTTTTTTTTAACTGTATTCCAACCTACAGTTTTAATCTTCAATGCTACTTGAATTACAATATTTATTACCAAAAAACATTTCAGAATTTGTAAGCCAAGCCAAGTTCTCATGTTTGGTCAAACTTTTTTCAGACCTTCTACAAAATTTCCACAACATCGGAGGAAAAAACGAAAGGAGATGGACGAGAGCATACCAGAAACCAATCAGCATAAACAAAGTAAACTCAGCACAGATATCATTAAATGACAGAGTAAAATGTGTCCTGATTGTTCTTATAATATTATCTCCTTTTGTCTTCTTCTAGACGCTTATGTTATTAAGTTGTTTGATCGCAGTGTTGATTTGGCTCAGTTTAACACCAGCACTCCTCTGTATCCAATCTGCCGTGCCTGGATGAGAAACAATCCTTCTGTTCGTGAGCCAACAGCGTTCCCAAGCTCCCCACACAGCATGATCGAGGAAGAGGTGAGGCTGTAAATGAAATGGTTTTATTAATTTAATTTTACTCATCATATGCAAATAAAAGAAGATAAAACTTAGTATAGTTCAGAAACCATTTATTATTCTCATTAATATTAGTTTAAATTAGTATTTTTACAAACTTAACTAGAAATAAAATTAGTCTCTTACACCACTTTACTATCATGTAAACAATCTATTGTAGTTATTGTTTACTAAGCTTTAATTTTTTTATTCTAAAATTAACTAATGATATTTAGTTTGTATTTTTATGTAGCCGTTTCTCTAAAAATTTGACTCAGTCTTCAAAGTGCATCAGGTTTGAAAAGTAAAACCAATATTATGTTTAATCAGGTCTAAATTAATCTAACTTATAAACCATTCATTTTATTTTTTTATATTTACCTTTGCTTAATGAATTTCAAAATAAGTGAACAAAGTGGCGAATTTACCAGTAAATCCCCTAAAGATTGCATTCTTCTATTGTCTCTTTGGTCATGTACAACAATTCCCATGATTTGATATTGAGTTCTAATATGTATTTGTTTTTTCTTTTATCCAGGTTGCAGACATGATAAATGGTAAAGGTCAGAATGTGTACCGACTTCCCCCTCCAGCTCCCAGCCCAGTTAGCCCCTCTGGTGAACCCATCAACCTCAGGATCCCACAGATTGAAAAGCCCACCATTACAAAGGTTCTTAAATTATATGTAGTTGGGTTTTTTTTCCCCACCTGTGTGTATGTGTTATAAAATTGAAAGAATCTGCTAAAAAATTAAGAATGCTGAATGAGATTACTCTTTCCACAGTCGAGTGATGTCCCTGTGTCAGAACCCCTCATAAGTGACCACTTGGAACGCTGGAAAATGATAAGACAAAAGTAAGTTCTTGGGGGGGATGATTATCTTTTTGAAAGACCAAATACATGACTGTTTCTAAAAAGAACAAATTACAAATTTATGGATTGCACATAAAGCACACATTTATAAAGTAGTACAATCCACCATGATGAAATTTTTTCTAGTTTTTTGTGAGCAACTCTATGCATAATTGCCAAATTTTACACTGATGTGTGTGCAGTGAACAGTATTTATCAGTAAGCTAATGAATTACCATTTCCATCACGAGAACGCCGTTAACGTTACTGAGCGTTAAATGCGGTGCGTTACTATTGTAATGTTCTTTTTTTCAAGTTTTCCCACTTACAAAGAGTGAAGAAGTCTGTGGAGTCGGGTCTGGCCCTTCCTATACAGGTCATCTGTGTTTGTAGACCAGTCCAGTTTATTGTTGAGGTGAACACCCAGAAACTTATAAGAGTTCACTACCCTCAATGACTTTTCCCTGGATGTTCACTGGTACTGCAGGAGGGGACTTCTTCCTGAAGTCTATTACCATCTCTTTTGTCTTGCTGGTGTTGATGTGGAGAGCGTTGTCCTCACACCTGCTGACAAAGTCATGATGACCCCTCTGTATTCCTGATCATTGCTGTCTGATAAGCATCCGATGATAGATTTTTTATTTTTTTTGATTGACAAAACAAACGGTGGCGCCCTCTGCTGTTGCAGTCATGTAATGACCCTAAACAACTATCAGCACGTGTCACTTCTTATACCCCGATTTATACGACAACCGCACATTTAAAATTTATTTTCAGTGAACAAAACCTCATCTTATATTCGGGTCAATGCAGTAATTTGGATTTTAGTGCATGAAATATGTATTTGATAAAGCAGAAGAGTGGATCTTAATATTTGGTGCAGAAATCTTAGTTTACTATTTAGAGGTCAGACATCTCCTTTAGTTCTTGACTAGGTTAGCATCACTGTGGCAGGGATTTTTTACCCACTCCTCCATAAACATCTTCTCCAGATCTTTCAGGTTTTGGGGCTGTTGCTGGGCAACACAGAGTTTCAGCACCTCCCAAGATTTTCTATTGGGTTCAGGTCTGGAGACTGGCTAGGCCACTCCAGGACCTTGAAATGCTTCTTATGGAGCCCCTCCCTAGTTTCCCTGGCTGTATTTCAGGTCATTGTCATCCTGGAAGATCCAGCCCGACCCTTCAATGCTCCTCCGGTAATCAGGTGATACATGGCATGGAAGATAGGACAGCTTCTTTAAAATGAACTAACAGGTCTGTGAGAGTCTTGTCGGTTGGTATGGGATCAAATACTTATTTTCTGCAATAAAATGCAAATTAAATATCTAAAAATCATACTTTTTTCATCAAGAATTATATGTACATACTGTATACTCAGATTTACATTTTATGATGTCTAAAGTAATAGATGGCTATTTTTATATACACTGCACAATTATATATTTTTATACACTATATATAAATTAGGCTGTTAAGCAAAATGATATTTAAGTTTTTTATATTTTCATCTTGGATTGTTTTCTATACCCTGTGTTTTGTAATCGTGTTCCTGAGAACATGTCTTAAATATCTTTGTGACACAAAAAAAATCTCAGTAGTTCTAATCTGCATTATTCTTCAGAAACTGTCAGATAAAGAGCCACTTTCAAAGAAAATGAATCTCATTGAATCATTCACTGATCCTGAATGAAAAATGTTTACATCTTGCATAATTTTCAGTAAATGCCACATAAACAACCCATTTATTCTTTCTTCCAATAATGAGCTGAATCCTAAATATTGAATTGTGATAAATCTCTCAGTACAATTATTTAGATTTGCCCGTTTGTTATTCAGCCTCATTGGTATAAGAAAATACTTCCCTTGCTGTTGAGGAAATGGTAAACCGTTGTCATGAGTTGTGTAATTTGATCCAGATGGATATTTGAATTGTGCTTATTCTGCTAGTTTGGTCATCAAACGCAACTGAAGAAAAAGAGAAGAAACTTGAGATGTGTAAAAATGACCGGGTATTGTGTAATTTTCTGAACACACAGAGTTATCAGAATTTGTCTGTTCCTCAGTTCTTTTCCGATAAAATTTTCCCGAAGCTTCACACATTTTTCTAAACTTTTATCTGTTTACTAATCAAGTTAAAAACAGCAAGAACATAGCATAGGAGAACAACTTTAAATGATGTTTTACACACAATCACTAAAGCCTACTTGTTTGGGCTAAAGCAAAAACACTTTTTAAAGGAAATGTATTCAAAGGATAATTGATCAAATTTTATATTGATTTTTTTGTGTGTAAATTCATGTTTTTCAGACGGAAAGAGAGCTCGAACAAGAACCAGTTAAGATACAGTGAAAGCATCAAGATTCTGAAGGAGATGAAGGACTTTTACGATCACTGACTCGTTGCCTCGTAGCTCTCCAGAACAAAATGGACTTTCTCCAGTTCTAAAGGAATGCATTCAGAGTTTTATACAGCTGCCTTCAACAGTCAGACTGTCTGAAAAGCTTTAACAAATCTCTGAACCCTAGAACACCTTCATTCATTTGTGCTGCATTAAAAAAAAATAGCTGTCTGTTTGTGGGACACCATTGTGATGTTTGACTTTTTGTAAATGTTTGAATAAATTAAACGTTTTCTGTAGTATTCCCAGACACTGACTGAGAATTTTTAATAGTTAAAAATGAAGAACTTTATTGCAGGTACATTTTTGATCATACAGCTACACCACATATTTGGTACTAACAACAACAAAAAAATAATTTAAAGGGTGCAAAAAAGACAAACAGAAACAACATCAATTCAAATACAGTGGTGTGAAAAACTATTTGCCCCCTTCCTGATTTCTTATTCTTTTGCATGTTTGTCACACAAAATGTTTCTGATCATCAAACACATTTAACTATTAGTCAAAGATAACACAAGTAAACACAAAATGCAGTTTTTAAATGATGGTTTTTATTATTTAGGGAGAAAAAAGATCCAAAACTACATGGCCCTGTGTGAGAAAGTGATTGCCCCCTGAACCTAATAACTGGTTGGGCCACCCTTAGCAGCAATAATTGCAATCAGGCATTTGCGATAACTTGCAACGAGTCTTTTACAACGCTCTGGAGGAATTTTGGCATCTCATCTTTGCAGAATTGTTGTAATTCAGCTTTATTTGAGGGTTTTCTAGCATGAACCGCCTTTTTAAGGTCATGCCACAACATCTCAATAGGATTCAGGTCAGGACTTTGACTAGGCCACTCCAAAGTCTTCATTTTGTTTTTCTTCAGCCATTCAGAGGTGGATTTGCTGGTGTGTTTTGGGTCATTGTCCTGCTGCAGCACCCAAGATCGCTTCAGCGTGAGTTGACGAACAGATGGCCTTCAGGACATTCTCCTTCAGGATTTTTTGGTAGACAGTAGAATTCATGGTTCCATCTATCACAGCAAGCCTTCCAGGTCCTGAAGCAGCAAAACATCCCCAGACCATCACTCTACCACCACCATATTTTACTGTTGGTATGATGTTCTTTTTCTGAAATGCTGTTACTTTTACGCCAGATGTAACGGGACACGCACCTTCCAAAAAGTTCAACTTTTGTCTCGTCGGTCCACAAGGTATTTTCCCAAAAGTCTTGGCAATCATTGAGATGTTTTTAGCAAAATTGAGACGAGCCTTAAAGCGGCTCTCTGGAGCATTTTTCTCTGTATCAAAGTTTTCTAAATGTTCTAAATGATATTTCAGGTCTAAACTATGATCTACGGGTTGAGTTCCACAACATCTGTCATTCTGATGAAGACCCTCCTTCCTCCTAGAGACCCCTTTGCATTATTTCTTGCCACCGACGTTTTTCAGCCAATGAAATTCAAATGTCTGCATTCTCTCAACATGCACGCGCATCGACCAAACCTGTACCAGTAGGGGGCACTCTCGTACAGGACGCTCCGTGTGTTTCTGTTTTCCGTCTCAGCCTCACAGCTCATTTCTACTAAAAACCTAACCATTCTCCAGCTAAAGATGGATTTATTTTTATTTTTAAACCTTTCACCTCACAGAATGGCAAGGCTTGACAGGATTACGCGTTTATTTTGTTCAGAAAGTTCATCCAGGGCCGAGTCAAGTTCAGCTTCAGAGTCCAGCAGCAGCTCTCTGCTAACAGAGCTAATATCAGAAGCAGCAGGGACAGAGAGGGCTCATCAGACCCTCTTAGTGTTGGAATAAGATAAGAACGAAGCACTAACCACTCCACCTATTTGCCAAGATTTTTGCGATGGGTGGGGGGCCAGCTTCACGGACATCCGCAACGACCGGACGCGCGTGTCGAGATGTTTTGAGGAGGAGCCTTTGGACGTTAGATTCAAAAACTGCTCTCTTGATGAAATCCTCCAGAATGCGGCTTTAATGTTCTTTTTGCTTAAAAGTGGTTTGCGCCTTGGAAATCTGCCATGCAGGCCATTTTTGCCCAGTCTCTTTCTTATGGTGGAGTCGTGAACACTGACCTTAATTGAGCCAAGTGAGGCCTGCAGTTCTTTCGATGTTGTCCTGGGGTCTTTTGTGGCCTCTCGGATGAGTTGTCTCTGCGCTCTTGGGGTAATTTTGGTCGGCCGGCCACTCCTGGGAAGGTTCACCACTGTTCCATGTTTTTGCCATTTGTGGATAATGGCTCTCACTGTGGTTCGCTGGAGTCCCAAAGCTTTAGAAATGGCTTTATAACCTTTACCAGACTGATAGATCTCAATTACTTTGGTTCTCATTTGTTCCTGAATTTCTTTGGATCTTGGCATGATGTCTAGCTTTTGAGGTGCTTTTGGTCTACTTCTCTGTGTCAGGTAGCGCCTATTTAAGTGATTTCTTGATTGAAACAGGTGTGGCAGTAATCAGGCCTGGGGCTGGCTACAGAAATTGAACTCATGTGTGGTAAACCACAGTTAAGTTATTTTTTAACAAGGGGGGGCAATCACTTTTTCACACAGGGCCATGTAGGTTTGGATTTTTTTCTCCCTAAATAATCAAAACCATCATTTAAAAACTGCATTTTGTGTTTACTTGTGTTATCTTTGACTAACAGTTAAATGTGTTTGATGATCAGAAACATTTTGTGTGACAAACATGCAAAAGAATAAGAAATCAGGAAGGGGGCAAATAGTTTTTCACACCACTGTATATAGTATTTAATAATAATCAGATCTAGGATGTCTTGTTTTTGTGTTCTCTGTTTTTTGATCAGCGTATATTTATTACGCAAGTACACAGTTTCTTGGTTCTCAAAAAGTAAAGCCCCCACCCCAACCACAACACGTTATTTAATAATGTTTTTCTTAAGAGTCTGGCTTTTAAACATAGGCTGTTTCAGGAATGATGACACGTTAAAGTTTGTCAAGCGTTTCATAAGAAAAGTTTGCATAACCAAGGACACGTTCACAGAAATCAGATACAATGTCAACATCAGCTTTACTGCACATTCTGGTTGTATTTCACGCATTTTAGTAAAAAACAAAAAAGTTAAAACAAAGCAGGTGCTTGTGTTTTAAAAGGGCTACTTGCATTCTTAAACAGAAAACCTGATAGCTTCCACCAAATGAGCATTCATGTACATCAGAAAGTTTTATACGCTACTAGCGACATTCATGAACGAGTCGAATCTTTTGAACGGCTCTTCATTGTGAACAAGGAGAATCAAGTCCTTGTAAAGAACCGTTCATTTTTTTTGTATTAACTGTGATGTTTGAGGCCGGGAGGCAATATTCAACGACACTAAGTTGCTGGATGAAACTGAACAGCTCTTTATTTAAATCAACATCAGTGAGCAGCATAGCAACGTTAACCCATCAGTTCTATCGGGGAAGCTAATTAGCTATGTACACACAGATGTCGTAACAAAGAGTGTCCCCAAACATAGTTCCACGTGACATTGTTCTTTCAAAATATTGGGGGGAAAAAACCCATAAAAGAGCCAGTTTTTGAACGGCTCCCTTCAAAGAGCCATAAATCCTATCACTATACCCAGTTAATCCTATCATTAAACCCAGTTCAAAAAGTGGTATAAAAAGATGGTTTTCATGAGGTACAGGGAGGAAGAGGGATTCTGACTGGATCAGATCCAATGATTGGTGTGGGGTGTTAAAATATTTGTATATATATCAGTGTATATACACATGTGTAAAGGGAAATGGGGTATGTGTATTGTAACTGTGTGTAGTGGTGAGTGTTTAATGCTGTGTGTGGTTGTAGGTGGGTAAATGGGAAAAAGGGATGCTCAGATATTCTGTGTGTAAAGGTGTGAGTGGGACATTTGGTCAAAGACGATTATAAAGAATGATATGATGTAAATAAGGACACTTTTCTTTTGAGTTGTGAGGGAGACGGGGAAAGGGGCAGGAAATTAAAAAGCTTATGCTTCTTCCTGCTCCCTTTGAGCATATCAATTACATATACATGTATGTATATATGTGTGTGTTTATAAATAGGTATATATAGAAAAAGATTGATTCATTTATTTATTTATTTTTATTTTTCTCATTGAAGTATTATTCTCATTATTATTGTTATTTTATTTTGCTGAAATTTATGTTATTTAGATATGTTCAAATAAAATTATTCATTCATTCATTCAAACTATATGCTACAAATAAGATGCAGCTCGTCTGTAATGAAGGGTTGGATGAAGGAAAACTGATGCTACAACATGACTAAAGTTAATTTCTAATCAATTTTAAAATAAAATTTGACGAATCGGAAAATAATCAGCCTCCTATGCTGCTCTAGTTCAGTATAAACACAGTACTTAGATTCTTTCACACCACGAAAATAAGCAAAAGGGAAGCTGCAGATGCCAGCAGCCAACCAGATCACAGCGCACGAGATTTGAGCTTTACAGACGGTGCGCTTGTTTTGTGCCCACACCACCACCCAGACGGACAAGCAGCGATCCAGACCTATGGCTGTCAGCAAAAAAATACTGGCAAACATGTTGACTACTGCAACAAGTGTGTTGAATTTGCACATAACATTTCCAAAAGGCCACTGGTAGTTGTGATGAAGAGAGATTGTTGTGAAAATCAGAAAGGCTGTGAAGAGGAAGTCAGCAATGGCCAAGTTGAGAAACCACACAGAGTTGACAGTGTTCTTCATCTTGAAGCCCGTCACATAGATGACCAGACCGTTACCCACGGTCCCAACCACAATTATCACCCAGTAGAGGACCAGGGAGAAGATCCGGATGTGTTCCAACACTTTAGGTGATGGAAATGGAGTGGAAGTGTTATCTGATGGAAACAAATAGGAAATAAATAAAGTTTCTGCAGATTCACAGAGAACAAGAAAGAAAGTCTGGTACACACCAACTTCCACTACAATAGTCAGAATATAGTCAGAAATAAATAGTCCTAAAACTCTTCTCTTGCAGGTTCTTCATAATAAAACAAACAAAATTTTACCATTAAAATAAATAAAATTGCTCTACAGATACCAACATTTCAAAACAATATACCAATACAATGTAAAGCATTTGAAACATTTAAAAGGTGCAGCCTGATCATAGAGTATAGGTAAAACATCTTACTAGTCTCCATTTTGCATGCAGTTGCAGTTTTTCTTTCTGAGATGATCTCTATCTGCTCTCACCTAATAATCTGCTCTGATTACTCCTCCCTCTCATTCACTGCCAATGAGACGGAGCAGCCAGCAAGGGGAGTCAACAAAAAGACAGCAGCACCTAGCTGCTGCTGCTTTCTTTTTGTTAGCTGATATACAAATTGCATATATTTGCAAATGACAGCTGAAGAAGAGTTTGCTATAAGAACAACAACATCAACTATATGACTAGGATTAAATTTGCTGCAGATTTTTTTACAGTCAAAGTAACACCTTTGCTATAGTATTTTTGGATCCTCAGTTGCAAGGTAAAGCTGTAGCAACTGACTGTACTACAAGACCCCACAGATCCTGTAAAACATACTCGTCCACACACATACTATGATATCAGCAAATAGAATGACACTGTAAAAATAGCAAGTCATTCATAATCTGCATTGCTGTCAGATGCTCTGCTTCAGACCCACAGATCATAGCAGCAGAGGTTTGACAGTGGTAAATTCATTTCTGGCAGCTGCTTTTATTTATTGCAGCAGTTATATAAAAAATTTGCTGTTAGAAACTATTCTCTCGTTTTGATTACTGAAGATCATCTCAAATCTCCAACTTTGAGAACCCCTGTATTAAGTAGCATGCGACTTGTATTTGTGGGCTCCAGATCTTCAAGTTTAAATATTACCAACATCAGACATATCACAAGGTCTGGGTTTGTTTGGTTTGGCTAAACTGTGTCTTTCTATTTTGTTTCCTTGAGTTGTCGCTTGATTTCTAAAAAATTGTCTGCCTTTTTTTTTTTTTTGACCAAGAAGTTCCTTTGTGCTTTTGCTTGAATTCTCTCCCTGTGTTTTGCCACATCCAGTCTGTTTCTAATAAACCCATGTGCATGCCACTTTTGATAACAATCCAAATGTTGTCACAGTTTGATGCAGATTCCTGCATTCTTTAAAATCTCTCCCTACTTGAACACAGCTGATTTCTTTGAATGAGTGATGAACCACTTTATTAGAAAGCAATGGCTGAGGAGACATTTTAACAGTTAGCTTTAGCTGCTTCTGAGCAAAGAAAATGCTAAAAATTTTTACAGCAGTGACTTAAATCGGACACTAGGGGGTGGTAAAAAAACCCCAAAACTGCATAGTATGCCTTTAATATAGCATAACATTGTTTTTAGGCAGTAAAAATTAAAGAGCTCAAATCTGCCTTTTAAAAAGTGAATCAGGAGTCATGGCAGCAGACAGCTATGACAGCCTCTGCACTCACAGGAAGAAGACTTGGATGGATTTATGTTAAAAAGGGCAGCAAAGAAGCCGCTTCTGTCCAAGACACACACTAGGGACAAACAGATATTCCACTAAAGGTCCAGGGATTGGACTGCTGAGGATTGGGGGACAGTCATTTCTCAAATGAATCCCCTTTTTGATTGTTTTGGGCATCTGGATAAATGATTAATCAAAGTAGAAAAAGTGAGTGCTACCATCAGTCCTGTGTCCGGTCAACAGTAAAACATCCTGAGACCATTCATGTAGCTTCTCAGCCAAGGGATTGGGCTCACTCACAGTTTAGCTTCACAACACAGCCATGAATAAAGAATATTACCGGTACTTACACTTCCTCTGAAATCAACTTCTTCCAGTCATCTAAAAACAGTTTTTGAACAATGCTTTTCTCTGCATGATGGAGCACTATGGAGTATTATATATATATATACATCTATACACCTATATATACATACCAGTGTATATATATATATATATATATATATATATATATATATATATATATATATATATATATATATATATGTGTGTGTGTGTGTGTGTGTGTGTGTGTATAATGTTTTGTATAAAAACGTTTTATGTTGGTTGGAAATAAATGAATAAATCTAAATCAAATCAATCGATTCTCAAGCTAATTTTAAGTCATTCTACATGGGATTTTTTGAAAGACAAGCCTTACTTGCCTTACTATGTGGTGTAAAACACCAAAACACATTATCAAGTCATCTGGAACACTCAGTGAGAGTTACAGGAAGCTAATGTGATCTCACTATTTGATCTAAAAACACCTGGTTTATAGATAAAGCAGACACGCTATCTGCAAAACACGAAAAGGGGAAGGAGAATGGCATTGTGGAGGAAACACCTGCTTAGAATATAATGTAGTTTCTCCTAAAATAACTCTCAAATGTTGGACGTGATGAACTGGAACATTTCTAGAAGGCCTGGCAGCCATATTTAAATGATCACAGATTTGAACTAATTTCCATCATTCTTAGGGATTCCTAAACTGTAGAAAAGAGATACTGCAGCCAGTTCATGTCTATCACATTTCTCTGTTTCTGTAGACACAACAGGTGGTTGTTGTTCATAGAGTGCTGCATCCAAGCATGTTTATAGAAATGTATTGAGTGGAAGGAAAAGGTTCACCAGCAACAGGGAGAACCGCAGCTGTGAGAGGATTGTCAAGCAAATCCATTTAAGAAATGGAGGGACCTTCACAAGGAGCGGACTGAGGCTGGAGTCAGAGCATCAAGAGCCGCTATGCAGTTAGTGTGAAACCTCAAGAAGCGGCAGGTTCTGCCAATAAACTTCTGACACCTCTTTACTTATTTTCAGCTGCTCTTTTTTTTTTTCAAAACACATTTTTCAAAAAATTTCCCCATGAGACGAACTAATATACAGGAAAAGATACTGATCAAAACTTGTGGTGTTTTAGAGCAACAATCTATCTGCAGCACATAACGGTGTCGCTTTGCATACCTGCTTGAGGAGGATGCTTTAAGTCACTATGCAAGGCAAAAAAAAAAAAAAGAGGAAAAAGGCTGAAAATGTTAAGTTTAAATAGTCTTTATTAATTTTTTTCTTTAAAATCACATATTAAAACAAAGACAGCTTGTGCTATTATGACCGAATGAGAGTCTTCTGCCAGATTTGTTACATATTTTGTTCAATAATATCACAAGGATTTGGATAGAGATGCAACAGTTTGAGGGGTTTCATTTAGCAAGAAAGAACAAAGTGTCGTCGCTGAGGATGAGGAAAGGGGCTCTGTGGTTAATGTGTTGCGGTGCAAAAGCTGCTTCTGTTGAGACGAACCAAAAGTGACAGACATAACTTAAGAAACTCTAAATAGGTCAAGGACTATTAATTCAGGCTGGCAGCAGGCAAAACTGGCTTTTCCCACTAAAGGAGAGAATATGACCAGTTTAACCCCTGATGGCTTCATCAAATTCAAATTGATTCATATAATTTGCATGAACACAAACTAAAATAGTTTGAACACTTTCCATTTAGCTTTGGCTCATCTCCAATGCATGGTTTAACATGGATGACGATACAAACTTAAAAGAAATCCAATCTAATCTTTGTATATTTAATGCATCAATATCAATATGAATATTTTTCTGCACAGAAAAACGATCTATAAAAGTGTGTTCATTTCATTTATAATTAACACACTGGCCACGATATGATGAGATGTGTGTTTTTGCGATTTGAGCTTTCCCAGCTAGCTTATTAGAAACTGAGATAACACACCTCAAATTACTGATGATAATAAGGGTTGTCTAAACGAGATGGATATCAGAGGTTTACGTTCTGTTGTGGCACACTGTTTTTCCTCTCTATCATTCATCCATCTCACACACAAACACCTCACTCTTTTACCTGCAACAAAAACTTAATCAACAAACTCTTTTCCCCCGATGCAATGCATGCTTATGTGATTCCTGTAGACACGTTGCTCAAGCACAACTGCTGTCAGAGTTAAAGGCAGTGCCAGGTTTTTGCATTTAAAAGCAGTTTATTGTGCTTTTCATGTCATCAAACATGAGAAAGGGGTTACAATAGTTTTAGATGGATGCTAGAGGCAGAAAATGTCTGCAGATGCTGATCTTTTGAAGGTACTCTGAACCAAAAAAGAGGTAATTATTTCACAATACAGCCACAGCAGCAGCTTAAGCTGAGCTCTGATTGGCCGACAGACTGAGAGAGAATGAGGTTATCTATGAATTGTTGTCAAGAGGAAGATAAGAGACACCAGACCCAACAATGCAGATCACTATAATACTTGTTGAAATAACACGTACACAAGAGTTCTCTAAAAAGAAAATGTGTCCTTTGGACAAAAGAATTTTGAATTACAGCTTAAAAATGTTCAATCTCAATAATGCCACATGTAAAAATACACAGTTAATGATGACTAAACAAGGTGGTGCATAAGAAGCGTTCACAAACATTAGAACTGTCCATTTGTTCTCAATTAAATTGGAACCTTTTCATATCCCATGGCTTGGAAGGGCATATGTATAATTTTTCCTCATCTTCTGACTAGATCACTTAAGCTCTTTGAGAAAATAGCTGAAGTTACTGCATCTTTTTTTTTCTCCAGACCTGCAACAGAATCTAACTTCTGGGAGTCTTTGAAGAGTGCAAGTCCAAAGTGTGAGATGTAGCATCTGACCCATGATCCTCCACCAGGACAGACTCTAGGACCAGTAATATGGACTGTCGGAGCTTCTTCAGGAATTCCTCGCACATGAAAACATAGAGGATGGGATTCAGGCAGCTGTTCAGGAAAGCCAGACTCACTGACAGACGACCCCAAAATAGAACAATGCCCTCGAGGTCTGGGTTATCTATACTCTTTAATTCAATGAAGTTTACAACATGAAAGGGCAACCAGCAGATGAAGAACGCCAAAATGATGGAGATAATGATTCGGTGAGATCTCCCTTTCCTTGTCGTCTGCAGGCGCATGGTACGGATGATGATGACCACATAGGAGGAAAGTATCACCAGGAATGGGAGCAGGAAGCCCATAACGAATCGGAAAATAATCAGACTGCTAAAATGCTCTGCTGTCATCATGGAAGAAAAACCACACTGCTCCTTTCCTCCAACTTCTATCACGCTGCGAAGATAAGCAAAAGGGAAGCTGCAGATGCCAGCAGCCAACCAGATCACAGCGCACGAGATTTGAGCTTTACAGACGGTGCGCTTGTTTTGTGCCCACACCACCACCCAGACGGACAAGCAGCGATCCAGACTTATGGCTGTCAGAAGAAAGACACTGGCAAACATGTTGACTACTGAAACAAACGG
Source organism: Callopanchax toddi (assembly GCA_006937965.1). NCBI lineage: Eukaryota > Metazoa > Chordata > Actinopteri > Cyprinodontiformes > Nothobranchiidae > Callopanchax > Callopanchax toddi. The sequence continues at coordinate 1,304,742 of SSNR01000026.1, read as the reverse complement.
GACCAGTTTGCACATGATGCTTCCAAAATACCACTGCCTGTGATGAAGAGAGATTGTTGTGAAAATCAGGAAGGTTGTGAAGAGGAAGTCAGCAATGGCCAAGTTGAGAAACCACACAGAGTTGACAGTTTTCTTCATCTTGAAGCCCGTCACATAGATGACCAGACCGTTACCCACGGTCCCAACCACAGTTATCACACAGTAGAGGACCAGGGAGAAGATCCGGATGTGTTCTATCACTTCAGGCGATGGAAATGGAGTGGAAGTGTTATCTGATGGGATGTGTTCCATCACTTCAGGCAATGGAAATGGAATGGAAGTGTTATCTGATGGGAAAAAATGCAAGAAACACTTGCTTAAACATCATTGGATGATATTCAGTAAGAAATGGTCGTCAGAAGAAAGATGCTAACATCAGAACTCAGGAAGCTTCTTTAAATTTGACAGCAATCCTTTACATTTACAGCATATGTGTCAAATAAAACCTGTATCAATTATGTGTCTAAATCTTGATCACTAACTAACATCTGTCTTTGTACAATTTAATAATAATAATAATAATAATAATATATTTTATTTAAAAGCGCCTTTCAAAACACCCAAGGACACTTTACATAGTAAACAAGATAAACACATACAAAAATATATAAAACACTGATATGTAAAAACTAGGTGGTAATTTAGCAACTAAATGTAATAAACTACTAGGATCCGAAAGCACGTCCATTCTAGCTCTAAAGCATCTTACCAGCCCCCATGTTGCTTGCTGCTGAAGGTCGTTTTTAGTTGATCTGTCTGGTCATAATGTTCCTATGTATACCAGTAGATCTTCTCTCCACCCTTCTGACTACTCCTCCCTCTTGATGGTGAAAATTGAAGAATGTGAAGAACAGATGTTTTCATCACAAAAAAGCAGGCTTTGGTAATTTTACTGGTTTGTTGCAAGAAGTTCCAAACATTGGGTAAAATATGCCCACACACTTGCAATGCAAAATCACACACGAGTACTTTTGTCCTTATTAGGACATTGCATTGATTTGTAATTAACCCTTAACCTAACCATAAGCTTCATTCACTCTTTAGCCCTAAACGTTAACCCAGAACTTGACATTATGGGTTTTTGTTCCCATCACAACTATAGGTTCTAACATGGTCCCAATACAGGTCCTCATAAGGTAACAATAAAAAAACAAAACCAGGTACACATATGGCTGGTCTACCTTTAAAACATATCCTCACATGACAAACGTCACATCGTGGAGGCTTTGTGTTTCAGTGAGTGTGCCACATTAACAACACTCAAAAGAGATTCTTCATGTGAAATAACTAGAAGAAAGTCAAGTATTTCAAACCTGAAATTTCCTAGAAAAAAGCACACACACTCAATAAGATATTTAAAAAACCCTCAAACTTCTGTCATCTTAAAGAGTTTATTGCTTGAATTATCACAAATTCTCCAAACAGTAGGACAGTGTGACCTTTTGCACCTTTCACTGTCAATATCAGTCATTTTATTCTGTTTACATCAACCCTGTAAGGATTATCTGATGTAGAGCATGGTGGGAAACATGTTTACGTCACTGTGTTGCACTTTAGTTGGAAGCAACGGTCTGGTCAATCCAGCGACGGAGGTAGGACACACGGGAGTAGACAGCAGGCGTGTTCACGTTGCAGTTGGAGGTACCCCAAGACACAATACCCACCAGAGACCACACACCACCACTTTCACAGACCAGAGGGCCACCAGAGTCACCCTAAAACGAGACAAAACAATGTCGGCTGAGTGAGCACAAAAGCAGGGAAGCAAAGAGCGGGGTTACAGCCAGATAGTGACACTTTACTTTTGGGTTTACAAGTTTGTTTCTATGAAATTTAAAATTTGGAAAACACATTATTTGTTAATAAATATTCCTGACAAGTCACTTTAAGCCTGGTTACAGAAAAAACAAGACATTTTTGACTATATTTAAAAAAAATCATTTGTGCCAATACCTGGCAGGAGGACACTCCAGAAGCACCAGCACAGATCATGGCATCTGTGATTCTGTTATAACCCCAGTAACTCTTGCACTGATCAGGGCTGATCAGAGGCAGGGCAGTCTGCTGCAGGTAACGAGGGCTCGCTGACAACAGAGGAGAAAGTAACACAACTCAAGATAAGCAGCTCTCTCTATAAAGGTTTCCTCATATGCAAATTCACCACAAGTTGACACACAAAGTCACTAACTCACAGGTTTGCCCAGTACGGCCCCAGCCAGTGGTGACACACTTGGTTCCAGAGGGGATGCTGGTGCTGGAGGCGGCCAGACACACCGGAGACACGCGGTTTGTCATCTGCACCGGGGAGGACAGCCTCAGAAGGGTGATGTCATTGTTAAAGTTGCTGGGGTTGTAGGAGGGGTGGGTGATGGCCTGGATGCAGAGGTGAGAAGAAACTATTGACAAATTTTTATAAAACCATTTTGAAATAATGAATGTAGACAAGTGCCCAAGTTTCACTCAAACATTGTGTTTTTACTCACCCTGGAAATAGACTTGACCTGAAGTGGCTCACTGTTGGACTGACGATCGTGCTCACCCAGGATAACGCGGTGGTTCATTGGACTGAAGGAAATACAAGTGGATTTAGTGATTATTTGTTATTTTTAAAATGGTTTTTGTCTTTTTTTGGGGGCACAGAGTCACTTACGACACACGGCAGTGAGCAGCAGTGACAACCCAGTACTGGCTGATCAGCGACCCTCCACAGAAGTGGAATCCGGTGCCATCCTAGGATTGGAGATTATGACTTTTTAAACACATGTATGCATTTTTTTTGGCTAATTATTTTAGAATGTCTGAAGAAGGAAATCACATACCTGAAGAGAAACCTGCCAGGGCCAGGATCCAGACACAGCAGTCTCACCATTTACAATCTTGTTGTATCCACTCACCTGGGGCTTGATGGCAGGCACTCCACACCCTGAGGTCCATCAATACAAAGCACAATTATGGTTTTTTAACATTTAAGACTCCAATCTGTGTATTAGTGCTTACAAGTTTTTATAAAGCAAATTATTTACGGGAGAACATTTAAATTATCAAGTTTTTCTCTATTTAAAGTGACTGAATTGTGATTGCTCACCCAGTGTGGAGGCCACGAGCGCCAAACAACTAATGAGCAAGAACATAACTGCAACCTGATTGTGATTCAAGTCCCTGAGTTCCAGCTGTGTGGAAAACAACCTTTTATAGGTGGATCTCATTCGTTTGACCCTGAGTTCTGTGTATGGCCAAAAAACAAATCCCACCCTGTTTGTGTTCCTTTTGCCACAGCTTGGGAAGAAACCATCTGGTGATGATAAGCACTTTGGACAATTGTGGGAAAATTGTTCCAATAATATTCCACCGGCAACATTTGAACTTATTTGAACAAAAATGTGTGACATATTTAGTCTTTCTAATTGGTCATAAGTAAAATCACCGAGTGAAGAACTTGAATCGGTTGGTCAAAAACAATTTATCCTTACATTTAGACAAAACTGAATACAAAAACTACATAAAATATAATTTAAGTTACTTGTGCTGGAGATGTGATTGAATCCAGATCACATTTAACACATCTTAGGGTGAGATTGGTAGTTTCTTTACCGTAAAAGCCTTGAGTTTAATATCAAATTTTAAAAGATCCTGATGTCTGCTTTAATACTTTTGGATTACCTGTTTGGCCTGGTTTAGTGGTTTGTCAGCCAAATTAAAACACAAGCTACAGGTTTGGCAAACAAACATAATTCATTACATGCTAAATGTCCCCTGTAGGGCTGATATTTGAGAAAAACTGCATAGAATCCTTACAAAAAGTGTAGTCAAGCTCAGCAAAAACATTTGACTTACTTAGTATCACAAAGTAATTTTGGACCTATAACACTCTGCGTAGGCAAAGCAGTTCCACTTAAATCACTCCCTTCCCTAGAAATGTGCTCAGCTGTCTTTGGATCAGATCCTGCCTCCTACACACCCACATTCTGACATAAACAGCTAATGAATAGGCTATATGAAAAAACTCATGATAATTCTCCATATCCTCCTGAGACCCTGCACATTTATTTATCTCCTTCACAGTGGACATTATCTTCACCTGTATTTTCTACAATTTTTAGGAGTTCCCCTATAAAGTCCTACAGTACTCTTTAGAGGACATCCTGGTCTTTCTAGTGATATGTCATTTGATAGGTTTGCATGCTGGGAAGTCACTTTTTTCCTGAATCAAAAATCAAAATGGCTGACTTACCAGCAACAACATTTTATGGAAAGAGGAGAAGAAAGTCAAATATTCTTTATCTTTTGCTATTTTTTCCAATACACTTATACCGGTATATATATTCTGATCTAATAACATGCCAGTAACAATATTTTGACCTTTGAAAACAGTTTATTGAATTTTCTTTTTAATTAACAGTGTCTTCATGAAGGTCTATTGTAGTGGACACCAGGACAATTTCAATGTATTTGTTGACTTCACTTTGTTGTAGGGGAAAGAAGTGAAATAGAAATAATTCTGTACAAGATAGTAGAGGGAGATTCAGATTTGGAACTGTCAGATGAGAAAAAGGATGAGGATGAGTATCAGCCTGTGATAGAGGAAGATGGTGAAGAAGGAGAAGAAGATGATGATGGCGAATCAGGAGACAGACTCGAGCCAGAAATGGAGCAGGAAAGACATTGTGCTCTGTGGGCCAAGACTAACTTGTATGATTTTTATAATTTTATAATTCCAATTAAATATGTTAAAATTTAGACATGCTGTAAAATTTAAAAAAAGAAGGGGAAAAAAGAAATGGTAAGGTTCTTTTAGGCCTAAATAGACTAGAATCACAATAAAAGAAATGAAGACTCTTTTTTTTTCTCTTTGGGTCCCAGGAGGATAAACATCAGTCAGTATCAGAGTCCCTACAGGGGTGAACGCTGTCAGTGTGACAGAGATGGAGCTCAGGAATGACTGAGATAGTCCAGATCTAAGGGTATATTTAATGAAAACATTTAATTTAATCCAAAGGGGCATCAGGCAGGAAATGTCATGTTGCAAGAAACCTGAGAGTGGTCAGAAGCTGCAGCAATGCCTGAGACGCCGGGATTGCTCGTTTCCGGTGGGTTGGGTTGATCCAACACCAGGCTCAGTTCAGCAAATATAGATCATGATAGGACTGCTCTAGAGAATCTAAATCAGCTGATCAGCCAGTCATCATCATGGACCTGGAAATTAGGTGATTTCTAAAAATGTTCCCTATCTGGATCCTGTCATTGGCTGATCTTCAAGGAGCGCAGCGCATCCATTACACACGAGTGTCACTTCAGCATTCATATGTCTCAGTAATCACAATAATTGATATGCACCTGATCACAATTAATGCACCAATAAGTGCAGTTGCCAATTAAAATATGTCTGTATGAACATACTGTGATTTAACACTAAAATGCAAAATATTTTTGTTCAAAATCTCTTTTTTCTGTTAAAAAATGGGGGTGGGGAAATTACTATGTAGTGCTATTTGGTTTTGTTGTGTTTTTTCTTCTTTTGACAAATCTGTCACTTTTCGATCTTTGTTCATTCTTGTGAATCTGTTACTGTATCTGGAGAGAGGGCTCTTTCTGTTCTGTATGTTTGTATAATAATATGTAAAATCAAAAATAAAACTATTTTAAAAAATGGGGGTGGGGACTGACTGTTGGTTTTGAGTGTGTGTGTGTGTGTGTGTGTGTGTGTGTGTGTGTGTGTGTGTGTGTGTGTGTGTGTGCGTGAGGGTCTTCAAATCTGTAAATGTGGTTTAAATTCACAATTTTCCCATCTCACTGACTGTGCTTGTTACCCTGTTTCCAAAATGTACACACCAGGGTCAGAGTTTGCTTAAAGTTGCGCACATTTTTTCTATAAATCATGTTAGCATAGAAAGTGACTTACACAACTGTCAGACCCCGTTTTGTGCGTTATACATAAGGCCACTGATCAGAGCACAGCTCTGGAGGATTCCAGGTGCCAAACATTACTCTCTCACAGATGCACACACGCTCCTTTTAAGGTTCATATCAATTTGAAATGATTTTATTGAGTTAATTGCCCTTTTGCTTTAATGATATATTACCTTTAATTTGCTGTTATTGTTGTTATTGTTTTAGACTTTAAAATTTAAACATTTTAAACAAGTGTTTGAGTCTGCTTTTACATGTCATCCTTTGGATTGAACTGTACTTTCTACCTAAAAAATTAATCTAATCAAATTTACAGAAGATAAAACTAGAATGATCTCATTCTGGTGGTAAACCTGAAACCTAAAATATGTATTGCAGCTAATTTCTAAGCATATTTTCAAATTACATTGCATGTGAGCGGAACTACGTTTGACAGGAAAAAAGATACAGATACAATGTCTTTGTGGTACAAAGTACAAAAACAAAGTATGTGTGCAAGTGAGTGAGACAAAAGATACAAAAAAGTTTGAGTACCTTTTCATATCTGATGACTGGGTCATACAACAGAATAATAATGACAAATACAAACATCAATACACATTTTGTGAATTTTTATTGACTCATTGAATTACAAATTGTTTTGTGCAAGTATTTGTTGCATAATCTGTAAAGATCTGTGCAATAATTTTAGTAAATATAAGTAGAGTTATTAGCAACTGAGTATTCTGTTGACAGGAACATTTGCTTTGAACAGCCAAGATATGAGGCCAAATTTATAGGCAACATATGCTGTACTGTGACTGAGGTAAACAAGCTGGGTTCAGTCGACCTCCTCGATGGTTGGGCCAGAAGAGGCACCAGCTCCTGCTCCACCAGGGAAACCACCAGGCATTCCTCCAGGCATTCCTCCAGGCATTCCTCCCTGATAAAGCTTGGAGATGATGGGGTTGCACACTTTCTCCAGTTCCTTCTGTTGGTGCTCATACTCATCCTTCTCAGCAGTCTGGGCAAAAGCAGGGGTACATGACTCAATATGACACAATAGTTGGAACTGCATAATGTATGAGACAAGGAACTGTCTCTTTATATATTCTATGAACGTCTGATTTCACAAGTTCACAGAATGAAGGACCTCTTTTCTGTTGCAAATGTTCATTTGTCTTTACCTGATTTTTGTCCAGCCAGGCAATAACTTCATTGCACTTGTCAACAATAGCCTTTTTGTCCTCAGGGCTGATCTTGTCGTTGAGCTTCTCATCGTCTACTGTGCTCCTCATGTTGAAGGCCAAAGACTCGAGGGAATTTTTGGCTGAGACTTTGTCCCTCTGAGCTTCATCCTCAGACCTGAACTGCTCTGCTTCATGCACCATGCGCTCAATGTCCTCCTTGCTCAGCCGCCCTATTTGAGAATAGAGTGCAAAGTTTGACTTATTTACTTTCTTTGTTTATGTAAAAGATTTTAGCTCTTTAATGCCTTATGTGTGGTTAAACCTTTGTCATTGGTGATGGTGATTTTGTTCTCCTTTCCGGTGCTTTTGTCCACTGCAGACACATTGAGGATGCCATTGGCATCAATGTCAAAGGTCACCTCGATCTGAGGAACTCCTCTGGGAGCAGGTGGAATACCAGTCAGTTCAAATTTGCCCAAGATGTTGTTGTCCTTGGTCATGGCTCTTTCACCTTCATAAACCTTAAGAGTTGGATTTGATAACATCAGTGAACATTTGAAAGAATCAGCAACATTTCTGAGAACTGTTATCTGTGTTCTGCTGTACCTGAATGAGCACACCAGGTTGGTTGTCAGAGTAGGTGGTAAAGGTCTGGGTTTGTTTAGTTGGGATGGTGGTGTTCCTTTTGATAAGGACAGTCATCACTCCTCCGGCTGTTTCGATTCCCAGGGACAGGGGCGTGACATCCAGCAGGAGCAGGTCCTGCACATTCTCAGACTTATCACCAGCCAAGATGGCTGCCTGTACAGCTGTGAGTTTCCAAATGATGAAGTCACAATTAATAGACAGCTTATATTTGAACTACTTCATTACATTTGAACAAATCTGAAAACAAATTTTGGCTAAGAAGAGACCTACCTGCCCCATAAGCCACAGCCTCATCTGGGTTGATGCTCTTATTTAAGTCTCGACCGTTGAAGAAGTCCTGCAGAAGCTTTTGGATCTTGGGGATTCGTGTGGATCCACCCACCAGGACAATGTCATGGATCTGGGCCTTGTCCATTTTGGCATCTCTCAGGGCCTTCTCCACAGGCTCGAGGGTTCCACGAAACAGGTCTGCATTGAGCTCTTCAAAACGAGCCCTGGTGATAGAGGTGTAGAAGTCTGTGCCTTCATAAAGCGAGTCAATCTCGATGCTGGCCTGGGTGCTGCTGGAGAGGGTACGCTTTGCACGCTCACACGCCGTGCGTAGACGACGCACTGCACGCTTGTTGTTGATGATGTCCTTTTTGAATTTCCGCTTGAACTCAGCAACGAAGTGGTTTACCATGCGATTGTCAAAGTCCTCTCCACCCAAGTGCGTGTCGCCTGCTGTGGCCTTGACCTCAAAGATGCCATCTTCAATGGTGAGGATGGACACATCAAACGTTCCACCACCAAGATCAAAAATAAGGACATTACGCTCACCTCCAACCTAGGAGAGTAAGACAGATTTAGTTAGAGGAACATGTAGAATGAGGTTGGGATTTTACTTATTATAGGTAGTTACTTTTTTGTCCAGGCCATATGCAATGGCTGCAGCTGTGGGTTCATTGATGATGCGCAACACATTGAGACCAGAGATTGTTCCAGCATCTTTGGTGGCTTGACGCTGAGAGTCACTGAAGTAAGCAGGAACTGTGATAACTGCATTGTTCAAAGGCTGTAAAGGTAGCAAGACCCTAAGTTAACCAAAAGGAAACTTTTTTCCCCCACTGTCAATCCTACATTGGAGAATTTTGTGCATCACATTTTATTTACCTTGCCAAGATAAGCTTCAGAGATCTCTTTCATTTTGGTGAGGACCATTGAGGAAATCTCCTCGGGAAAAAAGGTCTTGATCTCGCCCTTATACTCAACCTCCATCTTGGGTTTTGAGGCGTCATTAACAACCTTGAAGGGCCAGTGTTTCATGTCAGATTGCACCACAGGATCATCGTACTTGCGACCAATCAGACGCTTCGCATCTAAAGTAGATTTAACAACAAAAGAGACATTAAATTACATGTACATTTCATGTCATATCTAATTTGAATGCTGGTTTTGTATTTTTTTTTCTTTCAGGTGATTCAAAGTTACGAAAAGCATGAAGTATGAGTGATGGAGAAGTGAAATCATTCTTCTTCACTTCTCCATATAGGGGAGATTGGGGTAAGATGAATCAGTGGATAAGTTGACCCACCCCCTTTGTCTAGGGAACGTACACATTTGTTGTCATGTGACCATAAATCTCGCCAGCACCCTCTATTTTGCTGTCCCTGTAGTTGAGAGAAGCATGTGGTAATGTGGTTAGTATGTTTTGTTCACAAAGGAAATGTTTTTTGCTTGTCAAATGAAAAATTTGACATTTCAGCTTTATTGCTACATGAAAGAAAATTCATCCAGGTCTAAAAATGTATGCCATACATATTAATGGTTTGCCAGCACATTAAACCATGTGAACCAATTAGCTTAAATTGCTAAGCTAGGTAGTTTTGGCTGTGGGGTAAAGTGAGCCAAAAGTCTTGAATTTAACTGAGCTGAGCCACAAGACCAGTTTTTTAAGTCGTCATATTTTTTTCCCCTTATGCTATGGATGCATTCTCAAATTTTGACAGCTAACATCCTGAAATAAAGGTAGACATTTTTGTTTTACTTTTGTATCACTTTCCTTTGCCTATAGAGGACAGAACAAGTAAAAATGGCTCAATTTACACCACTTTTCCTAAAAGATTTAAAAAAAAAGTTCCTTACCAAATACAGTGTTAGCTGGATTCATGGCCACCTGGTTCTTAGCAGCGTCTCCAATGAGTCTTTCAGTGTCTGTGAAGGCTACATAACTGGGTGTGGTCCTGTTTCCTTGGTCGTTGGCAATAATCTCCACTTTTCCATGCTGGAAGATTCCCACACATGAATAGGTGGTACCCAGATCAATACCTATTGCTGGCCCTTTAGACATCTGGAAAACAGAACAAACCTAGTTATCTCAGTACATTTTGTTTAGGATCAGCACAGGGATTATTCAGATTCAAATAATGATAGCAGGTGTTCCCCAGAAATGCCAGTAACAGACAGCATACGTTCAGGCTACAACCATTAGCAACCATCCCCTGAAGAATCTCTAAAGATTTCTGTTTGCCAGGAAAGCTGAAAGTTTGAATGCTTAATCTACAATTGTCTGTATACAGTTTGTTATAAAATTCAATGTATGTACACATGAAGTCAATATGTTCACTAGAGGCAAGGTCACACCTCAACCACGTCTTTGATCAACTGGCAAAACTTTTTTTTTTTAACTGGTTCACCTTTTCAGCAGTTTGTCAGGTTCTCCTCCATCCACCCTGACCCTTACTCATTTTCATCCCTCTTTTACTTCATCCCATTTCATTCTTTTATTTATCACAATATTTTCAGGTTTACTGCACACCCAGAGGGACATCCAAAGTGGGCCGTCTGCAGATTCAACTCCACATCATCTGATATTTACAAATGAATCTTCATGCATTCCAGTCCAATACTCCATGCATCTTATTTTCATAGTTTATATCTTAATCTGGGAGGTCCTAATCTAGCCATGATGTTTGCCTACTGAGACAGTACCCCAAGTCAGAATCTCTTAGCCTCCAACTCTGAGACTCCTCACATAAAACTCAACTTTCAGGTCGACTCGGTCTCTCATATTGACTTAAATCTGAATAAATCTGTAAAAAACTCTTTGTTGTGATATGATCCCTGCTGGTGAACCCTATAATGGCATCTACTTGCCCTTTAACTTGCACAGACTGACATGAACAGCAGCATGAAGCATGTTTGAGGTCTCTCACCCTCAGCAACATGACACAGAAATGACTCAGCCATATGATTCAGTCGGTAGTCAGTGCATCGATATTTATAGCTTCTCCAAACAGCTTTCAGTTGCACATAAGTTTACATGCCAAGAAATAAAATTATTTGATTCCAATTATGCTTTGTGGTTCAGAAGCAACTTTCTTTAGAGAATTAACAGAAGCCTCTTGTTGCTGCAGCTCATCGGACTAATAACCAGTTTTATAAACAGAAAATGTTCACACATACAGAGTTGCATTTTCTATTTAATTACAGGGTAAAACTAGCTACACTAAATTTAGAAGGACATTTATTTTTTGTAGAAATTATGGGTGAAACATGTTCCACCAGCATGTTTTTGTCACTTGATCTTTGGTTGTGCAACCTCTAACATAAAAATGCTGACAGGATGCGTCTTTGTCTTACAAACTTAAAACCATAAAAAAACAGGCAAGGTAGAAGAACATCTTTTTTCCCCGACTGATTTAGTTTCTGATAACCATGCTGTTATCTGACAGAAACCATGCAAACCTCCTCCATTTGGGCACTTTTATACTTTCAGAGCAATAAGCAAGGCAGATTATGACGGCGGACCAGAGCGCAGCACTTCTCATCTAATGCAGTTACCTTGTAAAGGTAGATGGTCAGTTTACTGAATGAAGGTGATGCTTTGTTTGCACCCAGCGCTCAACAAAACCACAGTCTGAGCTCCTCTCCAGCACTCCTTTCTTCCTCCTTGCAGACAGAGGACGAGTGTCACCGCTCTGCTGAGTTTATAAGGCTCTGGTCAGGGGAGAGCCCACTGGGGTGTCAGGTGACCCCACCAGAGAAAGTTCTAGGCCCACTGGCCACATTTCCTTGAATGAAAGCTTACTATTCTTATCCCTGTAGTAGATAAAACAGGACAAGAAAGCAGCAGGATTCAAATAATTCAATTAGCTTAAAATAAACACTTTAGCAGTTTTGGAATGAATATAGATAATAATCCTCACATGCTCTATTGCACATGCTGTCGGGATGCAGAATGGCACACAGTGTTACCAATTAGGTTATTTTTCAATTTGTTTTATTACTCATGCAGAAATATCAGCCAATAACAAGCAAAACTTTGTCCCAAATACAAAGCGGTGGCCTACTTTGGGTGTAGCAGTGGCCTCTATGTAGTCATTTTTATTTTAGTAGTGTAATTTATATAAAGTCACGCATCTCTAGAGACGGTACTTTTCTAGGGAAGAGGTGTAAAAATTCAATTGACCATAAAAAGACAAGTATTTCATTCAAGACGTGACAAATCACTTTTAAAGTCAGTTCTTATGTTGGTTTGTAAAATCAAAGTTAGGTGAAAATTCCAGAAACAACAGAATAAATAATCTTCAGTGCAGAGGGGGAGAGTTTGTGATTAGAATTCTCTGTGTGTGTGTGTGTCTGCTGGTGTGTATTTCACTCCCCTGTAGCTAGTCTATTCCTGTTGACCATCTGGTTTTAAATAGGCCTGCAGCTGCTGTGACAGACCAACTCTACACTCTGCTTCTATTTAAATATGACATAACCTCATGAGGAACATCACTTAAAGCTTATACGAGGAAATAAACATTTTACATGTTAGACTTTTCACTTTGAAAAATGTCCATGGGAGCAAACTAAGCAACTCTACTTCTTATAAAGAACAATACTTTAAGCAGCCATCAACAGGACCAATTCATTTGCTGTAAAACTAGTTTTCACTTTAGAACAAATAAACTCCGTAGCTGATAGAAAAAGTCTTCGTGCTTGCTGCTGTTTGCTCGGCAGCGTTCGTGCATATAATCCCAGGCGCACTGCTTGCAGTAGTTGTAGAAATGACTCTCTGCTTTCTGCAGCGTGCTGTTCAGGTCCAGAGTTCCCTGGAGGCTGTGCAGAAAGAAGAGTGCTATAAACAATAAAATACACACAAATATGTTTTCCACAATATATAATCCTGTCCAACCTGCTGGTGAACTGGATGAGCTGGACGTCGTCTTGGCAGCGCAGCAGAGACTCTCGGTTGTCCAACAGGATGGCTGCACAGATGAAGAGCTCAAAGGTGAAGTCAGTGTTGAAGGCTTGCAGCTCTGATTTTGAGTTGTCATCTGGGGAAAAAAAATCCCAAAGTTTATAAGCCTGTGAGACATTTTACTCGGGTAACTTTCAGGATGGGATTTCTCACCTGTGCAGTATTTGTGTGCCAGCCTTTCCTGATAGCGAGCGCGGTCAACCTGCTGTGAAATGAGCTCCAGGTGGTCGCAGCTCAGGATCTCAAACAAACGGAGGGCATCGCTGTGCTCAAACTCCCTCTGAAAACCCAGAAGGAGCCACCTGTAAGGACACATGAGCGAACTGGAATAACTAAATTAAACATCAACTATATTAAATATAAACAGAATGATGCTAAAAGGTCTACCTGTGGCAGAATGTGAAGCTCTCCATGCTGTCTTTGACCAGATGAGCATAAAGAGGAGGGTCCAGTTCCTTCAATAAGGCTGCCTCCAGCTCTAAAACACATTCAACTGTTCATTTAAAGAGAAAAAACCCTAACTATAACCTTTACTGTCTGATTTAGGGGATGATATGTTGATTTGTTTCTATAAAAAGCTTGATCTATTGTTCTGAGCTGAGAAAATCAAAAAGGCTTCATTTGACTTCATGTCACCACTAGAGGTCTCAGATCTGTTTGAGTTCAAACTGGAAACAATATTTTTTAAATGACTTTGGGCAAAGTTTCATTAAAACACATTTAAAAAGGTACAGTATCTGTATAGGGATGGTAAATATTAAGTTTTGATTAGGTTAAACATTTATTTTGCATATTTTAAATCCTGTTAAATTAAACCGCTACAAAGAAACTGTTTCTGAATAAGACATGAATATAAAGATTCAGAACTACTATTAACAAACAGGTATGAAGAACATCAGTTTCTGTAGGTTGAACTTTGGGAAAAAAAAAAAAAAAAAGTCCATAAAAACAGATTTCATCCTGGTAGTTTTCTGTCAGGAACATGGACATGTTTGTTTATTTTACTGTAGATTCTTAAGAATAAAACATCTGTAGAGTCAGAATGGAAAACTCCTTCAGATATTTATGATACATTTACCCCTAGTTGTGTTTGTGTAGGTGTGTGTGTGTGTGTGTGTGTGTGTGTGTGGACCAAAAGAGCGATCAACTTTAAGCCTGAAGTTTCCAAAAACCGAGTTTTATCCTAAAACCTTCAGTATCTGAAGACATAATAAAAATGTGTTAATCTGAGCATAATCAGGTCATTCTTAATGATCTAAGTGTGACACAAGACACATGTTAGATTATCAATGTTTGATGCACATCATTCAAAGGGCACGACATAATAAAAGCATGGCTGTAAATTGGAATGCTCATCATTCCTTGCATAGTTTGTTTTTGTTTGAAGTTAAAATCAGAACTGAAACACAAACTTGATAGACTGCACAGCCCTCTCTGCTCCTCAAAAAGCAGTTTGTCAGCCAGAACATTCATAAACACTCCCACATTATTTCTTATTGCAGATAAACAGGCTTTTCATTTTTCATCCTCACCTATTTTTCTGTGCAGGCCATCAGCCCTGAAGTCCCTGGAGAATTTCTCCATGAAGCAAGAAAAACTCCAGAAAGTGTCGACCTCCGAGTCGAGGACCTCCAGGAACCGGCTGCACAGGTCGTTCATCCCCTGAGCGTAACTGACCTCTGGAGAAACAATGAAGACAAAAAGCATGAAAACTAACACCTGTTATGATGGCAGGGTTCTCACATCTTTACCAAAATCAAATCCAAGCACTCTAAAAAACTTGAAAAAAACACAAATTAATTCATTCTGAAGGACTTGGAGCACCTGTAGGAACCCTGTGGTTGACTGATCCACTAGATCAGCTCAACGCGGTCTGACTCTGACTCTACCTGGATGAAAAGCAGCGTAAGTTATGAGGATGTCTCTCAGCACCAACAGATTGCCCAAACCTTCATTCCTGCAGAGAGACATGATTACAGTAAAATGTTTAAAAATGTATTTGATATGAAGATAAATTATGTTACAGCAGAATTACTATACAGGTGAAACTTTCAAAGTCACCAGACAGTAAAGGTCCTATAAACGTTGTGTTCAAACTCAGTGGTCGGAGTAGAAAAGCGTTCAGTTTAAATAAAATAAATAACAAAACAGATGGCGATAACTCACTGGTAGTAGCTCAGGTCTCTGTTTGTTCGAGGAACGTCCTTATCGATGATCCGTATGGCTTCCTGCAGCTCCTCCTGATCAAAAGTAACTCGCTCAAACAGTATCTGTCCAGCAGGGAGGAGACAAGCAGAGAAATGATCGATCACAAGAAAAGTCTGGATTTTCAACTGAGCTAAGATCTGCCGACAGCCACACTATTCAGAGATGCACGTATCCCTGTCCGTGATGGAGGTATTATCATGTTGGACATCACGTCCATCACTCCTATTGCTGACGTACACACATGTGAACAGAGCAGCTCACTGAGTAAGCAGCATTCTCACATTACTCCGATCCAGCAGGGAGTCCAGCACACGCTCACTTCCACCATAACACTGATACGATAAGGTTTGATTATTAAAAGGTTGTCTGTAAAATGAATAAGAGCTGGTGAATCTAGGATATACAGTAGTGTTTTTAACTGCACATGTATAAAGTCAGCTGTTAATGACAGTGAGCCTAGATCAGTTAGGGTGATGCCTCCTCCTGCTGGCAAGAACACCCCCCTCTGTTCAAGAGAGAGGGTCCTCCTCCCTCACTCTTCTAACTGGATCATAAGTAGACTCACTCTCAGCAGCTTTTCCTATGGATTTACAGCCTCTCTTTCCTTCAAAAGAACAAGTGGAGCAAAGTTATGCCAACAAAATGCTTTGATTATGGTTGGTTAACGAAGGGACCCAAAAGTGAGCTGGTAACTCTGTAAGATAAACGTGACAACATGGTTTGAATTATGGGAGTAAAAGGGATGTTTTTTTTGAGTCCAAGGAGCAACAATAATATGAGAACCAATCCCTTCAACTGTTTGTATTACTAAGACTTTGGTTGTCAAGAAAAATGTTATTGATCTAATTCAGTGTTTAAATCTATGTCAATCTCATTCCGTATATTTAGGTTGGGGTTGCAAAGGCAGCAGCACCAGCAGGGACGCCCAGACTGTCCTCTTCCCCAGCCACCTCCTCCAGTGGGACCCCAAGGTGATCTTGGACCAGCCTCCAGTGTATCCTGGGTCGACCCCAGGGCCTCCTGTCGACTGGACAAGCCCAAAATGTCTCCCTATAGGGAAGTGTCCAGGGGATATCCTAACCACATGTCAAGGAGAATAGGTTTAATGCTTCTTAAGCGAGTGGAATGGATGTGATGTATTTTAATCATAGACGGCAAAAACAAGCTACATTTTACCAGAAGTCTTTATGGTATAACTCCAATCCTACCTGAGACTGAACTGAGGAAACCAAGGAGTAGATACACTGGGAAATGAACACAAACACCCAAAACCATGACACAAAATTCCTCCCTCAGACATGATAAAGACAAATGATCTCTTTATTAGTGATCTAGTTTTACCCCCTTTAATTGGTAAACTCTGTCACTACATTTGACCATGACTGACTGAGAGCTCAGCACCCCAAACCTCTGTGGTGTCATTGATATCATTTCATTTTCTTTTATTCAAATTATTTTAATAAAATATGTTGAAGTGGTCTAACCTGAGCTTGTAGCTCCAAGAAGGCCAGTCTGTCCCTGAGCTCCTCAGACTGGTCCTGGGTCTGCTGCTGGGCCTGAGCCTCTCTCTGCTCAAAGTACCTGACAGCTGCCACCAACTCAGCTGGTGAGTAAAATAAAAACAGATGAACAGAGTTGGAAACAAACCCAAAGAGGAGAATGTCTTTCAGTAACTTTACCATCTGTGCCATTGAGTTGAATCCGCAGTGCTGAGGGAAGAAACCGCTGCCACTTTCTCTTCATGACGAGGTAACGAACCAACAGCTGCTCGTGCAGCAGAGAACGCTCCAACGCTGTGGAGCTGCACGGATACATCCCGAACAGGAAACACCACGCCAGGCCTCGCTCAGATGGAGAAACACCACCTAGACAGGAAGTAAAGACCTTATAATCCATCTAAAGCTCTGAGTTATTATCCTCCAGTTCCACTGATCTCTACTGGACCAAAACAAATCCTGAAACAACCAAAAGTTTAGTGAGACAGCGAGAAACATGAACTCAGGATGTTTTGTCTTTTTTGAAGAGCTGAAATAAACATAAAGGTCATTGAACCACAAAAAAAAGAGGATTCGTTTCCACATTCCTGCTCATGAAGACATGTGATGTTCTTCTCCTCGTGTCCTCTGGCTGTTTTCTGATAAAGTTTTCAAACCTAGCCAGAAATCCCACTACATTTATAAAAGGTTTCTGTTTAGTCCCAGAAGTCACGCTGGGGTTCTTTACCTCAGGGAGGCTGATGTTCAGTGAGATGTTAGAATAGTCCGATTGTGACTCAGCTAAAGTCCTGAAGCAGAGCATCATTTGACTCAGTCCTGATTAGAAGAGATCACATGTTCACTAGAGCATCTCAACACATTCAGACATTAAAAACATCTCTACATCAGACAACCTATTTTTAAGACAACAAATCATAAAAACTAGAAAAATGCACATTTTTAGTGGTTTACTAACCGATTAATGTTGCATTTATTTTGTTTTTCCTCTTTTTATGTGGTTTAACATGAATCGTGGTTTAAGATGAACATGTTTGGTGACATCATGTGATTAAATAAGTCAATACCTTCAGAAACTCCGAAAAACAACCAAATGTTTGAACATTTTTAAGCAAATCTAAATTTTTAAAGAGGTTTTAAGAATTACAATGAAAAATTGCAAATACAAGAACTTCAAATGTGTCCAGCGTCAAAGTCAAACTCCTAAATGTTCAATATTCTAACTTTTTCTCTGATATCAGAGGTAAAATACAGCAAAAATAAAGTTAGAATAGATTTAATTATATTTCTTATTACTAAAATTACTGCAAGATCATTTAATACAAGAAAATAAACACATTTTTAGCTAAATTACACCAATTATAACAAACCAATATTTGAATTTGACCTCTAAATCTTTGCTTTACAAAACTGCATTAAAAATCTACGTGGAGCCAGGACAAACACAGGTAGGAGAAATGACCGTTTTTGAAGATGTGCATCCTCAGTCTGGACTCGTCCACCCGCCCCTCTCCGTCCATGACGCCCGGTAAGGTGAGCCTGTCGGCGGACAGAGCCGGACAGCTCACCGCTGCTACCCTCCTCCCACAGCGGACATCCGGCCGCTGCCTGACGGGGCTCGTCTCTGCTCCTGCCGCGGCTCCGGTGTTCACTTCCTCCATGCTTTAGCGACCAGCAACAGTTTGTCATTTCATTCCAGAGCAGCAACACGCCTCTTCCCAACACCCATCTCTGATATAAGACCGACTTCTTCCTGCACCAGAACACCGCTGAGCCTGAGGAACCATTAACAGCTGTTTCCTCCTCACGTTTGGACGACTGGGAGTCACATGACTGCACCTTTAAATCGACTGGGCCCACATTCCAGGTGGAGTTCGAGTTTAGGATCCAAAGTTCACAACACAATGAGAAGACGCTCCGCTGCTGCCACCTAGTGGCGATTTGAAGTAACAACAAGTCTTTGAAAGGGATTGGATCTAGGTCAGGGATCTGGAGCCGCATGTGGCTCTTCAGCTCCTCTGAAGTGACTCCATGTAACAACATGAAAAAAAGTTTTTAGCAGTTTTCCAATTTTGCCACTACAGAATGACAATAATAATACTAGTTGGTTGCCTCACATCATTTCAGTACTAGACAAAAAAAGTATTTTATTTTACCAAAATGTGTTAAAAATACAGTGCTACTGTTGGCCTAACAGTACGTTGAGTCAGTTCCCGTTTTATTTTTTATGCAACTTTATGACATGCTCTGACATTACACTTCTAATCCACCAGAAACATAACACATATATGAGCCAAAATGCTTTTGCACATCTCTTGGAATTTACCAAATTTTCAAACTGAAAAAAATATGACATAGTACCAAATAGAAAACTTTAATCAGCTGCTATGTACGATGCTGAAACACATTAACAGATAATGCTCATCATGTGGGAAGTTACCACAGACCATAAGAGCTCTTTAAGCTTTCTCAAAATAAAAACCTTCAGCTAAACTTCCTGGTTTTATAAATAAGAGCTTAGAATAAAATGTTCACAGACTCCTTCTAGCTCTTTACTACCATTATAAAAAAAACCTCTGTAAATATTAGTGTTTGATCCCTGTCGTATTAGAAGTTGAACCCCTGTCCATATCGGCCCTGCTTTAGTTTAAGCTAATTTAGCTGCAGTGTGAAGGGAGAGCTGAACGTCTTCAGTTTATGAAAGAGGAGCTAAAATCTTGAGCAATCCTTTATTAAATGTTTTTTTTTTTACCTTGCTTTAAATAAGACAAACCATAAATGATTTTCTGAATTCTGCTCATAAACCCTCCAGTTGAGAACAGTAACACATTTATTTAATACTAAACAGTGGATTTGTCTAAGATGAATAATGAACGGACACCATCTCTGTTAGTGTATTCAATTAACACTTTAAAAAAGGTGCTGCAAAGCATCTATCAGTTCTGTTGATCTGCAAATAGAGCTGATGTGTGTGTGTGTGTGTATGTGTGAGTGTTGGAGGGTGATGGTTTATTTTTGCGTTCTCACACCATCATGATTGCCTCTACGATTGTCACCAATAACGTTTGGCCTAAACGTCGAATGGCTGTGCTGTGGTCAGTCTCACTTTACTGCCTGAACTTCCTTCTTCTTTTTCTCGTCCACCACACAGAGTAACAGGAAACACACCCAGCAATTTCACATCAGTGCTCAGCTAACACACACCGACAACATTTAAAAAACAACATCCTCGTCTGGCTCCTTCTTACAGTAAGTATTTATCCTGTGTGTAAACTGGAGAATACAAGTAGTTATAGATTATTTGAAGGTTTTGGAGTGTTAAACGTATGTTTTGTTGGATCAGATGCAGCTTCTAAACCTGACTGAACTCAGCCTCATATTGATGCTGATGTCCTACTCAAGAGGTAGGTGACAACCTGAGATAATGAGCCTTTTTTCTGTTTGATTCTCGAGGTTTAAACTTCAGTAATAATATGATTTATGTCCTAACGCAGGTCAAGACTGGACCATAAACACCAACAGTAGTATTATTGCCCGAAAAGGCTCAAACCCAATCATTTCTTGCACCTTCACGTATCCGTCGGAGCACCAAGTTGAAGAAGTTTACTGGAAAACAACAGGGCAAAGTGAATGCAGCAAGGATGACAAGGATAAACTCGCATTTGTTTTCCACCCAGAAAGCTCCTGTGTGCTCACAGAGTACCAAAATAAGACGGAGCTCATCGGAGATAAAGCCACAGGGGACTGCTCCTTAAAGATCCTCAACGTTCAAGACAGCAGCCAAATCTACCTGCGCGTCGTTACGAATAAAGACAAGTACAGCTTCAAAAAGAATCAAGTCTCCATTTCTGTGGATGGTTAGAAATCTAATCCATGTAACTTGTTCTTGTTTGACTGAGTGCTGTAAGATAACATGTTTTTCCCCCCCCCATATGGTCAGGAATGGCACCGACTATTCAACCAGGTATTTATTCTATATTATAAATTTCCCCAAATGCTTGTAAAAGAGACGTCACAACTATTTGAATTGTATTTGTTTTACAGCTCTGGCAGGTGACTCAACTCTCCCATTTGAAGGTTCAACAGGTACATCTGATCTTTACTCAGTTTTTTCCTCAGCTGTTTGTCTAAATAACTCAGGTTTTTATTTCTGATGATTAGTGTCCCCAGGCATGTCCACGTCTGGTGTCCTTGGAAACGTCAACATGTATCTGACCATCTTCATACCAGTCGCTTTCCTTCTCATCTGTGCTGTTGCTGGAACAGTCGTTTACGTCAGACACAGGAGGTAAAAGTGGATTTTGTTTGTTTTTTTAATGAAAATGGCAGCAGATTGGATGTTTATTCAGAAAGAGACACGTCTGGAGAGACATGCAGCCTTTTAGGAGGCTGAGCTTCAAGGTGGCTCAGTTGGTTAGCGCCGTCACGGCAAGAAGGTTTCTAACTATAGGTTTTCAGGGTGGAGGATGTCTTAAAACAGTCAAACACATGCCTGTTTGGTTAAATGATTCTAAATCAACACTTAAGTGTGAGTGTGTGATGGATTCGTGACCTTTTCAGGGCGCACCCCCCCACCTCTCACCCACTGACCCCTGGAGATAAACACCAGCTCCCTGATAACCTGAACAGACCCAAGTATAGAGAGTAAATAGACAGATGATGCAAATATTCCAATTTTAAACATTTCCCAGCCAAAGGAGTCAGGTGTATTTTCCATAGTGTGATATTAACGCTGTGTTTCAAATGTTCACTATAGTGAGTTATAGGGGAGCCTGGTCCATTTGGATGCAGCATGCTTCTTGATTATGCACCAAGCCGGCAGGATTCTCCTGAATAGTAATAATAAGTAAATTCACGTCAAATGCTTTCATTTTAGCAACGTTAAATTAATCATTTCCACCTATACAATAGACAACAGCTGTAGCTGCATCACAGGTGTCAACTTTCACATGCTGTCTTGGTTTTTGTCTTCTTTAAAGTGACGTTCTTTGGTCTTGTGTCTAATGATCATAGGTCGATTTCACAACGCTTGTTTTCACATAAGGTATGGAAGTGTTTTAACAAGGGCAGGATTCCAGTCCTGCAGCTGTTTTAATGCAGCCCTCATTAATACACCTGGTGTTTCAAGTTCAAACGTCTTGCCTTGCCTTGATTCGTCTCTCCTAACCTTGCTTTCTTCTGCTCATCTGGGTCAAGGGGACAGTATCACAGGTAGGGTGAAGATAAAATTGCTTCAGCTTGTTCGGGATGGCGTCCAGAAGGCATCCCGACCAAATGCCCAAACCACCCCAACTGGCTCTTCCCCGTATACCCGGAGTTGGCAAGCCACCCTTTTCTGGTTTAGAGCCATGGTCTCAGACTTGGAGGTGCTGATCCTCATCTCAGCTGAGAACCTCCCCAGCAAGAGCTGAAGGTCATTGCTTGATGAACCACATCATCAGAGACGAGATCCTCCTGCCACCAAACTCAACAGCCTCCAAGTCAAACTGTCTGCTGTCATATAGGTTACCCCTCATCTACTAATCACCCAGCTGTTTCACTAATCATTCTCCCAGCATGTAGATTGTAGACCGCCCTGAAGACAGGTCAGACTACAACTCAACCAAACTCCTCATTATTGTCACTTTGCTGAGTGATACAGTGGATACATGTTATGGATTCTTTTAAATTTGTGTTGCACAAGGCCAGTCAGCTGAAGGTTGTATTGGTAATACAAATTGTATCTAATTTCTGCAGGTCGCACACCTTTACTAGGAAGGAATCTGGATACTATGTGAACTTCAGCAGCGCGCCCTCAAACCCTGCACCCACAAGGTTTTAATTTATAATTTACTGCATACATTATTTTACAGCATAGATAGTCGCATCAGCGTATCTTTTTGAGATGCACTTCAGATATTTGTGAGTATTTTTGTTATTAACTGAAGATCTGACACAGCTGATTCTCAAATATATTTTCCTTTTTTCAGTGAAGTTCATTGCAAAGCTTTAGACAAAAAGCCAACTGAAGAAAAACCCATCGATGACCCCATCTACATCAATTTTCAGGTATGTTTTATAATAGTTTTACTATAAGAAAAGTTTTGAGCTGTTATGCTGAACTGTCCTCTGTCTTTGCAGACAGAAACAAATCAAACAAACCAAGATACAGAACACACCGATGGGATTTATGCAAATATGGATTATTCATCACCAACTTGAAAACAGCTGAGCATATCCTTTAAGTGCTTTTGCATCTTTCAACCTTTTGTGGCATCGGAGGAAGAAATGTGCCAGTAAAAATGTAACAAACTGAATGTATAGGGTGGATTTTTGTCTGGTCATTGTAATGTAATGCCTTAAAAATGTACCTTTTTATACTTTGTTGCACAGAACATCTGAACAGCTTCATTTGTCACATTTAGCATTAGCTATGTTAGCTCAATGAGTATGGGGTGCAAAACTTATAAAGTCAGTTTTTCACCATATTTATTTAGGAAATTACAATATTATTTCAACACATTTAAACAAATCTAAATAATAAAAGTAAATATTTAAAACTAAATCTAAAATTAGGTCTAAATAAAGGTGAGTCTGTTTAAAATCAAATCTAAATTTATAAATCACTGGTAATGCCTTAAGTGTTGAAATCTAATATATAGTGGGGCAAAAAAGTATTCAGTCAGCCACCAGTTGTGAAAGTTGTCCCATTTAAAAAGATGAGGCCTGTAATTTTCTTAATAGGATACCTCAACTATGAGAGACAAAATGAGAAGAAGAAAAAAAAACAGAAAATCTGATTTTTAAAGATTTTATTTGCAAATTATGGTGGGGGGAAAAGTGTTTGGTCAAAAACAAACAAGCAAGATTTCTGTCTCTCACTGACCTGTAACTTCAGTAAGAATGCTCCTCTGTCCTCCACTCGTTACCTGTATTAATGGCACCCGTTTGAACTCGTTATCAATATAAACGACACCTGTCCACAACCTCAAACACCCCAAACTCCACTATGGGCGAGACCAAAGAGCTGTCAAAGCACACCAGGAACAAAATCGTAGACCTCAGAAAATTACAGGCCTCTCTCATCTTTTTCAGTGGGAGAACTTGCACAATTGGTGGCTGACTGAATACTTTTGCCTCACTTATATGTGTCATTTTTAAACTTAATATTTAGCTGAACTGCAAATTCACACTTCCTTGTAACAGACCATCAAAGAGACATCTCTTTGCTCTGCTTTCATTTTGATAGTCTACTTCAGTCTTATTCTGAATTTGCTAGCTGAATGTTTAGTTTGAAACTGTTACGTTTTTAACTTTTAGATTCAACTTTCTATATTTAATTTTGAATTCAAATGTTTAGAACTTTATATATTCAGATCTGATTCTAGAAATGTAATCTTGACATAAATCTTTGAAGCTAAATTTGGTCAAACGCAGCTGAGCAGGTAATGTTTTTATGTATCACTTTACAGTTGGAGTTTTCCCACCTTTTATTTGTTTGTAGTTTTTATTCTCTTCCATCTGAGTTCTATGTTACACAACTGAGAAACACAGGAAATTATCAAACATTTGACTCTTTAAGCAACTTTACACTTGTTCTGCTTTCAGCTGAGTCAATTGATCTGATCTCAGAAGAAAAAAAAACAGGAAGGAAAAGGTTTGTTAAAGTGTAGTGTGTGCAATGTTTAAAAGTGTTTAATTTATAGGGTTAGGGTCAGGTCTGATCTTTGACTGAACTACTGAGAATTGAGTAGTGCCATCAGGGCCTAAAGAGGGAGTTGGAGCTGTTCTAGTTGTTTTCACACTTTGATTTACAATAATAGTAAATAGTAATATTTATAAACCTAATAAAGCTGGTTCAGATGACAATTAATTTAAATATCAGACAATAACACAAGTAGTATTTAATTATAGTACATATTGAACTGCTTCATGTTGTTTTAAAAGATTTTATATTTTCTTACGATGAACATTGATCAGTATGAAAAATGCTAAAGAAGAAACAATCATTTGAATTGTATATTATGTATAATATGTTCATTTATTTTTTACTTACATCACTTGTAGAGGGAAAAACCCCTCAAACATGTGGATTGTAACAGTGAGCTGCATGCCTGAACAGTCTGATGAAAAGTGACCTCACAGCCACAGAAACAAATGTTAAGGAAAATAAAACGTGGATTTTTTTGGGAGAAATCTTTGTTTGCTTCATATTGTAAACCTGAATGTTTCCAGACTAGATTCCTCTTTGTTAAGGTTTTGTCACATTATTTACATGTAAGGGGTGTCCTAATAGAATAAAATTAAAAGGTACTAAAACAACAGTGGTTTAAAATCACAAATGCTGTCTTAATGAAACTCTGTCGTCTAATGAATTTATAATGCTAAGGTTTGAGACCAAAGATTCTTTAAACACTTTTTTGTCCTACGACGACGCAGTGGCACCTTCCAGACGTGGGTTTTGCCAGTTTTACTCACCAAAGAAACATTTCTGCTTCTCCACTTTGAAACTAAGTGACCAAACGAAGCAGGACGGAGAACAATGAGAACACTCTGTGTTCCAGGATCAGGGCGTCGATCCAAAGACGGCTTAATGCTCTGAGAAGATGAAGTCTCTGTGAACAGCTCTAAAAACAAAGAGGTGTCAAGAAACAGCTTTACCAAACTCTAAATATTATTGATGAGCTGGCTTTGAGTGAGCCTGAAAGTAGCTTTTTACTGACCTTTAGCTCCTTGGTTTTATTATTATTATTATTAATACATCATTATTCCAGGGTCATATGTGGGAGAGGTAGGAGGCTCCTGTCATGTAACTGATCAACCAGGGCCATGCAATCTGCATATTTCATCATTTTAAAGTTACAGTTGTGAAATGCAAATTTGTTTGTGAATACAAAAAAAAAAATAGGTGAAAGTACACTGCCTTGTGGGCTACCTGTGCTTTACGTGTCATTATACACCCTCATCCAAAAGAACCAGGAAAGAATCTCCTGTATTCACTCTTCACTCACACACAAACTATCAAACTTTTGTCTCCTATTCATTTTTATAAAAATCTGCAGAAGAACAAACTGTTACTGCTGTGGAATTCCACGTTTCATCAGTTTTCTGTCAGTACTTTGTGAGTTACCATGTTAAACACTGGAGCGTGGATCCTGCAGTGCAACAATATTTGTTTTCAAGGCCTTTGCAGAAGCTGTAAAAGAATCAGACACGCACTGAGCCCAGTCACATGGGAGCTGATCTGAAGGCGGGAGCTGGAACTAAGACAAATAAATCCACTTTCATTTAGACCTTTAAAGAGGATCCAGAGGTGAGTATGTCAGCGCTGAAGAGAATTCAGTAACACAAGAAGCTTTTGTGACCTTTATGCGTTATTCTCAGACTTTTTGATCAGTCAGCGATGGAACTGAAGTTGTGTCTTTGCTTCCTGATGCTTTGGTGTGAGTTTCCTTTTAAACTATGATCACATTTTATGCTGAAAGATGAAACACTGATCTGTTTTCTTTCCCCGTGTTAGTTGTTGGTGTCACCCAGCCTGCGAGCGACCAGTGGATGATAGACGTGCCGTCAAACATCCCCGCTGTTCACCGCTCATGTGTGGTCATCCCCTGCAGATACTATTACCCCAGAACAAAGAGAATCCTGAACAGACGGATTGGATTCTGGAAGAGAGGGAACAGGATCATCTCCACCAATCTTCCCAAATGGAAGCTGACGAAGGAGTTTGACAAGCGGACCAAGTTTGTGGGGAAGCTTCTGATAAATAACTGCTCCATGCTGCTAGACAGCGTCAGAACCACAGACGTCGGGCCGTTTTACTTCAGGATCCAGATGCCGCAGTACAATTCCTTCACCTTCTCAGAAAATACAGTGACCATCGATGTCATACGTGAGCATATTTGGATCATAAAGTTTACACAGAACCCTTCACCAAAAGATCTAAACTATCTTCCGGTAAAATGACCATAATCATAACATTTTATGAGTAACAATCTTTGTTTTCCCCAGGCTTCCCCGACCCTCCAACCTTGACTTTTAAGGTCCTTGACAAAGTGACGGCCTACTGCTCTGTTTTCCACTCCTGCCCAGCGATGCCTCCTCGTTTCTCCTGGAGTCGGTCTGGATACACAGTCACGTGGTCCAAGCAGGTGAACAACTGGATGTGGAGAACCGAGTCGGTCCTCGAGTTTAGCCCTAATGCTGAAGAGTTTGGTCAGCCTCTAAACTGCTCTGTTGTGTACAGAGGAGGGAAGACGGTGGAAAGCTCTGTGATTCTCATCAACTGAGGAGGGCTGGATTTTAGTTTGTGCAGAAAGCTTTCATCAGATTTGTCAGGTTGTTTAAAAGCATAACTTCTACAATCATAGGGTGAAAATTGTTGCCTCGGCAGAGTAAAAACTAGTGAATTAAGAGACTGATAGATAAACACTTAGGTTTAAATAGACCAGAAATAACCTTTTAGAATGCTTTGATTCAAGTTATGGGATTGATTACAGATCACTGATTCCTTAATATTTTGTAAGTTTGAGTTTTGATTATTTTCCTAAACTGTAAATGATTTTCTAATATGACTGAGATTTGGTTTGGAATATAAAATATTTAGGTGCAAATGTGCTTATTTACTTTTGAACATGTTTGTGATTTTTAAGCAAAAAAAGAAAAAACCCAACTCATTCTTCTGGTCTCTAATTGCTTTTTGCCCATTTTTAAAATTAAAGAATTACACACACATATGTGTTATTGATTTATTTCAAACATGCAAATCTATTTCTATAACTCCAACAAAAAGTAATAATGCAAAAGTCAACAGAGGAATGGAAAAGAAACACAATTTTACATTTTACCTATTTATTCACATCTGATTATATATATATATATATATATATATATATATATATATATATATATATATATATATATATATATATATATATATACATACATTTTTAAGGGAGACCTCAAACATTATATTTAGTTTTCTTCAAACTTCACAATTGTACTAAAGTTTCCTTATTTTTAGCTTCCAAGCAGTTAGACTTCATTACTCTTTAAAGTGATTTTGATCAGCTGGTCTTCAGGCTTCAGGAGTTCAAGTATTGTGTTGTCATGAGTAAAAAATGAGTAAGCTGGACAAGTGGAAACAGAAACTGTTATTTTTAATTTTTTTCTTCAAAAATTAAACTAAAGAAATCAGAACAAATTGTGTTTTTGTTGTTGTCCTTTTTGTGTCACTTGTTCATCATTTAGAAACTTTTGCGTAAAGGCATACTTTGCAAATTTTTCATATTTGTAAATCTTTTCCTTGAGACAGTATGTGCTAATATGACCCTTTGCAGGTTTAATGAAAAGTCACTCAGCCCCATCTGGTGCTCAGATCCAGAATACCACGTTTGCAACGTCTCATTCTCCAGTCCAGTGCCCCAGAAGTCTCACAAAGTCACGTATCTTGCGAGGGTTAGGCTAACCCAAAGTGGCTAGCTGTTATGCGGAGTGTTTTTAGCTCATGATTCCTGTTTTTTTTTTCAATCTCTCCCTGCTTGAACACAGCTGATTTCTTTGAAGGAGTAAATAACCGCTCCTGTAGAAAGCAATGAAGGCTGAGGAGACATTTCAACAGGTAGATTTAGGGGTTTCTGATCATAGCCAATGGTGCTAACGTTTTTATGGCAGTGATTTAAAACGGACACCAGGGGGTGCCAAAACAAGTAAAACTGCATAGCATCCCTTTAATGATTCATAGGTCAGATAGTTTGGTTAACAGACAAAATAATACTCCTCCGTGAACCGTCACCTTATCGTGGTGGAGGAGTTTGAGTGCCCTAATGATCCTAGGAGCTATGTTGTCTGGGGCACTTGTGCCCCTGGTAGGGTCACCCATGGCAAATTGGTCCTAGGTGAGGGGTGAGACAAAGTGCGGTTCAAAAGACTCTTCATGCAAGTACAATCATCGAGCCAGTGTACCCGGCCCGGAGGGTTACCGGGGTCCCACCCTGGAGCCAGGCCTGGGGTTGGGGCCCGTGAGCGAGCACCTGGTGGCCGGGCTTTCGCCCATGGGGCCCGGCCGGGCCCAGCCCGAACTGGATACATGGGCTCATCCACCTGTGGGCCCACCACCTGCAGGAGGAACATGAAGGGTCTGGTGCAATGTGGATCGGATGGCAGACCAAGGCGGGAGCTTTGGCGGTCCGATCCCCGGACACAAAAACTGGCTATTGGGACATGGAACGTTACCTCTCTGGCGGGGAAGGAGCTGGAGCTTGTGGAAGAGGCTGAGCGATACCGGCTAGATATAGTTGGGCTCACCTCGACACATAGCGTTGGCTCTGGAACCCGAGTCCTGGAGAGGGATTGGACTCTCTTCTATGCTGGAGTTGATCCGGGTGAGAGGCGGAGGGCTGGGGTGGGCTTTCTGTTAGCCCCAAGACTCTCTGCCTGTATGTTGGGGTTTTCTCCGGGGGACGAAAGGGCAGCTTCCCTGCGCCTTCGGGTTGGGGAACGGGTCCTGACTGTTGTTTGTGCTTATGCTCCAAATAGCAGCTCAGAGTACCCACCCTTTTTGGAGTCCCTGGGACGAGTGCTGGATAGCGCTCCTACTGGGGACTCCATAGTCCTGCTGGGGGACTTCAACGCTCACGTGGGCAATGACAGCGTGACCTGGAGGGGCGTGATTGGGAGGAACGGCCCGCCCAATCTGAACTCGAGTGGTGTTCTGTTTTTGGACTTCTGTGCAAGTCGCAGTTTGGCCATAACGAACACCATGTTCGAACATAAGGATGCACACCGGTACACCTGGTACCAGGGCAGCCTAGGTTACAGGTCGATGATTGACTTTATAGTTGTATCATCTGACCTGAGACCGTATGTTTTGGACACTCGAGTGAAGAGAGGAGCGGAGCTGTCAACTGATCACCACCTGGTGGTGAGTTGGATCAGATGGCAGGGGAAGATGCTACGCAGACCTGGTAGACCCAAACGTATAGTGAGGGTCTGCTGGGAACGCCTGGCAGAAGAGCCTGTCAAGATGGTCTTCAACTCCCACCTCCGGCAGAGCTTCGACCGCGTCCCGAGAGCAGTGGGGGACATTGAGTCCGAATGGGCCTTGTTCCGCTCTGCGATTGTTGAGGCGGCTGTTGCTAGCTGTGGTCGCAAGGTAGCCGGTGCCAATCGTGGCGGTAACCCCCGTACTCGCTGGTGGACACCAGAGGTTAGGGGAGCCGTCAGGCTGAAGAAGGAGGCCTACAAGGCGTGGCTAGTCTGTGGGTCTCCAGAGGCAGCTGATGGGTATCGGAGGGCCAAGCGGGGTGCAGCAGTGGCAGTTTCCGAGGCAAAATCTCGAGCGTGGGAGGAGTTCGGCGAGACCATGGAGAAAGACTATCGGTCGGCTCCAAAGAGGTTCTGGCAAACCATCCGACGCCTCAGGGGAGGAAGGCGGCAACTCGCTCACACTGTTTACAGTGGGGACGGGGAGCTGCTGACATCAACTGGGGCTATAGTCGGGCGGTGGAAGGAATACTTTGAGGAGCTCCTCAATCCCACCGACACGCATTCCTATAAGGAACCAGAGCTGGGAAAACTGGGGATGGACTGTCCTATCTCTGGGGCAGAAGTCGCTGAGGTAGTCAAAAAACTACGCAGTGGCGGAGGCCCGGGGGTGGATGAGATCCGACCTGGGTATCTGAAAGCTATGGATGTTGTAGGACTGTCGTGGTTGACACGTCTCTGCAACATTGCGTGGTCATCGGGGGCAGTCCCTGTTGAGTGGCAGACCGGGGCGGTGGTTCCCATTTTTAAGAAGGGGGACCAGAGGGTGTGTTCCAACTATAGGGGGATCACACTCCTCAGCCTCCCTGGGAAGGTCTACTCCAGGGTACTGGAGAGGAGGGTCCGGTCGATAGTTGAACCTCAGATAGAAGAGGAGCAATGTGGTTTTCGTCCTGGTCGTGGAACTGTGGACCAGCTCTTTACCCTCGCTAGGGTGATGGAGGGGTCATGGGAGTTTGCCCAACCAATCCACGTGTTTTGTGGATTTGGAGAAGGCTTATAACCGTGTCCCCAGGGACACCCTGTGGGGGGCGCTCCAGGAGTACGGGGTGGATGGTCTTTTGTTAAGGGCCATTCAGTCCCTGTACCAGAGGAGTGTGAGTCTGGTCCGCATAGCCGGCAGTAAGTCGGACCTGTTCCCAGTGAGGGTTGGACTCCACCAGGGCTGCCCTTTGTCACCGGTCCTGTTCATAACCTTTATGGACAGGATTTCTAGGCGCAGCCGTGGTGTGGAGGGTGTTGAGTTTGGTGACAGGAGAATCTCGTCTCTGCTTTTTGCAGATGATGTGGTCCTCCTAGCTTCATCAGGCTCTGACCTACAGCTCTTGCTGGGGAGGTTCGCAGCCGAGTGTGAAGCGGCTGGGATGAGGATCAGCACCTCCAAGTCTGAGGCCATGGTTCTCGGTCGGAAAAGGGTGGATTGCCAACTCCAGGTCGGGAGAGAGGTCCTGCCTCAAGTGGAGGAGTTCAAGTATCTCGGGGTCTTGTTCACGAGTGAGGGAAGGAGGGAGCGGGAGATCGACAGGCGGATTGGGGCAGCGTCTGCAGTGATGCGGACGCTGAACCGGTCTGTTGTGGTGAAGAAGGAGCTGAGCCGGAAAGCAAGGCTCTCGATTTACCGGTCGATCTACCTCCCAATCCTCACCTATAGTCATGAGCTTTGGGTAATGACCGAAAGAACGAGATCGCGGATACAAGCGGCCGAAATGAGTTTTCTCCGCAGGGTGGCCGGGCTCAGCCTTAGGGATAGGGTGAGGAGCTCGAACATCCGGGAGAGACTCGGAGTAGAACCGCTGCTCCTCCATGTCGAAAGGAGCCAGTTGAAGTGGTTCGGGCATCTTGTTAGGATGCCCCCTGGACGCCTCCCCAGGGAGGTGTTTCAGGCATGTCCTGCCGGCAGGAGGCCCCCGGGTCGACCCAGGACACGCTGGAGAAAATATATCTCTGGTTTGGCCCTGGAGCGCCTTGGGATCCTGCTGGAGGAGCTGGTAGAAGTGGCTGGGGAGAAGACTGTCTGGAACTCCCTAATTGGGATGCTGCCCCTGCGACCCGGACCCGGATAAGCGTAAGAAGACGAGACGAGACAAAATAATATTCCTTCTAAAATGAGATAGACTAAAATGACAAAGAAATGCATCAAAACTCTGAATAAAGAAGATTTTCAGAAAGAACTGAAGATCTTTTAAATAAAATCAAAGAAAATTTAACAAGCAAATCTGACTGCTTGGATAGAAACTTTACAAAATGGTTTGACTGAACTTTCTCACAGAACTGTGGGGTAAAAGTAATAAGAGTCACTTTCTTATTAGGTAACAGATTCTGTGAAATCTGATGCTTATGTCATTATAGCTGAGGGGGTTTAACTTCCTCTTTGCTATTTCTACTGAAATATTACAAGAACTTTAAAGCACACACTTTGGGTTTTTTAACATTAGAACACCCACACAGCGAAACAGCATTACTTCTGTCTTGTAGCAGAAGAATAAATAAACGTATCTCTAGTCAGCTTCTAAGTTTTTTTCCAGCGTTGAACTTTCTGTCCAAACTTTGCTCTTTCCCAACCAGTTGCTCTCTTTACTGCAATCTTGTCTACAAAAGAGGAATTTCAAACGTAAGTGGATAAACCCATATGTTCACACATTTACAGGCATCACAACACGTCACCATTATTCAGACATTTTCTGAGATAAATGATGACAAACAAAACTGAAACAGCATGCAATGGATATAATTACAGGTATCATACAAAGTTGGCAATAAATATTGTTCTTAGGTATTTGCTGCGAATGAGATCCGACCTCGTATCTAAAGGCGATGGATGTTGTAGGACTATCTTGGTTGACACGTCTCTGCAACATTGTGTGGTCATCGGGGGCAGTTCTTGTGGAGTGGCAGACTAGAGTCATTTTTAAGGAAGGGGACCAGAGGGTGTGTTCCAACTATAGAGGATCACACTCTTCAGCCTCCCTGGAAAGGTCTGGAGAGGAGGGTCTGGTCAATGGTTGAATCTCAGATAGAAGAGGAGCAATGTGGTTTTCGTCCTGGTCGTGGAACTGTGGACCAGCTCTTTACCCTCGCTAGGGTGATGGAGGGGTCATGGGAGTTTGCCCAACCAATCCACATGTGTTTTGTGGATTTGGAGAAGGCTTATAACCGTGTCCCCAGGGACACCCTGTGGGGGGCGCTCCAGGAGTACGGGGTGGATGGTCTTTTGTTAAGGGCCATTCAGTCCCTGTACCAGAGGAGTGTGAGTTCAGTCCTCATAGCCGGCAGTAAGTCGGACCTGTTCCCAGTGAGGGTTGGACTCCACCAGGGCTGCCCTTTGTCACCGGTCCTGTTCATAACCTTTATGGACAGGATTTCTAGGTGTGGTGTGGAGGGTGTCGAGTTTGGTGGCAGGAGGATCTCATCTTTGGTTTCTGCAGATGATGTGGTCCTCCTAGCTTCATCAGGCTCTGACCTTCAGCTCTTGCTGGGGAGGTTCGCAGCCGAGTGTGAAGTGACTGGGATGAGGATCAGCACTTCTAAGTCTGAGACCATCTTGGCTGGAAAAGGGTGGATTGCCAACTCTGGGTGGGGAAAGAGGTCCTGCCTCAAGTGGAGGAGTTCAAGTATCTCGGGGTCTTGTTCACGAGTGAGGGAAGGAGGGAGCGGGAGATCGACAGGCGGATTGGGGCAGCGTCTGCAGTGAGGCGGACGCTGAACAGGTCTGTTGTGGTGAAGAAGGAGCTGAACTGAAAAGCAAGGCTCTCTATTTACCGGTTGATGTACCTCCCAATCCTCACCTATGGTCATGAGCTTTGGGTAATGACTGAAAGAACGAGATTGCGGATACAAGTGGCCGAAATGAGTTTTCTCCGCAGGGCGGCCGGGCCCTATCCCTTAGGGATAGGGTGAGGAGCTCAGACATTCGGGAGAGCCTCGGAGTAGAACCGCTGTTCCTCCACACCAAGAAGAGTCAGCTGAGGTGGTTCGGGCATCTTGTTATGCCTCCTGTTCGCCTCCCCAGGGAGGTGTTTCAGGCATGACCTGCCGGCAGGAGGACCCTGGGTCGACCCAGGACATGTTGGAGAAAGTACATTTTCAATCTAGCCCGGGAACGCCATGGGGTCCTGCTGGTGGAGGTGGCCAGGGAGATGACGGTCTGGGTCTTCGTAGGGGATGCTGCCCCCGTGACCCAGACCCAGATAAGCGGAAGAAGATGAGACAAGATGAGATGGTATTTGCAGGAAATAAATAAATAAATGTGTCTTGATTTTCACAGGAACCAGGCGGATGGACTTCAGTGGTTCTTAAACATTACCATATATTGGATCATCATAGTCGGTCTGTCAGAGAAACAAGATATCAGTCTGTTGTCTCGTGTGTGTAATGAATGAAATAAGGAAACCATACGTACTCCTATGTTGCCATAATAACTATCATTAGCATAAATTTCAGAAGAAGGTGCATCATCGTATGTCTCTTTCCTGGGGACAGAAAGCAGAAAGTTGACATATTTTTACAATTTATAACAATATTAAAAACAGAAACTATGTGTTGTGTATTCAGTAAGTATAGGAACTGTGACCTGTTTGTTTTTGCACATTTTGCGAGATCCTCAGCTCTTTCTGTCATTATGGTGCTCATGTTAGAGGGTGCTGTGTCTCCAGACTGCCTCCTGCTGGAGAACATCAGAACATTTCATAAAACCTCAAGCTGTAAAACGGAACATAGAAAAATAGACTTTATTTATAGAAACATTTAATCTGAAGACCTTTTTGTGCTTT
Source organism: Callopanchax toddi (assembly GCA_006937965.1). Lineage (NCBI taxonomy): Eukaryota > Metazoa > Chordata > Actinopteri > Cyprinodontiformes > Nothobranchiidae > Callopanchax > Callopanchax toddi. The sequence continues at coordinate 1,270,259 of SSNR01000026.1, read as the reverse complement.
CATAAAAAAATACCTGCAGCAACAGATTCATTTTATTTACATGGTGGGTTTTAAAGCTGCAGCTAATTTTACTCCAAAAGCTTTTCGTTTGATCAAATCTGAGATGAAAATACACAAAGACCTGAAAATAATTTACAAATGAACATTGTTAATTACATGTTATAATGTTTTTAAACATTTTTTAAACAATAGAAACTATTTCAAATGTCAAAAGTTCATAAACTTTAAGGTAGAAATCCTTCAGCAATAATTATGAAAATCACAATAACAAAAACTAGTACATTTGAAGCAACAACCACTAAATAGCACACACATACAAAAAAAAAATCAAAAGTTAATCTTATAAAAGAGCAAGATTTTTGATTATTTTTAATGAATCTTTTGAAGGGTCACTGAAGTAAAAATGATCAATTTTTCCATGAGAAACTATCCTGAACCAGAAAGGTTTTAGGTTTAAATTCAAAATGTGAATTTAGAGCAAAGTGATAAAAATGTCTAAATTCTCCTCAAATTCTTTATGGCAATATGAAGTTTATCTACTTTTCTGCAGATAACCTCTCTGGTAGTTTAAGGACAGACTAAGTCTGGCTCCTGATGGATTATTTGATACACATATGGTTTCCCATGAGCAACACAAATACTCTTTTGGCCTGATGGTTTATCATGAACACCAGAAACCATCAGGACTTTGTTGTGCACATAAGAAACTCGTGGTTTTTTTTTTCCTTCAATGCTCCTCAGAGGGCTCACTTTTTCTTCCTATACAGATTCTGTAAGAAAAAGAAATCCTTGCAAAAACATCTTAAAAGTGAGACTGAAACCTGAGACTAGGAGCAATCTTTTGTAAATGATGGGACAAAAATCAGGTTGCATGGATTTTTAAACAAGAACAGAATTTTAAAATGTAGGAAATAATTGTTTTTTATTACTGCAAAACCTTTTAGAAGCATCTATTTAAAAAAAAAAGATCCTTATTGTTTCAAACTGATATAACTGTTTAAAATTATAATAAAAATATGTCTCAGCCAGAGCCACAAACTTATAAAACATTAAATCAATATTATAAGCTGGGAGGCTCAGAAACATGTGATGAATACATGCATGATTTATGTCTGGTATTAATAAAATATTTATGTCCAACATATTTTAAACAGAAGTTTGTTGCAGGTCATTTATTTACTTTTTTCTTTACTTACCATTTGCTAAAAACTCCCACTACTATTAAAAGCACCAGCAAGAACGCTGTTGCTCCAGTAGCGATGAAAATAATAAGTCTCATGCCTGTCCAAACAGAAACACGTTCTTTTGTTATTTTTATTTTCATGATCAGGTGTAGGGGGTTAATGAGTCGTCTGTTCATACCGTCATCAGGTAAAGAGAGCTGGACGTTTGCACTTCCCTGTGTGTTGTTCGCCCAACAGTGCACAGAGTTGAAGGACTCAAACTCTGTCTCCAGAACCCTGATCCTATAAACACTGTTTTCCTGTCTACTGGCTCCCTGTAGGATTCTGTCACCAAGCATAAAGGTGACTGCACTGGTAGGATTGGAGTCCACGATGCATTCACACTTCACCCAGCTGTCCTCTGAGGAGCACGAAGACTCAGCTTTAATCTCAGGAGCGTCTGTGGAGGACAGGAAGTTTGGATTTTAATAGGGATTTAAATAATAAACGAATCACAAATCATTGTTTACTCACATGACACATTGAGCCTCACAGGACTTGACGTGGTCCGTCCCTCGTCGTTGATGGCGGTGCAGAACAGAGCTCCTAAATGTCTGGAAACATTCTGCACCACGTAGAGATTTCCCTGATGGAGGTGTCCTCCGCTTTCGTTCTGCCACTCGTAGCTGCTGGTAGGAGGGTGAGCATCACTGGAGCAGGTCAGTCCCACAGTTTGTCCCTCCTTAACCTCTGACTCGTATTCAACCATCACATTAACAGGAGCATCTACACAGAGTCAGGCGTTATGAGACCAGGAAGCTGAGGATGTGTTCATCTATCACGTCAGAAAAAAACCTTAAAAAATTGTTGGATTTTTTGACTCGTTTGGAGAAGAAAACATGTCCTGTTTGATCTTTGTTTATATATTAAAAAACATATTTTTTAAATCGAGTTTTTTACATTTTAATTTCAACAAAAACTCCCCTATAATTTTACCCCACACTCTACAAACAGCTTGGTATATTTTTCCACTTTTCAAGATGTTTTCTATTTTAATGCCAGTTTCAAATCACACCCACAGAATTTCAATGGATTTTAAGTCTTCAGTTTAATATGACCAAACATTTCCTGCTTTGAATAAGACGAACAATAACTTATTTTGGTGAAATGTCCAACTTCTCGGTCAACTTTAGTCACCATGACTTCTTTATGGTTTTCAAATCACTAATTCTAGACGTCACAGTTCATTAGTAAAGAGAACAGATGTCAGAATTACAAAATGAGATCGTCAATTATTATTATGACCCTTATTGGCTCAAACGAATACAAAATATAAAAAAGGGTTCATCTGGTGGAAGTGGTGGTGCTTTACTGATCCTAAATTTTAAAAATGATAAAATATGAATTAGACATTTATTTTAGTAAATAGCTTTATTTTAATAAACTAGTTTTTACCTCTGACATGTTGATGAAAAAGTCAATTGTTTCTATTTAACAAGCGTATCTCTCAGCTATGAGGTCAAAGCCCAGTGACTCTGACCAAATCAGAGGGTTTTAGGTCCAAACAGAAATAAACACAGAGGTAAACAGACTTCCTGAAATCAGAGACCACAGAAAACATTAGTGTTTTTTTTTTTCAGATGAGAACATGATGACTCTAAATCCTGTGACTGTGACACGCAGCAGACTAACTGTATCTAAACGCCTGATTGTGGGTAGGGCTGTTCCCACATTTAAACCATCACACAACATAATGTCACCAACAGGGTACTGCTTCTGCTTTTTGCCCTCAATGTGGCTCCAGTCATTTTAAATTTCAAGTTTCTCTTATTTGAGTTTCCTTTAACCCTCAGGCTTCATTGAGGACATTTTTGTCCATTTGGACAGTTTTTCTCTGTTCGTCTGCACGCCATTTTAACAGCGTTTGTTCATATGGTACAAATTTTTGTCACAAAACCCCTCTCTTGACAAATTTTGAAATTCAATTTGGAATTTTGAAAATAGATCAAGGGAACACTATGAAAAAAACACAACACCATGCTCTTGAGTCATTAGAGGACAAAAACGTCAGCTCATAAAAGAGTTCAATAAAAACTGCAGATCTAAAGAAATGTTAAGAGTTTCTCGCCTGGCCCACTAATGGAAAAATGACTGATTTTGGTGGTGAAGAGTAAAAATGACAAACCTGACTACTTTAATAAAAAATGAAACCCTAATATCACATAATGCATGATTATTTTTTGCAGAGGATCAAAAGCTATGGTTTGCATTGAAGTCAATGGGACGTTTTTGTCCTGGAGAGCCACAAGAAGAAGGGAAGTTTTAAATCTGTTGCTACACAAAAACTAATAAAGCATAAACTTTGATATTTTATCACATTCTTGACATATCCAAGGCTGATTTTAAAAATTACATTTCAGTCACCCAAAATATGTTTTATGTAAAATATCTCCTCTTTTATCTGCTTTTTTCAGGGGGAAAAATTAGCACCACACATTCAAGCTGGCATATAAAGGGTTAAAATTTAGATAATTATTCAATATTTGATTGTTTTGATCAGAACTGAAGTTGATCACAAGATTTAAGCCCAAAAAACAGAAAAAATATTAATCTAGACCATTTTTAAAGCAGTTTTAGAAGTGGACATTTTTGTCCGTATGACTAGACTCTAGTCATACGGACAAAAATGTCTAGTCACTAGAGGGAAGTAAATTTTTAATCTGTCGCTACGCAAAAACTATAAATGCAAAAAATTCAAAATGTTATAAATTTCATGACATAACCAAGACTGATTTGTAATAAATGCCCCATGCACAAAAAATGTTTTTTGTTAGAAAATAACTCATTTTTTATGGGGTTTTTTCTTCCATAAATTACAGCAATGACTTTGAGTCATCAAACTGGCATTTCAAGGGTTAAAATCCTCAAAATGATTCATATCTTTATATGTTTGAGCAGGGCTGAAATTGTTTAACAGATCTTAGAAAAAAAAGCAACAAAAAAAAAAAAAAGAATTTTATAGCCACTTTTACGAGCGGACGTTTTTGTCCTCTAATGACAAGTGTATGGTAAATTAGAATGACGCCTTTGGTAATTAATTTTTACTTGTAAGGTAAATATTTGTATACTTACATTTTACTTGAAGGATCTTGGATATTTTCTGTTCTTGTCCTCCCCTGTATGTGACAGTGCACTGTAAGGGTTTGCTGTGGTCAGCGTGCGTCGGGTGAAAGGTCAGAATGGACGTGGCGTTCCACTGATCACCCAGCTGCTGGGACTGACGGAGCTCCTGTCCGGAGCGACTCCAGTGGAAGACGGGAGGAGAGTCGGGGCAGTAGTGAGACGCCGAGCAGGACGCGGACACAGCCTCTTTCTCCTTCACCTCCTCCTTCACAAAGAGCTGGACGGGGTCAGGCTCACCTGGAGTCACACAAAAAAATTGGGGAATAAAAAAACAAGGATTCCTGCAAATCACAAACCTTGAAGTTGCTCTAAAAACCTACTAACACATTATTGATGAGTTTAAAATATTTTATGATTTATTTTAAAAACATTAATCATGTCACATGAGTTTGCCTCAAATTTTAATAAAGTTTAAGATTCACTTTCTCTTCCTAAGTTGAATTCAAGCATGAAGATTTCTAGAAATACATTAGTTGGGTTCACTGAAAAAAGAAGTTCTGTAAAATGAGGAACAGAAATTTGAGCTCAAGAACCAATGTAGCACATTTTTCATTAGAGCACTGGATGTGTTACATGTCAATAAACAGATATTTTTACCTGTTATTCTACTTTTCTTTTTTGCATAAACACTTGAAAACAAAGCTTCTCATAAAGTCTAGTCACTGTTTTTCCCTCAAACATTCTTTATCATATAATCTTTTTTTTTTTAGATGCTGCTATATAACTTTTTAAATTTGCAAAAGTTACATAATATGTGAACATTTGTGCTATTAAAAATGCTCAGAAACAAACATCATCATGAGGACAGAATAATTTTTCTGCACAGCGTCAGATGTTTTTACTCACTCATGACTGTAACGGAGACCCTCTCTTTGTAGGAGTATTTTCCATAGTTTTTTATTTCGACCCTGAACTGAAACGGCCCAGTGTCGCTTGGTAGAAGCGGATCGATCTTCAGAGAACAGTTCTTCTGTGAGGCGTCTCCCAGCAGCTTGGTCCGATATCGGTACTGCTGCTGTGTTTCAGACTCCACTGGATGAAGGACGAAGCCTGTAGAGTCCATCCAGAGTCCTGTGAATGCACCGGGGGGCGTTGATGGATTTGGGTATGAAAACATGCATGGGATCACCACGCACGACCCCCTGAGACCTTTAACTGAGGATGGCAGCGTAGCTGTCCAAGTAGAGGCTTTGGTCTCAAAAACTGTAAAAGAATAAAATAATGTGGTTAAAAACAAACTAAACAATCTATAGAGGGTTTAATAAAACAGAACCTACCTTTGAACCAAATGCAAATAAAAACCAAAGTCCATCTTGAAGAACCCATCTCTTCTCTCTGGGTCCAGCCTGCAAATAAAAGATCAACCAGGCAGATGTGTTATTTCCCGCTCGTGACAGATGACTTGTCTAGTTTCCGTTCCACTTTGGGTGTGTGTAAAAATGCTGTTCTTCATCTTCAGGCATTAAAATGATCTCTGTTATTAGTCACCCAATAAAACCCCCCAAAGCAACACACAAAAAACCCACCAACAAGAACATTTATGATGCCATTTTCAAACCATTACCTCTGCTGGTGTGGTCCACCTGCTTCAACGTTCATGTTGTGGATCAGAGATTCTGCAGACCTTGGTTGGAACCAGATACTGATGTATTTCTATCCTCTAGAACCAGTCTGACCAGTATCCTCTCACACCATCTGGTCAGCTGTTGCTCAAAGTTTATTTCACTTTTTCAGTCATTTCTCTATAAACCCAAGATGGTTGTGGGTGAAAATCCCAGTAGATCAGCAGCTTCTGACAGCAGTTTCTGACATACTCAAACCAACAATGTCACGCTCTTTCTTCCCCATTCTGATGCCACGTTTCAGTAAAGTTCATTTAATGAAGTTATTACAGTTTTTCTCGATTGGTTTGGCTCATTTCTTGAAACCAAGATGACATTCTCAAAATAACATGGACAAATCTCCAAACCACCTTGCAATTGTTCACAACAGAATGTCCTTTCTCATTGGTTTCATCAAATTGCAAATGCTTTAGTACATGTCTCAAGTGACTGTGCTTTTCTTCAAATGATTATGTACAAGTAGTTAGCACAATGAGCCCACATTTAGCACAGTTTCCAAATAAATAGATCTTGCTGATCTAAACTGATTAGTTGATGTTTCAGTGAAATGGTTACTCTCTCCAAAACATGTCAGCATGGTTTCATTGTGTAAGTCATCATATGCACATTTATCTGTTCAACTGTCAAAATTAGTCAAGGATGCAATACCAAGAAAGAATTTCTTGGAACTTTTGATAAATTTATGACAGTTTTTGGACCACCTTTATACTGATCTGATCCCGGAAAATGAGAGAGGTGAAGCAGGACCTCAGCTACCACATTATGTCATTGTGTGGGATAATGTGAACTTCCACCGTGGCCCACGCATATATACATAACACAAGCAATTTGAATGAAAAGGAGCAGATAGAAGAACTTATCTTATAATTTCTGCCCCTTTTAAACAAAAGAAAATTATTAACACATTCTCAGTTCAAACTGTCAGATATACAGTTCATTTAAACAGTTATTTTCCAAATTACAGAGTAATCTTAGACTTTTATTTCATAACTTTTTAATACATTCGATTTAATATGCTTTCTGAATATGGTAAGTGACCGTGAGACTTTTATTTGCTTGCTGAGGTTATTCCACAATTTTACACCATTAACTGAAATACTGCGTTCCTTAATTATGGTTCTGAATCGAGGTTTTTTAAAGATCTTGACTCCTTTCAACATGTATTCACTGACTCTCTTTTGAAACATTTTTTGAATATTTGTTGGTAATGTACTTGTATTTGCTCTGTACATGGTTTGTAATATTTTCCAATCTACCAGGTCATGAAATTTCAGTATTTTATATTTGATGAATAATGGGTTAGAGGGTTCTCTATAGTGGGTGTTGTTAATGATCCTTAAAGTGCCTGTGACTCCATATTTAAATCACTTTATATTAAACAGGTGTCATCTTTGATGCCTCTAGATCAGCGTTGCACCATTATAACTCAAAATACGCTGTAATTATTTCCTAACGAGCAACTCAGAGATCAGAAGAAAGCGCCGCCTTCCGGTTCTGCTGGGTTTCTCCTTATTTGGCAGCCTGACACTTCTGCTGCAGCAGGGGGCAGTGCCGTCGCGTGAAAGAGAAACGAAACTGAAACTAAACACTACACGGTCTATGGGCAATGGCGGCGGCACTGCCTCGCTCCAGGTGTCGTGAACGTGCATGTGGGCGGAGAATTGACCATATAAGCAAGTCCGGATCACTATGACCTCATAGCGGGCTGGAGTGAAAAAAACTGTTTGAAACCTGGGTCTGAAATCTGGAAGAGCTTCTCACTGGCTGGACTAGGAGACAGATGGACGCCGTTTTTTGCTCTTTCTGGCAGGTTTAAGGTGAGAACTCAACGTTGCAACATGATAGATAAGTCAGAAAACATGGAAACCGATGTCATGGGCACTTTAATGCTCTTTTCTGTAAAATGACCAAAGGTTGTGTATAAGTTTTGCATGTGGCTCCCCAGATTTCCAAACAATAAATGAAGTATGGTCCAATCAGTGAGTTATACAGTGCTAACAATCCAGAACTATTTAGTAGAAACTTGACTTTATATAATACAGCAATGGATTTTGCAATTTTTCCTTTTATATAACTTATATGTGATTTCCAAGTGAGATCCTCATCAAACATAACTCCTAAAAATTTAGTTTCTTTTACTCTTTGAATTTCTCTTCCATCTATTTTTAAAGATACATCACTGCATTTTTTGTTATTAAACAACATAAAGTTTGTTTTGTTCAGGTTCAGTGACAGTCTGTTTATATCAAACCATTTTTTACTTTAATCAGTTCATTATTTATCACTTGAGTTACTTCATTTATATTTGAACCTGAATAAAACAAGGTAGTGTCATCAGCAAAGAGAACAGTACCAAGTAGTTTGGACACATTTACAAAATCATTAATAAATAATATAAACAGTTTGGGTCCCAGTACCGACCCTTGTGGTACTCCACAAGTTATATCACTTAGTTCTGATCTGGTATCGTTTATTTGAACAAACTGTCTTCTATTTTCTAAATAACTATTAACCCACCGATGAGCCACTCCTCTTATCCCATACTGATCTAATGTCTGAAGTAACCTTGAATGATCAATGACGTCATATGCTTTTTTAAAATCAATAAATATACTGATAAAGTAGTTTTTATTGTCTTTTGCTGTTGATATTTTATCCATTAACTCCATTATTGCCATTGCTGTTGAATGTTTACTTCTGAATCCATACTGTTCTGGGTTTAAGATATTAATTTTTTCGATGAATTTATCCAACCTTGTTACAAACACTTTTTCCAATATTTTTGAAAACTGTGGAAGTAGTGACACTGGCCTGTAGTTATTGAAGCTGTGTTTATCACCACCCTTAAACAATGGAATGACTTTAGCGGTTTTCATTAAATCAGGAAACACTCCGGTAGAAAGTGACAGATTACAGATGTAAGTGAATGGATCAATAACAGAGTCTATAATAGTTTTAACAGTCATCATATCTAGGTCATCATCATCGGTTGATATTTTGCTTCCACAGTTTTTTTTTACAATACTTCTTATTTCTTCTTTCTCCACTTTGTCAAGGAAAATACTATTGACATTGTTAGTTATTGTACCCAGTTTGTCTTCTATTATTGGTTTATTGTCCACCAAACTCTTCCCTACATTTACAAAAAATTGATTGAATTCATTAGTGATTTCTTTTTTTATCATGAATGTCTTTATTGTCCTTGACAAAGTGGTTTGGGAGTCTTGATTTAGTTTTATCTCTATTTGTCACACTATTAATTATTCCCCATGTTGCTTTACTGTTGTCTTTATTCTTATTCAGTAGTGCACCATAATTATCCTTTTTTTGCTTCCTAATTATTGTTGTTAATTTATTTTTATATTTATCTTCTGCTTCCTTTGTTCGTGATTTTAAGAAACTCCTATATAACTGATTCTTTTTAGCACAAGCGTTTTTTATTCCTTTAGTCATCCATGATTGATTTTCTTTTTTACCAGTTATCTTGATTAATTTACAATTATTATGAAATGAATTCATTAGTATTTCCATAAAAGATGAATATGCTGTGTTGACGTCACTAACATAGACTTCCCTCCAGTTCTGCTTATTTAGATCCTTACCTAGTGCCTCCAGGGCTTTAACAGATTTGTCTCTTCTATAATTTATGGTTATATTTTGTTTTACAGAATGTTTGTATTTAGATACAACAAAAACAGGTAAATGGTCACTTATGTCCGTCATCAAAATTCCAGTTTTAATAACATCCTCCTTTTTATTTGTAAATATATTATCAATTATTGTGGCACTTTGAGATGTGATCCTGGTTGGTTTGTTAATCAGTGGGGATAAACCTAAACTATACATTAAATCAACAAACTCACTAGATGTTTTCTGTACAACAGGATGATCTAAATTAATATTAAAGTCTCCACACATAAACAATGCTTTGTTTTTAATATGATCAACTAACTCAATTATTTTGTCAGTAAATGTCCCAACACAAGAACCAGGTGCTCTATAAACACAACTAATAACAATATTTTTAGCATTTTCGTGGATAACTTCCACCATCACCATTTCCGTAACATTATCTTCCACAATTGTCAGCTCCTCAACTAATTTACATTTTAAATCTGTATTAACGTACAGAGCAACCCCACCACCTCTTTTATTCCTTCTATTTACAAAATAAAGTTCATACCCTTCCATTTGTACGTCTTCCATGACTTCTTCTTTGAGCCAAGTCTCCGTAACAGCTACCACACTGAATTTGTTATTAAATTTACATAAATAATCCTTTATTATTGACATCTTTGAAAATAAACTTCTACTGTTTAAGTGTATGATTGAAAGTGAATCCTTGATAATTACCCCATTTTTTAGTTGAGTGTCTCCATGATAATTACAATTTATGTTTGCATCAAAGAAGCTATCATCTGTTAAACTATTAATTTCATATATTTTGTCATCAGCATCCATTTCAGATGTTTTTTTTTTTGCCATCTAAAATCCTGACTGATCTCAGACTCAGTTTTCTAGCTTCTCTATTTTTAGTTAGTTTTTTTTTAGTCCACACAACACACAAGAAAATAGGAAATCATTTACTCTGCCACACTTCCAGTTCTTTCAACTCTCTTATCATTTTAGCATTTAAGCCATCTTGCTCCCTGATCCATACAACCCCATTTCTTGTCCAGGTGGCTGAGATTTTTTTCTGCTTTCTTAACATTCTTGCTTCTCTGGCTATTGCTTCATTCTTCTTTGTCAAGTGTTCGTTTATGTAGACATTTGTACCGCTCAGTTTTCTTGCTTGCCTTAGTAACTCATTTCTGTACTTCCTGCTGGTGAATCTCATTATGATGACTGGTTTTGATTTTTCTGTTTTACTTGGAATAGTATGACAGATTGATATTGCTTCACTTTGGATGTTAATGTTCTTACTGTGTAAGAAGCCCAACACCTGTTGTTCCAAGGACAGAAGTTCCTCCTGCGGAGCGTCCTGTTGTGTCTTTGTCTGCTGTGACTCTGGCATAAGTTCTGTGTCTGGTTTCCAAACCAGTCACCACCAGGTCCTCTCTTCTGGTATACTGCTCCAGTTCATCCACTCTCTGTTCCAACGCCGAAATCTTCTTGTCCTTTTCTGCCAGCCTAATTTTCATTTACTTAACTTCATCCATTAGCCCAAGCAGGAGTTCCTGTTGCGCCGTTAGCTTTGACAGCTCGGCTGACATAAAGTTCAGCGATTTTTAAAATTTCCTCCATATCATCCTTCTCCGTTTTCCTTGGAGGGGCCATTGGAATAAGCTCACTTCTCCAGCAACCAGCCTCTCCCGGTAGAGAGCCCTGCCCCGGCCTGACGCTCGGACCAGTAGCAGGAACCGGTGGCTGAAACCCAATCCAAGGCTGGAAATGCACGCCGCTACCCGGTACCAGCTCTCTCACCGCTCTCGGCGCTTGCCCGCTGCTCACGGTGCTGGCTCGCTGTCCTCGGCGCTAGCCCGCAGTATGTTCTCTAATGTTAACATTTCTTTGTACGAATAAAAATGTTTAGTTTCCTTGACTATGAGTGGTTTATTGGAGGCTGCTTTTACTGTAAAATCTTTTAGTTTTATTTATAGTTGTATTCTTTTGCTAGACCTGTGCCTCAGTGACAAAACGTCCAAGCATTTTGACTTGCAGTGCTTAAAACAATGCCAAAGGTATAATGCATTTTGGGGGCATTGACTATTTATATGAGAAGGATATTTAGTTTTGACACATGGATAAACTGTTTTGGGAGAGATATGAGCTTTTGAAGGGCATCCAAGGTGTTGTGCTAAACCATCCAGGTTATTTTGACAAAAGCACTAAATGAATGCACATGTGGCAAGGCAATTGAGAAGGATCTATGCTATTTTGACTGTACTGACCTTTTTTATGGGAATCTGCTTTTGAAGCATGGATGATGAGTTTGGGGAAAGATTTGAATTTGCTAGTGAGCTAGAATGTTGAGCAGAACTGTAAGACTGTTTGGCCAAATGACCTTATGGTTTTGAGAATGTCATCTATCTCGGTTTCAAGAAATGAGCCAAACCAATCGAGAAAAACTAATACTGTCACTGTCATTAATACTGGACAGAGAAGACCGATGGTTTGAGAGACGAGTTAAAGAAGCCATCTATGTCAAACGTGAAAAACCAACTTTAAACAGAGGAGGACTCGGATTTCATCTTTCCAGCACGTATACCAGTCTGCTCTGAACTTAATTCCCAGCCAATTCACGCCTCTAATCAAAAACACCTCACCAGGACTCCAGTTGAATACAGTGGAGCGCAGGCATGGACTGGCCATCTGGCATACCGGGCAATGCCCGGTGGGCTGGCGCACCTATTTGGGCCGGCCCCGATTGATGTTGTTTGGAACCGACCGGCCCACCCGGTCAGCTGTTTGTTGAGTTGCGATTTAAAGCATGAAGAGGCCCCAACGCCTGCTCTCTCCGGACTGCATAAAGGGGCTGCAGGCTGCGCCGTCGCTCCGCCCGCGCGCATCACGCACTGTGCCTAGTGCACCATGCGCCCATGGGGAGCACATAAAAAATCGGGCTATTATAATGTTCACTTCATACTAACGTAATATTTAAAATAAAAACGTGTAAAGCATGTTAATAAGCAATGACAAAACTAAAATATTTGCTGGAAAAAGATGGACCTCTCTCCAGTCTCCCCACCCCAGCATGAGGGGGCTGGACGTGGAAGAGACAGCGGGGTGATGACTGCCCGTCACTTGCCGGTAAGACTGTTTTAAATACAGGTGATGTTTTAACAAAGTGATGAGTTGATGAATGGAAAACGGATCGGTGACGTGAACTTTGACAAAACCTGCAGCTGGGCTGTCAAATTAACACGTTATTTGCGCGTTTAGGCAGAATCTTTTGAACAATTTTCATAACGAACGTGCCTCTGTCCTCTTTGGACCTCGCTGCGCTGCAGTTTGAACTTTATCTCCTGTTTCTGCTGCTTCTCCTGTGTTTATTTATTACAAAAGTCGATACAGCTCCACTATGTCCCCAACTCTCCTCCTCCGCCATACGCTCCTCCTGTCCCCCGCTCCCCTGTCCTGTCCTCCTCCTCTCCTCCTCTCCACTTGGTCTCAGCTGTGAGCTCCGCTCAGAGCAGCTGAGTATGGAAAGCTAAATTGTTCACAATGCATGCACTTTAGCTTAGAAGGAGAGGAAGAATAACAATTTGCATATATATTTTTCTGTTTTAGACCCAAAACATTATTAATCATCATTTTACCTGCAGGTATTCACTACTGAAGCAACACTAAACGTCATTAAACAAATACAAACATGAAAAATGACCAATAAAAACAACAAAGACCAAAATGAACCAGGTTCAGCCTGTTGCTTCTGTCCTGCTTCAGAAAGTATTCACTTTGAACAGCAACAATACAATCTGTTTATCTAGAACAGCATAGAACTTAATGTGAAGAAGTTAATAGTTTTCCTCCTAATGAAGCGACCTCAGGAAAACAAAAGCAGTCCTGATTCTACGTATGGGTCAGTTCACTCTGTGCACTCTGACCTGTCTTGTTTTAGAGGTTTGCATCAAATAAGTAAAACCAGCTCCAACATCAGTCTAACAGCTCTTTATATGACGAGTCCTAGTTCTTTCTTACATTTCATTCATAGAACTTTTTCATTTTATTCCCACTTAAAATCTGTTGTCTTTGTTAATGAGTTACTGATGTTTTTCAGTAGAATAGTTTTGATAACATTTGTCATGTTTGGTATTGTTGTGATTAAAATAAACATTCATTTGCATTAAAGAAGTAAGACATGCACTGACAAAAACTGTTTAATGGCGAGAGATGGAGGTGCATGTCCAGGGGGAGGGGGCGTGGTCGGGATGATCTGGTGGGCTGCTGAGATTAAATATGCCAGGGCCGCTTTTTGGTCCCAGTCCAGCCCTGGTGGAGCGAATGTAACCGGGGCAACGCTAAAGCAAGGCCAAGCGCCGCCCCTCCGCCGTCGGATTCAGGTGGAGAGCAGGTGCAGACCCCATAGGACAGAGACTCAGGAAACAAAGGACTAGTTTGAACAAGTGTCTTTATAAAAATATCGGACAGATTAAAAGGTTCAAAGTCTTAAACAAAACAAAAAACAAAAAAACACCTCCAGGTGTGCTCTACGGAGGCTCACAGCTTTCCCCCGCTGACGCATCACAACAGTCTCATGGAGGAGGGAGTGCAGGAGGGGTTCCCAACCCGCGCACTCGGCCATCTTCCTCGGTTGGTCCTGCGGCAATCTAGCGGTAGTGACGGACGGTGGCTTCTCGCACCTCCTCGCCCCGCAGAGCGAGGGCACTGGTACGAAGGGGGTGCGGCCGAGATTCACTCCATGTGACGCTGTCACTCACCCGCTGCACGTCACTCCGGTTCTCGCTCCAGCTGCGGGAACAGGACGCTCAACTCCTCGCCGCTCCTCATGACCGCCGATCGTCCTCCTCCTCACCACATCCTCCTGTCAGCCGCTGTTCCTCCTGGCTCCTCCAGCACACCTCTCATCGTGACTCCTTCCCCTTCTTTTCTTTTCTTTTCTTTTCTTTTCTTGTTCGTCTTGTTTCTCTCTCTCTTTCTTCCTCCAACCTGTGTCACCTAAATAGGTGACCTCGGACACGCCCACTTTCAACAGGTGGTAGTAATCATGCTAAAAGGTCAGTCCACACAGGGATCCAAATAATTAAAACGCATTAAAACAGTATAAAAACACATGCAATAATAAAAATATATAAAATATAAAAACATGAGAAATCATGCCACTAAAAAATTAAAACCATATTTTCACTGTGTGACACGAACACCTCCTCAAAGGGGGTAGAAGGAGGTCTGTCACAGACAGGAAGATAAGGACAGTTTATAAGTTTCTCTCTCCTTTACTACATACAGAATTGACAAAGCTACTCAGATGAGCAGTGAAACGTCTTCAAAGAACCAAATAGTCCAATTGCCTTTATTTAAAACCCTTTTTTGGACTGTCAAATGTACTCTTTCAAATGAAAGCCTCAATTTTAGTTCGTTTTTATTCACACAATTTGTTCTTTCAAGTTGTCCTCTGACTCAGCCTCTGATGACGACCTGGAAGTTGAAGCCAGAACAGGACAAATGTCTCCTGTAGGTTCGTTCAGAAACAAGGGCCTCAAGCCGCCTGCTGCCGTTATGCCTCTGAGCCTCTAATCAGTATTAACAGTGCTGTAATGATCAACACTTGAATGAGTGAGCTGGCTTTGATGAGGGTCAAATACACATTTCAACAGACGACTTCTTTACAAGCGGCCGAAATGAGTTTTCTCCGCAGGGTGGCCGGGCTCAGCCTTAGGGATAGGGTGAGGAGCTCGAACATCCGGGAGAGACTCGGAGTAGAACCGCTGCTCCTCCATGTTGAAAGGAGCCAGCTGAGGTGGTTCGGGCATCTTGTTAGGATGCCCCCTGGACGCCTCCCCAGGGAGGTGTTTCAGGCATGTCCTGCCGGCAGGAGGCCCCCGGGTCGACCCAGGACACGCTGGAGAAAATATATCTCTGGTTTGGCCCTGGAGCGCCTTGGGATCCTGCTGGAGGAGCTGGTAGAAGTGGCTGGGGAGAAGACCGTCTGGAGCTCCCTAATTGGGATGCTGCCCCCGCGACCCGGACCCGGATAAGCGGAAGAAGACGAGACGAGACGAGAGACTTCTTTTGGTTCTGTGATAACCAGCTTCAGCCATGAAAGCTCAAATTTGTACAGGACACGACTGACTGTGATCAAAATGATCAATGAGTCACCTCACTATGATCCCATCATGAGAACTTCCACATCTTAGCCTGATCCCAGATACTGGTGAAGCTGAGCTGCAAAAACATGTCAGGTGCTTGGAGCTTTATCAGAGCTGCAGACTGACTACCAAGTTAGGAAAATTTAATCCTTGATCAGTTGTGAGGTCTGCAGGAAAAATGCAAAATGTTTTGATCAGAAATAAGCAGCAAAAAATGTTGAGAGAGGAAATGCAATGGTTTGCTGCCATGTGATTGGCTGATTGGTTGTTTGTGTTAACAAGCAATTAATCACGTGTACTTAATTACCTCAATCAAGTTCTGTAAATTGTTTAGTTTATGTAAGAACATTTCAGAAAGAATAGAATATAAAAGACTGCAATTTAGAATTTTCCTACAAGCTCAGTTTATTAAAGCATGTCAACAGAAGTTATGTACACAACTCAATATATTTAGATCAATCAAATGAAAACCAATTCTATTCAGTTCCACTCATGCATCTCTGTATATCATAAACCTGTGGATTAAAGAGCTGGAACTGAATTTATTCTTAAAACGTTGCTGTTTTTCTTCCAATTTCCTGATTAAAAAGTATCTTTTTGTGATTTTTCCAGTTAAGCTGCTCATTGTTTCCACCTCCCTCATTTTGTTCCAGTGTTTAGACACATGATCAACCATGTTCTACTATAAGCCAACTTTTCACACACAGTTTTGTCTCTTTAACCACTGACTCAGTTTGTTCATAACAACCCACCTCAGTGTTGCTGTCTGGGATGAAATTTCTCACATGAAATATAAAAATATAAGTTGCTGCAGTGAATAGATTAGAAAACACGTTGAAACCAATACAAAGCAAGTCACTGACTTCCTAAAGTGCTCTTTGAAAGCAGCAAACATCCAAACTCTAAATCATTCATGAAACGATATCTAAAGGAATTCTCTACGACGATGTTTAATTATTAAACACAAAATTGTTTAAAAAATGTACTCAAAAAGTCACTGCGTGTACCTTCAGAGTTGTGTTTCACAGAAGCAGAGCGCTAACCGTTGGTTTTCCTTTGCTCACAGCTGAAGATGCAGTAAATGATGGATTTTTAACAACCAAACAAGTGGTTTGAACCACATGCACAGAAAATTAAAGTTTTCTCTATTACATCAAGTTCAAATTGAGTGGCAGGGTTTGCTTTCCGCTTGCATTGTGGTTGAACTTCCTGTCACAAGTCAACATTTATGTTTTAAAAAAGGTGTCAAAGTTAATATCCGTGGTTGATCTCTTAGTTTTCTGTCATCTCGTGCAACAGTTTGCAGATAGCTCTTAAAATAGCTAATAGAAAACATTCTTGTAAAACTGCTGCAGAGTTCAGGTTGGTCTCAGCAGGCGTTCACGGGCCCTGGTCTTCCATGAAAGCTGGGTTGATCAACTCGCTTCCATTCGGGTAGAAGTTCCCACTCTCTTGGACGTCCAGGTCAACGTAACTGATGCTTTGAGTGAGCTGGATCTTTTTCGTATAAAAACTCGGTTTCCTTTTGACGTTCCAGAGATCGTCCTCACGTTGAGTCAAGTAGTCCTTTAGTATGATGGTGTCCTCCGTCTGCCGACCCCAGGACAGCTTCTTAGGAGTGGGAGCGACGAAGCTGGTGGATGCTGAGTTACCCATGGCAACAAATCACTATGCCAGCAGCCGAGCTACATAACAAACAGAAAATGTACCACAAAACATTGTAATGTCATATTTGAGTAAAAATGAACACAAAATGTACAGATTTAACAAAAGGAAAACATCATCCTTTACCTTCTAACGAATGAATTCCTGGTGAAGTTGTTTCCTCCTGCTGATTTCTCTCCTGAAGTTCAGGTGCTTTTAAAGAGCTGGTCAAACGCCTTCATTTTAAAGTCCCGCAGGTCAACAGAAACCCTGACCTCATCAGACAGACCTATTAATCAATCTCCCTGAGATTAAACAGAGACAACAACAGGAGTTCATCAGCGCTGATGAGTGAATCTAATGATCAGCTGTTTGTTTTAATCAGCAGGTGGGAAGTGGTTTCAGTCACAGTATGTGGTTCATCTTGATGAAAATGATCAACAAAAGGTCCTGAACCCTTTGTGTTGTGTCTGTGCTGATTGTTGGTGCAGATCCAGGACAAGGCCAATCCTCAGAGTTCATTTATAAAGAAGGAGATCAAAAGTCCTTTCCTTGTTTTTTGAAGGGATTTTGCTTCTCATTCGAGGATGTTTCCCAAATTCTGTTGATTGACTCTCACAACAACAACAAAAAAACACTAAGTTTATTTGCTCTTCAAAAAAGGTTTTTGACATCTTGATCAACTATTTCTCTCTTAAAAATACTAGTTGGTGTGTTTCTGTATCGTTGTAAATCCTGATTAGTGACTTTTACTATGAGATACAACTTGTAAGGATCACAGCTCAATGAGTGGGTTAGCACCAACAAAAATGTGTCAAATCCCCTGTAATTTTCTCCTGCTGGTGTTTACTCTTCTTCTGAGTTGCTTCATGGATTGGATGACTGATTTCAGACAGTGAAATGGACAAAAAAACAACAGCACTGTTGCCTCGTAGCAACAAGGTTCCAATTCCCATCAGTGACCTCTGCATGGAGTTTGGATGTTTGTCCTCATACATGTGGGTTTCCTCTGGGTGCCCTGGCTTCCTACCACAGATCAAAAAAACATGCATGTTAGGTTCATTGGAGACTCTAAATTGTGAGTGAGAGTGAATGTTTGTCTCTGTGTCCCTGTGATGGATGGGGACCTGTCCAAGGTGTCTCCTGCCTCCTGGTGACTGCTGGAGACAGGCACCAACTTCCTGCAACCCTTACTTGATTAAACAGCTAAAAAATGGTGATGATGATGAGTCACACACCAGCTTGGCTCCTCCTCTTCATGCTGATCACCAGTCTGGTCTCATTTTGCTGGCCTCCCACTCAGGGCCGGCCCTGGACTGAATGGTGCCCTAGGCGAAAAATGATTTTGGCGCCCCCTACAGCCCAGAACAGAAACAACGTAACTTTTGCAAATTCTAAGTAGTAAGCAATGTACTAAAGTTGGATAAACTTGAACTGATGACATTCATTCATATAATAAGTAGGGGGCACAACAGCATGATAGCCCTTTAGTCTTAGCTAACTTGCTAAATGATGGTCCAGGAAAAAATGTTCACAATTTCATGTATATTAATTAAATACTTCTACTTTGGGCCCATTTTTCCTCCTTTTTCTTTCTTTGTTTCCTGAAGGCTGCCCCAGAGGGCTTGATTTGACTTTTCTTTCTGCCAGCAACTTTTAACAAGGTGCTATCACTGACAACGTCACAGACTCATCATACATTATCTACAGTGTTGGGCAAGTTACTTCAAAACTGTAATGCATTATTTATTACTGGTTACTGTCATTTTAAAGTAATCCCTTACATTAAAATATTACTGTTTTTTAAATGTAAGGCATTACACTACTTTTGCATTACTTTTAGTTACTCTAACCAAAAATACTGTAAATATGGATTTGACCATAAATATAGCTCATTACACATCCAGTGGAAGGTGATGTGATGGATACATGGAGATATACAACTATCTGGATATTAACCCATCCATCCATCTATCTATCCATCCATCATTTATCATTCATCCATCATCATCCATCCATCTATCATCCATATCTCTCCATATATCCCTACCTATCCATATATTATTCCATCATATCAATATACAGTATATTTAAATCTATAAACATATATCTCTCTGCACAAGCTCCTTATTCATTAGTTTGACTGACTCCTACCTCCACCTGTCTGCTCCTCCCTCCTGCAGCAGACGCTGCATGACGCGCGTTTCCTCTGCTCAGTGGGCGAGAGAGTAAACTCTCCAACTTCTGACGTGAATAATAGAGTGACTCTTTATTTTGAAACTACCTCTCAGTTCGCTCGCTTCAGTTTATGGAGCGCTGCATGCGCTCATATGTCTTAACAGGCCTTGGATGCCATGAGCGCGCACGACTCGGGCCGCGTTTTCCCTCTGGACCGAGTTCCGAACCGAACCACGCATGAGTTTCAGACCGGACAGAACCGGACTTGTTTCACTGGCTGCAGATTTACTCCTCTCTGCTCTGTCTGACCACATTTTTCGCTGAGTGACGTTTCTCCTCTGAAGAACCCACCGCCTCAATCCGGGTTAAACATGCACTGTAACGCGCACTGACGTTAAAATATTACAGCTTTTTTTCTGTAATGCCTTACATTACTGTGTTACCGAAAAAAGCAATGCATTACTGTGATTAATAACCTTTGGAAGTCGTTACTCCCAACACTGATTATCAATAAACAACCGGACGGAGGGATGCGTGCAGCGCGCCTCTCCCCCACCTTACCTGATCACAGCGGCAGCAGCAGGTAGCCATGGGGCGCCACGTTGACTGTTCATGCAGCAAAAGTTGTGCTTTTTTATTTATTTATTTAGTTTATTTATTTATTACGGTACTTACTTTGCTCTTTACATGAGATGAATGGTGTGTTCAGCAGTTTGTCAAAATAAATAAATTTAAATTTTTTTTTAAAGAGACAATTTTGTGCCCCCTCCAGCAGAGGGTGCCCTAGGCAATTGCCTAATCAGCCTATGCCTAGAACCGGCCCTGCTCCCACTGCACAAGAGTTCAGTCAGCTTGGTGGTGTTGGTCACTCCAGCACATAAAGGTGTCATACACTTGCAACTGGAACACATCTGGCAGCACTTGAACCTTAAACCAGTTTTGGAGGGCAGTCTGGTACATTTATGGGGGACTTTAGGCTGTGTTGTTCATTCCACTGATGCATGATCCTTACAAACTGTACCTTGGTTGGAATTGTGATTAATCAGACTTTCCACTTCTATAAATTACCACTCCTACTTGTAATGTTAAAGCAGCAAAAAAACTGAGTGAAAAATTGATTGCTAAATTGTTTTGAGGAGTATATATGTTACAATGACTGAAAACACTAGGCCTATTGAACTTTGACCTGTAAGGCATTTCTGTATGGGGCTAAAACGATGACAGAGTAAACTGAAACTGAAAAAAAAAACATTGAAACTGAAGAAAAAAATAAACTGAAAAATAAAATGTTAAAACTGAAAAATAAAACATTGATACTGAAAGAAAAAAAATTGAAACGGAAAAATACACTGAAACTGAAACAAACCCACAAAAAAGCCCCGCCCCTCAAGCGCGCATCCGGCGCAAAAACAGTGACAGCAAACAACTTGAAAAAAACTGAAACTGAAAAAAAAAAACTTGAAACTGAAAAAAAAACATTGAAACTGAAAAAAAAAACTTGAACCTGAAAAAAAAAAAAACCTGAAACTGAAAAAAATTGAAGTGAAACTAAAAAATGAATAGAAACTCTGAAAATTACGGAGCCCGTCTCATGACATGGTGGAAGAATTAGTATTTCGTGCGCACGAATTAGTATTTCGTGCGCACGAATTAGTATTTCGTGCGCACGAATTAATTATTCGTGGGACCCGGGCTGGACTCCACGCACAGCAGGGCAGCACTGGTCAGCTGTGGCTGCACGTATTATTGCGGGGATGCAGCTCTTTGGCTGCCCCCTGATAGAAGAATTACTGGGGACATTTCAGTGATTTCTGGGAGATATTGGACTCTGGTTTTATGTTTAAAATACCGTGTGCCCTTTATCATTCAGCTCTACTTTAAAAGTGCCATGATTTGTGTGCAGGTGTGACAGAGTGGATGTTAATAAGGAGCACTAAGGCTCATGTTAACCCAAGGAGACAGGACCAAGGATGTTTAAAATAATGGGTTTATTTACAAATAAAACAAAACAGTCATAAGCCCCAACCAAACAGTGGGGATCCACCAGCAGGGGGCGGAACCCTGCAGAGCAGCAGACCACAAACCTGAGGGTGCACCACACCACACCCACCCTAGGTACTGCTCCAGCTGCTGCCTCTGCAGAGGGTCCGGTAACACCGGCTCCACCTCCTCCTGGCGAGCTCCACTGAAAGAAATAAATGAAAATGGTTAATGACACCTTGTTAGTCCCTCTCTCCCGACTGTTCCCCTAACACACACACACACACACACACACACACACACACACACACCCTCACGAGCACCGTCCCACGGCTCCATAGAGTCCTGCAGTCCAGAAGCTGAACTGCCGTGGTCCAGCTGACCTGCCAGCTGCTACTGGACTGGACTGATCCGGCGGCAAGCGGAGTCCCAATCAATGTCTGAGAGGCTGGAGGTTGCAGCGCTGCTCCACTGAGCTGGAGACGAAAGTCCCCACAGGCAAAAGAGCAGCGTCCTGGCGCGACCAGGGCGGTCACTCCCTGGGCTGCTCGCTCACACCTGTGTCACATAATGGTGTTATCACACTGAGGGACGAAAAACAGCACACACACGTACGTACGTACACACACACACTCACCAGCCAACGCCATCTCTACCCACCCCCCTGCTAGAGGAGATGGCAACCAAGTGCCTGACAACCTCCCGCTGCTGCACTAGCAGCCGATCCCAGTCACACAGGTGAGCTGACCTGTCAGTCCACCAGCACACCTTGGCAGGGCTTTGATCCAACCTGCTGTCCTTATAGAAATCAGTAAAACAGCTACAGGTGTGGCCAATAAAACCAGGAGCAATCATGCTCATCCTGCCACACAGGGCTGCGCGTCCTGCAGAAACACGAGTTTACCACTCCACGCAACAAACCGTGTGGTAGAAAGTTTGAAAGTTGTGTAACAAGTCATACAGCTCATGACAAAGTGACAAAGATAGGTAAACATGACAAGAACTGAATTAGAAAAGGCACTCAAACATCAGTGGGTAGATCGTTATCATGGCTGGTGCAGATGGATGAGGGACTGCGGGATAATATCATCAATACTATTTCGTTCCCACAAAATAGTAATTTGTGGGAACGAAATATGTTTAACGTTCGCACGAATTATTATTTCGTGGGAACGAAATACTATTTCGTGCGCACGAAATACTAATTCGTGCGCACGAAATACTAATTCGTGGGAACGAAATAATAATTCGTGGGAACGAAATAATAATTCGTGCGCACGAAATACTAATTCGTGCGCACGAAATACTAATTCTTCCACCATGTCATGAGACGGGCTCCGTAGAAATAAAGTGTCAAAGTAAAAAAAAGTTTTTTGTGTGGGTTTGTTTCAGTTTCAGTGTATTTTTCCGTTTCAATTTTTTTTCTTTCAGTATCAATGTTTTATTTTTCAGTTTTAACATTTTATTTTTCAGTTTATTTTTTTCTTTAGTTTCAATGTTTTTTTTTCAGTTTCAGTTTACTCTGTCATCGTTTTAGCCCCATATTTCTGCAGTTTTCCTCATCCTCCATTGTCGCACAAACAGACTCAACTTATCAGTCAGCTCTTCTTGTTATAAACCTCTCATGGTTTGTTTTTGTGGACACTTTAAATGTCTGAAGTGCCACCTTTGGCCACCAGAGGTTGCCAGATTCATCTCAATGTTTTCCTCTTTGTTTCACTGTCCTCATCAAATCCAACGTTTTAAAAACGGTTCATCATAAGTTAAATTATAAATTATAAATTAATAACACAAGGTTGGATATTTGAGTCTGCATAAAACCATAAGATAACATATCATTCAGTACAATACCCTAGTAAATACTAGATAAAGTACTCAAAGCATATCTGCTAATAGATTTCCTGATCTAATGATGTCAGTGGATAATGAATGAATCTCCTTCCTTCTCCTGACTTCAGTTCAATTCAGAACTAACCCTAACAAATGCCAGGAAATCATCATAAATTGGGATTTGGTCAAGTTTGACCTGAGGGGTAAATTAGTCCACCTTAACTGGGAGGTTCCCAGGAAATCTCAGTTGTTTCTGAGTGATCTGATGATTTGTTGCCGTAAAAGGAGTCGATACAGAAATCAGCTCTGCTATCTGTTGTGTCCAGCAGCAGCAGGCAGTGGTGGATCCACACAATATTTCAAAAGGAGGCAAAGGGTGTATGAGGTTCCAACAGCTTTAGGATTTCATTTCATTCATTCAAACGGAGGACTGATCCTGCCAAAAACGACAATAACCAAATGAGGAAATT
This sequence comes from Callopanchax toddi, assembly GCA_006937965.1. Lineage (NCBI taxonomy): Eukaryota > Metazoa > Chordata > Actinopteri > Cyprinodontiformes > Nothobranchiidae > Callopanchax > Callopanchax toddi. The sequence continues at coordinate 1,246,419 of SSNR01000026.1, read as the reverse complement.
AAGAAAATAAAATTGATTAAATTTTTTTTTAAAAATTTGATCTTTATTTATCCAGGATAAAATCCCATTGAGATTAAAACCTCTTTTTCAAGGGAGACCTGGTCAAGATAGGCAGCAAACATCACACAGAGTTACAGATAAAAGTTACACAGTAAAAACCCATTTAAAAACACCACAAAATATAATAAAATAGCTAAAAGAGCAAGTAAAAATTAGAAAATGGTCTAATGAAACAGTCACATGTCATGGAGTTGGCCTCAAGATTTCTTAGTTTAGATTTAAAAACACCCAATGAGATGAAGTAATTGAAGTCATTTTCCATTTGGCCTGCAGTTCGTTCCAAGCTGAGGGCGCAAAGTGGACAAAAGCTCTTTTGCCAAGTTCAGTGCGTGCAAATGGAACAGAAAGCAATAAGAATTCTTGCAGATGAAGGGAATAGTGACCAGCATTTTCTTTTCTAGAAGGGAACACGTAGGAAGGCAGCAGTCCGAGGATTGCCTTGTATATAAATCTGTATGAGTGAGTCTTCTTCCTGCTGGTCAAAACAGGCCATCCAACCTGAGTATAACTCACAGTGGTGAGTCAGACATTTACAGTTTGTAATGAACCTCAGAGCATCATGATACACAGTGCCAAGAGATCGAAGACATTTTGCAGAAGCATTCATATATAAAATATCTCTATAGTCCATAAAGAGGGCCCAACACAGAGCCCTGTGGCACCCCTTTGTGGATTGTAGCAAATTCAGAACAAAGGCCATCTGATTTAATACACTGAGACCTGTTACTGAGGTAATTTGAAAACCATCCTCCTGCTTTCTCTGACGGTCCTGACTGGAGGAGTCCAAGTTTTAAAATACCATGATCAACAGTGTCAAAAGCTTTAGACAAATCTATAAAAAAATAAATCAATAAATAGCATTGAGAACAAATAAATAAACAAAAAAAAATTAGAAAATAAATAAATATATCAACAACCAACTCACAGCAGCAGGCATTCTTTTTTTTTTTTTACAACAGTTAGTTTCTGCACCAGATCCTTCATGTTCCTCCTGCAGGTGGACGGTCCAGGATGAGGAGTCTAAAAATCTCTGGGTCTTGTTCACGAGTGAGGGAAGGAGGGAGAGAGATCAGCAGGTGGATCGGGGCAGCGTCTGCAGTGATGTCACTGCCCCGTTGTAAAACATGCATTCATGCTTAGTAGTTCATTTAGGTTAACTAACCTTCACATGGAATTGTGATTTCACACATTTTCTCGACATTTTTGTCATTTCAGGTATAAACATGAAAACGTTTTCCTGCAGAAACTGTGTGAAGGGCAGGGCAGTGGTACCTCTCTGCATGAAGCTACAACATATTTCAAGCCTTTGTGATGAAACTGTGATATAGAACACAATCCAAATCCAGTACACTCTCTGATGATTGTTTAAACTAATTCCTGGATGTGACAATACATAAGTACATATACACAAACCAAAAACACTGAAGAGAAGAGTTTCTCTTTTTGTAACTTTGATCTTTCCTTTTGGTCTCTTAGCAAATCAACGGTCTGGACAGAACTATTTTGAGTCTCTCTTGAGTCTCTCTTCCTTTTTACAAAAAAAAGAAGAAAGAAACAAAGCTTATGTTTTCTCCTAGCAGATAAAGCAACAGAAATATCCATTAAAATAACGAGGTGCGTTAAACTGAAGCTAATGACATTTAAATTTGATGCTATAAGCTTTATGTAAAAACTGAACATTGCAATAAAAACCCAACAGAGACTGGTAGTGGTATGTTGGCCAGAGGAAGTTCAGACATTTTGATCATTTTATTTTTCACCCCAGTCCAGTCCAACATTGTCTGATTTAAAACAAGTTTTGTTGCTGAGAATCTGAAGCAGATCTAAAGTTTTCTGTCAGATAATGTTTTTTTTTTTTGTATAAAAAGCAGGAAAACGTGCAGGTTTTCCCCTATTACACAACTGAGCTCAACATGAGTTCCAAGTAGGAACGAAAATCAGTTAAAAGTAATAAACGTTCACTAAAAAGGAAAGATCAAATAAACAACTGAAAGATGTTATATTTTCAACTTTTTAAATGTATTATTAGGTTTGCATTTTTTTGTGTTGCATTTGCATATGAACACGGACGAGGTTCAGAAGTGAGACCCCTCCCTGCTCTCTGCACCAGTAACTCTCCTGGTGCTGCAGCAGATGTCACACCTCTGAACGGGAGACCAAAACCTCCAACTGTCAATCAGGAAACCTTCAAGTGTCGTTATCAAGGCAGCCTCTCAAAACAGCTCAGCAGCTTCCATTGGTGAGTTTCTAAAAAGCGTTCTCCTTCTTAGACAGGATACAACTAGCTGATTTCTGTTAATATTCAGTTATTGTTAGTCTCAGGGGGTCAAATGCAGTCAGTTTGAATATTTGTTTTAATATTTGAACTGATTTCTTCTAAATGGGGACAAAGAAAGTTCAGATGCTTTGTGCGGTATTAGAGCGAACTAACAGCTTAAAAGTAAAATTCAACAAAATACATTTGATAACTGCAGCAGATGTTAAGTGTTTATGATTTTGATGTTTATATTTTCATTTTCAGTCTTTCTAGTGTTTAAACAATATGGGCAAATTATTTATTTAAGTTGTTGAATCTTTCTTTGTACTGGTGTTGTGTGCAACTTTCTTATAAAGTCATTCATTTTTTATGTGTTTTGCCCAAAAAAGAAAAAAAAAAAAGAGAAAGAAAAGTCCAAACTTCACACCCAACTTTCTGGGAAGGACTGAAATAATCTATTTTCAGTTTTAGTTTCTAGTGAAATGAACTTCTTTAAAAAAAAGGATCTATTCCAATTGTTCTAAGATGATGCAATGTTATTTTTATGGAAGAACAAAAAAGAAAAATCAATATAAAAAATCTGTGTTTTTCCATACTGAGGGCATTCAGAGAGCTTCCTACAACAGGTAAAATAAAAATAGCTCTTTATTTTTCCACAGAAATGGGACAAAGTGGACATGGTAATGTTTAAAGAATGCTTTGAGAATTTTACTGTGCAAATAATAAATAATTGTTTAGATTTATTTGTGTTGTAGTTTGTATTTCTAAGATTTGATGTGTTTTAATGATCCTTTTTCAGACTTAAACATCTTAAAGGTGCATCATCTTCAGAGGAATGGACAAAGACAGAACTGTGATCATATTCTTGTTGCTGTTAGCGGGTAAATCTAAACCTATTCCTTTATTTATGGTCTCCTAACGTTTACTGTCCATTGATAAATGAGTTTGTTGTCTCTCTCATGATGTGTCTTCCAGCTGTTTTCAGCCTGGTGTTTTGTGAAGAGTGGGCGGCCTCTGTTGTAAAGAACCTTGACGCTCTGGTCTCCTCCTGTGTCGTGGTGCCCTGTTCCTTCACCCATCCTCATGGAGTCCTGTCAGACTCCAGACTCAGAGGCATCTGGCATCGCTCTACAGCAAAAGATGATGAAATCATCTACCACGAGGACACAACTAGGATCTTAGACAGCTTTAAGGAGCGAACTCAGCTGATGGGACGTCTGGCTGAAAACAACTGCACTTTAGAAATAACGAGTGTGAAGGATCATGACAACGGTCCTTTCTGCTTCCGTGTCGAACTGGTTAAAAAAGACGACAACAAACCAACTAAAGAAAAGTTCTCCTTTGTGGAGAATTGTGTTACGTTGAAAATGCTCAGTATGTCGCCGTCTGTCCATAACTCCATAGATCAATATAATTTGTCAGGTTAATCATTTTATGTCTGGTTTTTTTATTTATAGTTGAACCTCCAACCCCTAATCTGGGCCCAATTAGAACGGCCACTCCTGGGAAACCTTACACTGTCACCTGTTCAGTCCGCCATACCTGCTCCTCACACATGCCGACGCTCACCTGGAGTCCTGGAGCCAAAGGAGACATCACAGAGATGTATAAAGACATCAATTCTGGGAACTGGGAGACGGTTTCGATCCTGACGTTCATCCCTGAGGATAAAGATGACGACACAGAGCTGACCTGCACCGCAAACTTTAACGGAGGGAAAACATCCTCCAAAAGCTTAACGCTCAACGTAAAACGTAAGGTTACTGTATGGGTGTCGGTTCTTTACAATTACTTATATAATAGAACCCTGTTATAAACTTGCTTGCAGGGATACAAAATCATGTCCTTAATCAGAGTCCAGGATGTGTATTCCTCCTTTTCTTATGAAGTCTGTTTCCAGGTGTGCAGAGCTATAATCACATCGTCATTCCTGTGGTGGTGGCCGTCGGTACCGCTGTGATCTTTGGACTCCTCTGCATTTTCATGGCGAAAAAATACAAGTGAGTAACAAAATGATCTTTATGGATAAAGTCAATCTTTTAAAAATAAAATAATATTCTCCTGCACATGTTCTTATTACTCACACGTCTTTGTTCCTAAAGGGCACGCATTGAAGAGCTCCAGCGTCAGGATGGCAGGTAAAATAGGCTGGAACGGTTTTATAGTTATATATGTTTTATTTTTTAAATGTATTTTCACATCTGGTTGTTTTGAACATTTAGCATGTGGAACCGGATGTCCAGACTGTCTCGCAGGTGAGAAAACAATCTTTAAAAAAAATTTTTTTTTTTACAAATTTCATCTTTAGCAGTTGATTAACAATCTATTTGGTCTGAATCTCATTAAACTCATACATATTGTGAATCGATCAGGTTTCGGTCTGGTGGCTCAGAACCGTCTCGATCGGATCAAAGGCAAGACATTTTGGTTTTCTTTACTTCTCTAAAGCCTACATGGAATTTTAATTCTGTACTTTCTGTTTTGAGACTTACAAAACAGATTTCTGTCTTTAGCAGTTTGTCTCTGTGCATAAGAATGATGCTTTAAAAACAAGTTTTTGATAGAATGTGCCTTAAAACATTTGCATAGTTTCTGTTCTTCTTTTTGTGTGCAGAAGGTCTATTTGGAGTAGATTTTCAAGGTAAGGCAGAACTGTCTTTTATGTCACACATTTCTTGGAACTTTACCGTTTTTTTCCATTAAGATGCTTTTTTGACCCCCTGCAGAAACGTGCTAACATATAATGTTCTTTTTCTGTAACAGGCGTCCTGCGCGAGACACTGGTGGTCACTAGTAAGAATGAAACAAAATAATGTTTAATTGGTCATTTATGGGGTTTTTTTCTTACTGTAACAATTTAAATTTTCATCCACAGTCCCAATAATGTGACTCCAAAATCCTACGGTGACCAAAAAGTTGCAAAGCCTCGATGCCCGTCCCCCAAAAGGTATTTATTGTACTAAATCTGAAGCAAATAATCTGACATGTACAATGTCTCATGTGTTTTTCTGTTTTTGTTGTTGTTGCATTTAGTCAGCCAAAGTCCAACAATTACAAACAGGTATGTTTAATCCTGTATTAAATTACTGAGTTAAGTTCTGAAAGCGTGTCTGATAACGATCTCTATCACTGACAGGACTTTGATGACGACTACACAAACACTGCAGACATGAGCATCTACGGAAATGTGTGAAATGCAATTAACCATCCGAAGAGAGAATTCATCATAATGCAATATATCATACTCATAATCATGACTTTGATTTAGCTCCATTTGGTGTCTCTGCAGACACATCCAGACACAATAGCATCAGTTTTGGTATTTTATAGGTCGTATTTGTGCTCATGATGATTCTTTGTTCCAGTCATTTTCTATGTACTGTTATCATCTTGTATTTTATAATATAATTTATAATTAAATTAGATATATGCTTGGCTTTATATCTGATCATCTGGTGATGTTACTTTAACTTTTATTACCATTTCTCTCTAATGACTTGAGCTGTTTTATCCCAGATGAATTCATGTAATAAAATGACATTCCTGCATTCAAATCTTTAATGAAGTCATTTATTATTAATTTATCTTGATATCAGCTATGCAAACTGCAGCATGACATTCACATCAGTGCAGAGGTTACTGTGTTTTTAGCACAAACTAAGGAAATGTTTGGTTGGTATTTCTTTCTCTTTTTTTTTGTAACAACGCTTCTTGGCAATAAACCCTTTATTGTTATGAAGCCCTTTTACACACACAGAGACATACTAATACTCAAAATTTCCCAAAATGTTACATTTTCTCCTGAGCACGTGTCGCTGCATGATTACAAAGAAACAACTGGTGTCTCTGATGGATGTAGTGACAACACAATCAGTCAGAATGAACTCAAAGTTTTTATATCAGACTGTTGCTCTTTGTAGACGGTCCCTAACCACTCCTCTCAGCAGGCTGCACATTGAAACCTGTCTGGTTTGCTTCACCTGCAGGATGATGATGTAGGGTGGTGATTAGCTCACCACAACCAATGAGAGGTTGTGAATCTATGACTTTATCAAAGATGCAGCCTAATGTCCAAATCCATGTGCACGGTTTACTAAATCGTGTATTAATACTTATATACCAAATTTAATCAGGTAAAAGTCTGCTGCTACTATAAGGGTATACTGTATAATTAAAACTGGCCAAGATGCATAAAAACATGCAGATATCATTCATAACAGAAAAATCCCTGAAATTCCTGCAAGTGCACAACCAACCCATGTCCATCTTCCTCATGCAGCTATTCTGTGTAAAAGTTGTTTTATCTCTTTGTGTTTTCAGTAAATCAGAATTACTGTCAGTATTCTCAAACAGATCTCTACCAACAGCTCTTCTGTATAGGTTGAATTATCAGTCAGTTTCTATATATCAGAAAATCTATTATCAGTAACAAGTAAGAGAAAATAAAGGTAATGGTTTGGTTGAGACCTTTGTAACAAAGGCCACAGCACGAGTCATGCCCTGGTTTCTATGTGTCGGTTCTATCATGGTCAGTGATGTGTTTGTAGCATTAACTCACTAAGAGTTTACTTTTCTTTCTGTAATCGCAAAATGAAATGTTAAAAACAAACAAAAAACATGAAAATGACTCACACTAAAGCATTTATCACTCACACATCTAAGTGTTCTCAGCAGAGCTAAAAAGGACCTGTTGGTGTTTTCCACTGGTTTTATCACAGTGACATGTGTGATGAGGAAACCGTGTCTTACTCTGAGAATCGACAAGGTGCAAGTCAAGTCTCAGTTCCTGTATTCTGGTAGACTTTTAGCTGACAGGAGGAAGGGGAACAAAGGAGAAACCAAGATGAAGAGATCATTATTTTAGTGGGTTTCATTGAAACAAACTGATATAAATATTCCAACAAGTGGTGGAAAAAGGGAAACGTTCGCTTCCCTCTTGACCTTAATTTGCTTTCTCTGGATTTAAGCTCAGTGCAGAGCTGTAAACCTACTGAAACTCACAATGTACTGGTCAGAAATGTTCGAGCGCATTGCTGAGACAGGAAATAGTTAAATGTTTAAATATTCAATATTTAAAGTGCAGATTCGGCTCGGCACATATAAACCTACTGTTCTGATCCTGTCAGTTTGACCCAGAACCAGACCTCTTCCTTGGGTAACAGCCCGGGTCCCCTTGGTCCTAGTTTTGGGTCCTGGTAGCTGGTTCCCGGAGCATTTTAGAGGGGATTTGACTAGGACAGTCCCAGAACCAAACCTTCTCCCTGCAGCCCCAGGTTGCCCCTGTCCTGGTCCTGGATCCTGGTTTTGGTATTCAGGAGCATTGTCAAGGAGAATTTTGCATAACTGAGGCCTAGAACCAGGTTTCCTTCCTGTATTACAGCCCCATGTCGGCTTGGTCCTGGTCCTGGGTCCATAGTGAGTTCCAGGAGAATTTTAGAGGGGTTTTGACCAGGATAGAGACCCAGAACCAGATCTCCTCTATGGGTAACAGCCTCGGGTCCCCTCTATCCTCGTTCTGGGTCCCGGTAGCTGCTTCCAGGAACATTTTAGAGGGGTTTTGACCAGGATAGAACCAGACCTCCTTATTTAAATCCTTGAGTTTACTGTTTTCTGTCATTGAGAAAAAGAGGTCAGGGATCTTCTGCTTGTGTCTGCCCTTGCAGGGGACTGATTGGATAAATTGTCTTTAAAAGTCGTGGCTGAGACTTAATAAACAGCCTCCTGATGATAAAATATGCAAAAAAACACCATCACATGTTATTTACTCCACAGTGCGTTTAAAACATGATTGTGCGTAATGTACGTCACCGTGCATTGTGATTCACAGCGCATTTGCATGTAAAAAACGGCGGATCCTGTATTTTACAGGTTAGAACACCACAACTATTTTACAGATGTATTTTGATTCTTCCGACTTGGACTCCACGCCCAGCACCTGGTCCGCTGGGCTGCACATGCTATTGATGGGGATGCAGTGCTATTTCTGCACCCTTGAATTGATTTATTGGTGGGAACATTTCAGTGATTTCTGGACAGTGGTGTGGACACGTCACCTCCGTCCATGCCAAATCTACGCCCATGGTACTCACATTTTGGATTCAAGTTTTGAGTTGAGGCTGGGAGTTGGGGAAGTTTGTTTTTACTGCAGCAGTTGTGATGTTTATGTAACAGATTCCAGATGGTCAGAATGGCAAATCTTTATTTAGCTGTCAGCATAACGAGTAAATGCAAAATATTACCATTTCAATAGTGTGGCAACACAAGGCTCGGCTTACTTGGACACTGAATCCAGTAACCTTTAAAGTGCCCGTGGCTCCATATTTAAATCACTTTATATTAAACAGGTGTAATCTTTGATGCCTCTAGATCAGCGTTGCACCATTATAACTCAAAATATGCTGTAATTATTTCCTAACGAGCAACTCAGAGATCAGAAGAATGCGCCGCTTTCCGGTTCTGCTGGGTTTCTCCTTATTTGGCAGCCTGACACTTCTGCTGCAGTAGGGGGCAGTGCCGTCGCGTGAAAGAGAAATGAAAGTGAAACTAAACACTACACGGTCTATGGGCAATGGCGGCTGCAGCACTGGTGTTCTCGCTCCAGGTGTCGTGAACGTGCATGTGGGTGGAGAATTTACCATATAAGCAAGTCCGGATCACTATGACCTCATAGCGGGCCGGAGTGAAAAAAACTGTTTGAAACCTGGGTCTGAAATCTGGAAGAGCTTTTCACTAGCTGTACTAGGGGACAGATGGACACTGTTTTTTGCTCTTTCTGGCAGGTTTAAGGTGAGAACTCAACGTTGCAACATGATAGATAAGTTAGAAAACACGGAAAACCATGTCATGGGCACTTTAAAATTAGATTAACCGAAATGCCACTCTGGGACTTTCACCCAGAGAATTATTTTTGTGCTACTTTTAGTTAGTCCAACTTAAACTCAAGGCAACATAAAGGCACTTTAGTTAATTTTGCCCAAGAACGTCAGACACATATTCATTACATCACCCTTATTATAGGCTGGTCTAGCGACACTTCAGTTCAGGAGCATTTAAAATCAATAAGCTCACATTCACAATTAGGAGTAGGAAACTAAGGTCACGGATGCTGTCAATTCTCACAAATAAAATCCAGTTTTAAGTCATTAGTCAAAAAAGTTTAATTAAGTCTATGAAAAGTATGATATAAAAGCACATTGTTGCTATTTCATATAAAACATAAAATGCTTGCACTAACCAACATGGCTCTCCTGCACATCGCCTGCTTATTTGAAAATAAAAGCCATCCTTCTTCCAAGAAGACCTCAATGACGCAGCTCCAAACACCAAATCAATCAGTAGCAAGCATTCCTATCAGTAGAATTATCAGCATTTCTCTAGAGGAGTTTTCCACAGGTATAATGTTCATAGTTGCTTGTCTGAAAATGACGGACAAAGCATTTCCCTGGTGGGACAGGACCCCATCTCCTCCTTCAGCTGTCATATGTCACCTTCCTGTGGTCATATGTCTCCCTCTAGTGTCCTGTCTTGTGCTTTGTACTAATGTTTCTCCGCTTTGTCTCACACAGGTGATCCTCATTGTAATGCAGCCACCTGTGCCTCGTCTTGTCATCACCTCCCTCTGTGTATATAAGCGTGCCTGTCTCGTCTGTGTTTGTCGGTTCCTATTCGTAGTCGTGTGAGTACTGAGTCGTGTCTTCGTGTTCCTCGTGTTTGAAATAAAATGCACTTTGGCTTTACATCTGCGCCTGGGTCCTCTCTACCACCCCAGAACGTGACATCAGCCATCGTGGGTTAAAAAATACACTGATCGCTGTTGGTAGCTAATGAATCTGTGGGTTTAGTTCAGATATTTCTGCCATTCAGGTTTATCCAATCACAGGACGCATTCATGTCAACATCAGTGTAAAGCCTGATTTATACTTCTCCGTCTGCGTCGTTACGGAGAAACGCAACGCCATTATGCGTCGACGCAAGCTCTCTACGACATGCTGACGGAGACATGCCCAAAATTCTAACTATGCGTCGAAAGCGACGGACAACGCATGCCTGTGATTGGTCAGCTCAACACCCCGTGATCATTTCCGACATGATGCTGCTATCAACAGAGTAGTAATAGTTGAATCTCGCGGAAGCAGATATGAATCAGCTTGAGAAACATCTGGCAGACGAAGTACGAACATTTATATAATCCATCAGTGTCCCTAAAGGGTTAAACAAGAGCTACATATTCGCTCGTCGTCTGCCTCGTCCTCACTGAACGGACGGACGGACATTCAACAGACTCCTGTTGTAGTCTCCTCACTCCTGTTTAATCCTTTTTAACAACATTGTTTGTTCTTCGAGATCAATCTGTTCAAACTCAATCAGAATTCGCTCTCTGTCAGCCATTAATGAGCTGAAATAAACAAACGTTGGTCGACCGAGGCATTACTGCAGAAAAGTTATGCGCCCTCTGCTGTCCTGGTGGGGAATTGTTTCACAACACTGACGGAGAAGTAAAAATCAAAAATGTCTCCGTCAATACGTGTGCGTGTGAGCGCAAACGTGCTGTCGGAGAAGTATAAATCAGGCTTAAGACCTGCTAGCGGGCCTTGGCCACAGACTCGCAACTGACTGTGTCTGTTCACTGACGGCTGACAGCAGCCTGCACTGTTGATTCTGACGGCCTCAGGCAGATTTCAAACAGCCTGACAACAGAAGCTTGCTGAAATCTGGTTGGATAAAACTCTAACTTAGTATCTAACACTAGGAGCAGCACAACCAAGTGGATATAATATGACATAAAGAGGACAGACCAAGGCAAATAATTTTATTTAAAAATATTTACTAAAGAAAAAAAAAGTGTTTTCTTTCCTGAGTAAGTTTTGGCCAGCAGAGAAGGCCTTTGTGACCCTGAGTGTAATAGTAAGATCTCAAATGAGCTAGGTTTCTTAAAATAACTAATTTGGGGGTTTGTCGTGGACATGAAACTTTTACAATAAGAACTGGTCTCACTCCTCCTGTCCAAACCAGATAACTGTTTGAGTTAAACAGTTAAAATTTACTTTGAGCGAACTTTTATAAATTTAACTATAGTTTGCTTTATATTTGATGAAAGCATTTCATCTAGAGATACAGTAATGAGTCATCTGACCTTTTCTGTGAATGTTTTTTCCTTCTGCCCCTGATAAACCACAGAAAAAAGAGAAGTGAAAACCAGACATTTCATTTATAAATAAATGTGTAGCTCTCATCAAAGTTTGCACTAATAATAAACATGGTCCCTCAGTAGAAGGGCGAGTGGTAAGTGTGGGGGAAGAACTGAGATGCAAATAATTTTTATACAGGTTTTAAAAGAAGAAGTTAAAAGACACAAATGTGTAAACTGAAAAATACAGTGGTCAGGTCTGTGTTTAGTGGCTTTTAAATGAATACAGTTATTGTGAATCTGAAGATCTAATCAAGTGGTAGAGGACAAAACACAGTGTGGATGAAATAATCAGTCCTTAGATGTTTAAATCCACATTCGTTTTGATCAGTTAACTGGTTCATGTCCATCAGCAGAGACTGATCGCAGGTGTTCAATCCAACATATGACAGAACCCCTTCCCCCATCTTCCACAGTGTGATGCAGGTAAGAGAATGGATCAGCACCTCCAAATCTGAGACCATGGTTCTTGATCAGAAATTGGTGGATTGCCAACTCTGGGTCAGGGGAGAGGTCCTGCCTCAAGTGAAGGAATAAGATACATTTTAAAAAAGGTGGAAGGCAGCATGCCATTCCCCACCCTAAACCCTAAATGTCTACATGCAACGTGGAGGTGGGCAATGACACCAGAGGTGAGGCTCGTTGGCAAGACCCTCCTCCCCCCGGTTGCCACTGGGTGTACTCACTCCAAAGACCCTAGATGTGCATTGTGAGAATGTCATGAGTGGAAGTGTTTAAATTGTGCATTAAAATTGGACCACAGGCTGCCACAGGACTGCAGAGATAGTATTCCATACCTGTGACGTACCTGTAACCTAAAGCCCTGTGTGGTGATGTGATGGGGCAGAGGGAGGGAAATGTCCAGGGATGGGGAGTATAGGCTAAGACTGGGGGAACAAGCCCTCTCAGGAAGCCAGCTCCCCTGCTGGCCCAGTCGGCACCCCCGTTCCCCAAAATCCACCCAGGCGATGCACTGTTAATAAAACAAAAGAAACAAACAAACCAAATGACTCACAGTCGAGTTGATTAAATCAGGACTCAATCAACTGGCAAGGTTGTCACAAGCTGTCAAGAAGTATTCTTTGAATAAATATCCATTTAGTTTCCTCCATGATAAAAACTCTAGGAGCTACTTAGAGCTTCCGGGAGAATGTCCTGATCGGAGCTGATATTCCGGTCTTCTGTGCATGCTTCGGTCGCTAAATTCTGCGCTCCAAGGTTCTCCTATACTTTGTATTGAAGGGGGTTCCAGTGCGCATGCACCAGTTATAGCGTAGGTCTATGGTAAAGATTTTTGCGCCCGAAGCATGCGCAGAAGACCCCAAAGAAACAGGAAGTACATCATACAACCTTTCAGTCGTGGTAAAAAAAAGTGAGAGAACATTTTTAAACTACACCTAAATGCAGCTTATACACAGCACTTATGTATGTATAATGATAGATTGTTTAGTTTAATTTTCATAGTTCGTTGTGATTCCATACTTCTTATTCTTCTTCCTCCTCTTCCTGTGAGACTGATTGGGGCTGCCACTGCCAAAATGAGTTTCCTTCACATGATGGCCGGGCTCAGCCTTAGAGATAGGGTGAGGAGATCAGACATCTGGGAGGGTCTCGGAATAGAACCACTCCTCCAAAGTAAGAGGATCCAGTTGATGTGGCTCAACATTCTTGTCCGAATGCCTCCTACACGCCTCCATGGGGAGGTTTTTCAGGCCTGTCCTGCTGGCAGGAGGCCCCCGGTTCAACCCAGGACCTGCTGGAGAAAGTACATCTCCAGGCTGGCCAGAGAACGCCATGGGGTTCCACTAACGGAGCTGGTGGAGGTGGTTGGGGAGAGGAGAGTCTGGGATTCCCTACCCTTGCAACCCTGACCCAGATAGGCAGAGGAGGGTGAGGCAAGGTGAGTTGAGGTGAGAGAACGAGTCTCTACATGAACAGTGAACCCAGAGAGAGAGATAGAGAGTGTGTTAGAGCTTCAACAAAGGCAGACAACACAAACACATGGCTGTATGATGAACACTGTACTGGCCTGACTGTGGCGACCAAACATGCATTTAGTTGGTAACTCGTTCTCTCACTTCATATGCTGATTCCTTTAAGAAGCAACTGAAGACCCATTTATTCAGGCTGGCTTTTAACAGATTTTAAGCTGTTTGATGTTTCTTGTTTTTATCATCTGTGTTTTCTATGATTGTTTTTACTGTGAAGCACTTTGTGGCCTTTGACCTGCGAAAAGTGCCACAGAAATAAAGTTTACTTACTATATAAACACAGTTCTGTTTTCCAAACATGCTTTAATTACTAAATCAAAATGCTGGGTTTTCTACAGAAACCATTGTAACTGCCTGGATCTACTGTTAGAAAATAGCAGCCTTTCTTCTACAAATTTCATTTTACACACTGCTGCAATAGGAAACATTAATGCTTTCTAGATGGGGTGTTGTCAGGTTACCTTTCCGCCCCAGAGGGCAGATATTTATAAAAAAAAACACACACATCACCCTATGGTGTGATTTGCATGCAACAATAAAAGGGATCTACAACTTCATCACTTTCTGTGCAGTGCATTTAAAGAGTACTGCCCATCTTCTTAGAAACAGTATCTTGTTTTTTCTCCTCACTCAAATATTCTTATAAACATCAGAACAACTGGTTGGAGGCCTGCCAGATAATACAACTCAGCAAGAAAACAGCAACTTCTTCAGGTAACTTTTGGAAAAATTGTGTATTTTCTCATTTCTGCATACATGTTCTCAAAATGAATCATTTTGAAAATGTTTTTTAGCATTTGGTGAAACTTTTTATTATTTTTTTCTTCTTCCTGTTAATATTATTATGGTTATTGTTATTACTATTATTGATGTATTGATTATTTTTCCTGAAGTGTCTTGAGAAATAAAATTAAAAAAAACTTTTTTTCAAGTAGTTACAAAAGTAATTGCAATCAATTTTTTACAGTTTACAATTCTCACCACATCACTGTAAAAAGTAAATTTTAAAAAATCTGATTTTTTTTTTTTTTTTTTGTTTTGGTGAATTTTTTTGTATCAAGTAAGTAATCATGATATGAAATTTAAACTATTACTCTCTAATCCAAATGACTTGTGAACACTTATAATTTAATACGGATTAACTCCACCTGTTTACAGATCCTAATGAGAGTTTTCTAATTAATACTATATTTAAGCTGTGTATTACTACATTAGGGAAGCAGTAGCTCAGTGGTAGGGTGTTGGCCTTGCAACCAGAAGGTTACAGGATCAAATCCCCACTCCAGCTGCGTTACCTTGTCATTGTGTCCTTGGGCAAGACACTTTACCCTCATTGCCTGCTGGTGGTGGTGGTCAGAGGGCTGGTGTCAGCATGTGAAAGACTGATGTAAAATGGTTTGCAGTCCACTAACTTTGAAAAGCGCTATACAAATGTGACATTTACATGAATAATTTATTATAACATTTTTAACAGATGATCTCTATCTTGTTTTAAACATCCCACAGTTTATGACATCATCAACACCCAGAATTGACAAAAATAAAAACCTGGTCTTATTCTGTCTGATTTTGACTGGTAAAGGTAAAGGTAAAGGTAAAGTTATTTACTGATTTCATATCTTTTTGCATTTATATGCATTTTAATTGTTTAATTCACTCACATGATGTGTCTTCCAGTTGTTTTCAGCCTGGTGTTTTGTGAAGAGTGGGCGGCCTCTGTTGTAAAGAACCTTGACGCTCTGGTCTCCTCCTGTGTCGTGGTGCCCTGTACCTTCACCCATCCTCATGGAGTCCTGTCAGACTCCAGTCTCAGAGGCATCTGGCATCTTTATGCAAAAAAAGATGACAACATCTACTATGAGGATAAAACTAGGATCTTAGACAACTTTAAGGGGCGAACTCGGCTGGTGGGAAATCTGGGTGAAAACAACTGCACTTTAGAAATAATGAGTGTGAAAGATCATGACAACAGTCCTTTCTGCTTCCGCATCAAACTGGTTACAAAAGACAACAAACCAACTAAAGACAAGTTCTCCTTTGTGGAGGATTGTGTTACGTTGAAAATGCTCAGTATGTCACCGTCTTTCTTTATCTTCATCATCAGTATGATTTATCTGTTGAATCATTGGTTTTACTTAAAGTTTTCTTTGTTTTTTATTTATAGAAACTCCCCCAAAACCTGTCCTGAGTCACTCAAAGACGGCGACTGAAGGTAAACCGTACTCAATCTCCTGTTCAGTTCGCCATACCTGCTCCTCACACATGCCATCGATCACATGGAGTCATGGAACCAAAGACGACGTCACAGAGAATCATATAAATTTGAGTCCAGGGAACTGGGAGACGGTTTCTGTCCTGATGTTCATCCCTGAGGAGAAAGACGATGCCGCTGCCCTGACCTGCACAGCAGCCTTTAACGGAGGAGAAAAATCCTCTACAAGTTTAACACTCAACGTAAAACGTGAGAATTTTTCCTCTATCCTCTACGAAGGTGATTTATGATTTGATTGATTTTGTGGATCCTTCCTATTCCTCTTCTAAAATCTGTTTCCAGGTACGCAGAACAATAATCACATCATCATTCCTGTGGTGGCGGCCATCGGTACAGCTGTGATCTTTGGACTCTTCTGTATTTTCATGATGAAAAAATACAAGTGAGTAATAAAAACTCTAGAAATGAACTGACAGAGTATATTCTAGATAAAAACACCTTTAAAGATAAAACATTTCCTCGGCCAGAACATTTTAGCCTCATCTCTTGATTCCTCCTTTTTCAGGAATCGCATTGCAGAGCTTCAACAGCAGGAGGGCAGGTAAACGGTGTTTAGTAGTTTCCACTCATACTGTATGGATCTAGAAGTACAAATTCCTATCACTCATAACATCGATCACATTTCTTGTTACAATTAGCATGTGGAACCGGCTGTCCAGGATGTCCCGCAGGTGAGGAAACAGCAGTTTGTCTGATTTTTTATTATTGTCTCATTGAAATTATATATATAAATAAAGCTGTGAAATTTACAGGTTTAATTCTGGTGGCAGAGCAACACGAGGAGAGATGAGCCCATGAAGACACGTTGTTCACAGCATCATTTCATTTAGAATAGTGTTGCTTTTTAACAACGCTTTGATAAACTTTGTGCTTAAATTGTGCTTCATTTATATTTTCTGTTCTTCTTTTTAGAGCAGCAGACAGTTTAAAGGTCACCCTAAATAAAGACGGCAGAATAAGGGCAGCTTATGACATGTGTCATAAAATAAGACTGTTTTTTTCTGTTTCATTTACCGGACGCTGTTAATATTCTTTTCCATATCATTTTTGCTCCATAACATTTTACATTTTGTTGCTGCTGCTATTTCTGCAAATAAATAACTGAATGTATTTAACTGTGTAATGCAATTTAATGGCAGTTTAAAGGTTCATAAAATAAAGCTATGTGACCCATTATGAAATTTGATATTTGTGCTATTTTAGAACAGCAACACACTTTTGTCTTTGTTGCACTTTGATTAGCCGTTAGCTAATTCAGTCCTGGTAAACTCCATTTCTCCAAAAAGAGGCTTTAAAGGAAGTAATCTACAACAGGTAAGATATCAAGTATTTATACGTTTTACACAGAGAAACTCTGAACAGATTCTTTATTACTGGTTTACCCCCCTCCTAACTCCTAGCTAAATAACTTCCTTCAGTTAAACCCTGAAAAGACTGAATGTCTGATTGTTGCCCCTGATAGGATGGTCCCTTTGATCAGTCAACAGATTGGACATTTACCGTAAGTTCTGCTGTAAAGTCAAACCTGAGGAATCTGGGTGTTATTTTCGACCAATCAATGTCTCTTGAAGGTCACTCAAAACAGCTGGTCAGAAACTGTTTTGATCATCTGAGAAATATTTCCAAACTGAGAAAGTTGGTGTCAAAACCTGAACTGGAAATGGTTCTTCATGCTTTTATCTCCTCCCATCTAGATTACTGTAACACACTTTTCACATGTTTGAACCAAAAAGCCCTGGACCGCTTTCAGCTGGTCCAGAACTCTGCAGCGAGGCTCCTCACTGGAGCAAACAGAAAAGATCACATCACTCCTATTCTGAAGTCTCTGCACTGGTTACCTGTTAAATGTAGAGTTCATTTTAAAATCCTGACTCTAACTTTCAGGGCCCTACATGGTCAAGCTCCTCTTTATGTTACTGAACTGATAAAGCCGTACGCTCCAACCCGAGTCCTCAGGTCCACAGACCAGAATCTACTAACAGTTCCAAGGACCAGATTTAAAAGTCGAGGTGATCGCTCCTTCCAGTCTGTTGCACCGCGACTTTGGAATGACCTTCCTTTAGTTTTACGCTGTATAGACAGTCTGGACTCCTTTAAAAAGCAGTTGAAGACCCAATTATTCAAAACTGCTTTTAAATAACTCTTTTGTGTTCTCTTGTTGTTGTTTAATGATTTTGATTTGTAATGATTTTTTGTTTGTTTTATTGATTTTATTTGTTTTTTTTTAATCATGTTTGATTCTGTTTTCTGTGAAGCACTTTATGATTTTTTCTGTGAAAGGTGCTATATAAATAAACTTTACTTACTTACTCCTCAGCTGCACTCCTTTAACAGTATGTATGCATCTTTAATGATAAAGTACGAGTCGGACCCAGAACGAGAGACACACCCAGGGCTCAAGTTCAAAAATATTTTTTATTGAATAAGATGAATTCTGCAGGAATGGAGCAGCAAGCAGGATCCACATTGGAGGAGTTCTGGAGGATGAGGAACCTTCAGCCACAGGGTGAGTGATAATGCTGTGTTCAAGTGCTAGGTCTCACCACTGGCCAGGGAGTTTTAGGAAAGGAAAGGAAAGGAAAGGGGGGAATTTGCACATATGCTTCGGTGCAACGTAGTGGAATTTGTTCTCTGCATTTGACCCTTCCCTGAGGAGCAGAGGGCAGCCGTTTTTGGTGGTGCCTGGGAGGCAGTAGGAGGTTCAGTATCTTGCCCACAAATACTTCAACACGTGGCCAGGCTGGGGTTTGAATCCCACTCTCCCAAATGGAAGACGATCTGTCTGACTCTGAACTACGGTCACCCTCGAGGTCAAGGTACAGTCCAAAATCCTGAGAGGCAGTAATTGATGTCAGGGTATGAAAGAAGGTCAAACCAGAGGAGACAAGAGTTGGTCGCAGGCATGAGGAGATTGTCAGCGGACAAAACCTTGGGTCAGGATGGAATCAGGCAGTGAATGCTCAAAAACTGACAGGTAATGGCAACAGGCAATCTCACACAGAGTGAGTGCAGAGCTGCTGATTAAATAAGAGGCAGAATAGATGACGGCAATAATCAATCAATAGGTAAAGGAGGGGTGGCGAACAGTAGGAACAGCATTTGATATCAGCCAAGCAGGTGGGACAGGAGACCTGAAGAAAGACCAAAGAGGAGATTTATGGATGCAGTGACGGAGGACATGAAACTAATTGGTGGGAGAGGACAGGGTTAGATGGAGCCAGATGATTCGCTGTGGCGACCCCTGAAAAGACCTGCTGAAAGGAAAAGAAGTTTGATAAGTTCACACGTGTGCAGGAAACAGCCAGGAAGCTCCTCAGTCAGGCGTGAAGCTGAAATCAAGCTCAGTGGATGCTGAGTATTATCTGCAGTATTGTTAAGATGCTGTCTGTGGTTTTTTTCTGAAGTAAACATGTTGTTTTGTGGTGTGCAGTTGAATACTTTAAATTTAAGAAAAAAACATCATCTGGTGAAAAGAAAGAATTCTTGACCCAAATAACAAAGTATAACTGCAGACTGTTTGACAACTGGAGTCCAACCACTACAGCAACCCCTGGGCACCAACCCGTGCTTGGTGCCCAACCCCCCCCACACACACACACACACAAATTAACATCTGATTTGTATTTTCTCATTGGTGTTTTTTCTCAGAAATCACGCCCTCCCTCCACCCACTTTTGCTGGGAGACTTGATAAAACCGTTTGTTTTAGGAAGTTTAGAAGAATTCTGAAAATTCTGCCAACTTTAGAGGTAAGCCAATTTTAAAGGAATATTTTCTTGCATCCATATAACTTGTTGAGTTCAAGTTTACCTTCTCTTAAAGTTACAGAAAATTTGTGAAAAGATCATTGTGATTCAGGTTTTTTTTGGTAAAAAATGTCACGACATACAGATTAAAATACATGTGGAAATGCTACAAGTGGGACCTGTACATTTACCAGATAGCAATGCTGGGAAACATCACTCTTAGTGGGAAATCACACATAAATAGGTTTTCTGTCTGGTTTTTCAGTTAGATATTGGGCTTTACCTTGGCCAGAAGATTAAAGTGTTTAGTATTTCTTTAAATTATTATTAATAATTAAGTTATATTCTGACTTGTTTCTCCATTGAGTGAAACATAAACTGTACCTAGTAACTTAAAGGGACAGTTCAGACTTTCTGAGGTGGATTCCTGGTCTCGTTCTCTCAACTTTGGTCAGTCAAAGAGCGACCTGCCAAAGATACAGTATAAATCATTTATAAGTTTTTCACAGAAAGCCACTACAAAAGATCTGAACTCTCTCTCTAACAACTGTTGCATTTCTGAAAAAGAGGAAGTGGAAGGAGCATGGCAAGGCAGTCTAACTTTTACTTGTGGCATTTATGTAAACCTAAGTGTTTAAACGGTGATCTGGATCTTTAAATGTTACAAAATTAGTCATTACTAAACATATTTGCGGCTTCTTGAAGACATTTTTGACCTCAGCTTGCAATATTGGCCTGTTTGGGAACGAAATTTTCTAGACTTATCTGTATTTTATATTTTCTCACATCATAAAAATTTACACCAAACATGTTTAATGTGTTTTTCACATCTCCAAAACCACAACTGTAGCCTACAATGTTATTATAACCAATGTTAAACAAAAGAAGCTCTTTTAAACAGATTAATGTCCATAAATACCAGAGTTTTCATTGCACCCTGTGGGAGGTACTCGTTTTCCCAGAGGACCAATGGAAACAGTCAGTCTGTTATTTCCCTAAAACACTTCTAATAAAAGCAAACAGGTGTTAATTTCTATCGCTGTGCCCATCACTTTCCATGTCTCACCACAAAATCAGAGAAACAGTAAACTGCTCTTTATCTGAGCGGTCACCTCGGTCAGAGTGAGTTCCTCTGGTGGGACAGGAGGTTTAATCAGCCAATCAGGTGAGGCTGGTGAGTTCACACGTTGTCCGTAACTCCTAACTCCAACTATTTGCATGTGATAACCAAACATGTTAAAGTCAGTCAGAGGAAGATAAGTAAGAAAAAGGACTGTAGGAGTCAATCTAGGATCTCTTTTTTTAACTTTATTTTGTGAAATGGCAACATTTTGCATATTTTGGTGCGGCATATAGCTCAGTTGGTAGAGTGTCCGGTCTGGCAACTGGAGGGTCGCCAGGCTGGGTTAGATTGTCGCTGTGTCCTTGGGCAAGACACTTCACCCAACTTGCCTGCTGGTGGTGGTCAGAGGGACTTGGAGGGCGCCGCTGCATGGCATCCCCGCCTCTGTCAGTGTGCCCAAGGGCAGCTGTGACTACAATGTAGTTTATCACCACCAGTGTGTGAATGTGAGTGTGAATGGGTAAATGACTGATCGTGTTGTACAGCGCTTTGGGGAGTGTTCAGCACTCTAGAAAGCGCTCTATAAATACAGGCCATTTACCATTTAATACATAAGATGTCATATTATTTTTTCTTTTATGTTAAATATACAGGTGGTGATTTGTGTGTTTATCCAGCTTCAATGCATGTCACAAACAACATTTAAATTTATTTTTTTTAGATATCTTATTCCCTCAATGCAACGATGCGTCGAGTCAGCCCTTTGCCCCTCAGCTTCTGTGTTCTGGGTAAAAGTTTCTCATATAACAAAACGCTATCTGAGTTGTGACTTGAGTAATAATTGTGTGTAATTTATTTTTCCTTTGCAGGATTACTTTTCTGCACATCTAGAGCTTGGAAAGTAAACTTACCAAATAATATTAAAGGCCTGTTTGGTTCCTGCCTCTATATCCCTTGCACCTTTGACTACTATCAATATCCACCTAGACAGCAAGATCGTGTTGTTTGGTACCAGTACCAGAGCAACGGATACCCTGTGGTTCATGACGACTGGTACCCAAATAAGGCCATTTCCATTTTTAAAGGAAGAACATCTGTATATTCTTCTAAGCATACGAAGCTTTGCAGTCTAATGATTCAACCAGTAGACTGGCATCACCACAGACAGAAAATCTATCCTTGGGTAGATCCGGAGAATGTTGGGAGAAGCACCTACAGGTTCTTTGATACAACTGTAACGATTGACGTAGTGGGTACGTTGTCAGTTTAAAAGTTTCATCTTTGCTGATTTTTACATTGTTGTATGTTTTTAAAAGTTTTTCACATTATTTGTTGTAGGCAGAGCGAGTGAGCCTGACATTACAATCATTGGTAAAAGGAAGGTTGGAGAGACTGTAATGGTGCAATGCTCTGTCCATCACACATGTGTCATCAAACCTCCAACTCTGAAACTCAACATCCCGCTGCGAAATGCCGATAAAAGCGAAATATACCTAACTGATGGTACCGCTAGGACTACCTTAACAGTAACTCTGCTCATAGAGCGAGAACATCAGGCGGTAGAGTGTGTTGTTGAACACCCTGGTGGCATTACAGCAAGAGCTACTAGAACCATAAACGCCCAATGTATGAAACAGCCATCACGAGTATTCATGTATTTATGTGGTATTTAAATGTTATTAACTGTTTGTTTGCTGTTTATGTATCAGGCTCTTTTCTACCATTAACCATCAGCCCTTCCTCAGAGGAATTTCTTGAAGGAGTTGAAAGAAAGGTAACCTGCACGGCCTTAAACACGTGCCCTCAACATATACCAACTCTCACGTGGAACTATGCTGACATGCCGGCTTCCACAACTACTACTAAAGTATCCGGAAAAACGTTGTGGGAAACTGTTTCCACACTGAAATTCACATCATCAGCTAAGGACCATGGGAAATATCTAACATGTTACGCACGATTCACCGAAGACCGTGCTGAAAAAAGCATTACCCTACGAGTAAAGAGTAAGTGCCAATAAATCTGTAATGATTTGTTATTGTTCTGAAGCAGTGGCAGGCATGACTTTCACTTTTGGGCCTTCAGTGATTTTCTACTCAGTCCAACCTAAATGAATACACCTCATAATACCATCAATCCAACACAACGGCTGCAGAATCCATGCAAAATCACACATACACATTAAATCACCCTTAAAGCAGCAATACTTTTTTCTTATTTTACAGGAAACATGCTCAACCTGGATTGGTCCTTCACGTCGCCTCAAAGCCAGACAGGACTAAAGGGATCCTGTATTGTCATCCCTTGCAAGTTCAGTTACAGAAAATCCCAACCAAGTAACCTCCAAGTTATATGGTACTTGTATCAGAGTAGTGGATATCCATCTGTGTACAACCAAAGAGAACGAAATGTTGTCAGGCAATTTGATGGGAGAACCAGCTTGATTGGGTCTGTGTCGGAGGGTAATTGTAGTCTAAAGATAGACAGGCTGGAGATGTCAGACAATCAGAACCGACTGTACCCATGGATCGACGAGAACCCGGTTACTTCCTACCACTCACAGGGCCACTCGTTTTTAGATAAAACCACTCAACTATTTGTTACAGGTAAGCACTACTTTCCATGTTTTTCACCGGTGCAACCTTTTGAATTGAGCTTCCATTCTGTTTCCTTGCTTTCATTTTATAGACGATGCACAAGAACCAAAGATCAGCATGATAGAAGTCCCTACGGCTGGCAAACAGAGCAAAGTGACCTGTAAAGTGCACTATACGTGTTTTTCTGCTCCTCCAGTCCTAGCTCTAAAAGGTGTATCTGGAACTGACCAAGTCATGGACTCCATGGTGTCCGATGGGATTTGGGAAAGAGCAATAGAACGAACTTGGAATGTAGAAGAAGATCACAAAACTGTGGAGTGTACTGTTAGCTATCCTAGTGGTCAAAGAGCTCAGAGTAAACTCACACTGAATGTTGAATGTGAGTACAGATCTAGATGTCAAGCTGTATAATTCTGTTAAATCTTAAAATTTTTCTTTAGACTTGGGACTCACTATTTTATCTGCTCAGGTCCATATGAAGACATCAACATGACTCAAACAGGCCAGATGACAGAGGGTGTGGCACGAAGTGTTATCTGTTCAGTTCGCTACAAGTGCAAGAGGAATAGACCAAGCATTGTTTGGAACTTTCCAGACATGCAGAATTCAGTAGAAAACAAAGAACTCTCCAAGAACAATTACAGCATTTCATCAAATCTAACGTTTATTGGCTCTTTGGGTGACAATGGAAAAACTCTAAATTGCACTGCAAAGTTTTTAACCGGGGAAACCTCAGCATCTTCAATTCTTCAAATAAAAGGTGAGTTTTTATACATTATGTTACAGTGTTGACTGGACAGTTTGCAACAGTAAGAGTTGCCATATTTCTAATAGGGGATATTGTAATAAAATATTGTTGTTAATCAGATTTGAACAATGAATGACTCAGAGACATCAGTACGTTTTTTTTAACTTCTTCTCTTTCACATCATGGTTTGAGGATGCCAACAGAACCATATCTGCAAAAAGCAACAATGAAAATTTTTGCACACATAGGCATTAAAGCAGCACTCTGGAGGATTTCATCAAGAGAGCAGTTTTTGAATCTAGCGTCCAAAGGCTCCTCCTCAAAACATCTCGACACGCGCGTCCGGTGCGCGCGTGCACCTGGCGCATATACGTTGCGGGCATGAACTGTACAGCTCAATGTGTAGGGTTTAATCACTCACAGTTCACAATCTTATTCCAACAACACTACGAGGGTCTGAAGAGCCCTCTCTGTCCCTGCTGCTTCTGATATTAGCTCTGTTAGCAGAGAGCTGCTGCTGGACTCTGAAGCTGAACTTGACTCGGCCCTGGATGAACTTTCTGACCAAAATAAACGCATAATCCTGTCAAGCCTTGCCATTCTGTGAGGTGAAAGGTTTAAAAATAAAAATAAATCCATCTTTAGCTGGAGAATGGGTAGGTTTTTAGTAGAAATGAGCCGTGAGTCCTCAGTGAACGGCTGAGACGGCAGAGAAACACACGGAGCGTCCTGTACGACAGCGCCCCCTACTGGTACAGGTTTGGTCGATGGGCGTGCGTGTTGAGAGAATGCAGAAATTTGAATTTCATTGGCTGAAAAATGTCGGCGGCAAGAAATAATGGAAAGGGGTCTCTAGGAGGAAGGAGGGTCTTCATCAGAATGACAGATGTTGTGGAACTCAGCCCATAGATCATAGTTTAGACCTGAAATATCATTTAAAACATTTAGAAAACTTTGATACAGAGAAAAATGCTCCAGAGAGCCGCTTTAATCTCCTTCAGAAGAATTGTGAAATCAACAGACAGCATCCTTCACATAATACAACTCAAAGACTCCAAGAAAGCTGTCTCAACTGTTAGAGCCATAAACACAGTCAGAACCTTCCCACCTATAGATTGAAGCCAATAAAACAATATACCACATCCCAAAAGTCATATTTTAATGGCAGGAAAAAATATACCCAGGCCCCCATTCTCACCTTCTACCCAGCTCACGTCTTATTGAGTTCTCTCCCAGAGGTGGTGATTAGCTTCCTGTGGCTCCTTTTTTCCCCTATTCTGAGCAAGGTCATCTGTTCCATGATGTTACACCATAGACGTCTATGTTTGTTCTCATCTGACCCCTTCATGGGACTAGTTAGGAGACACTACCAGTGATTGATGCGCCAGATAACGTAGTCACCTGTTTCATGGATTTTCCCAAACTCTTCCACTATGTTATGGTGGCAACAAAAATGACTCTAATCACATTTATTCAGAATTGTTTTTCTTCTGTTCTGTCTTGTACTTAATGCCTGTGAAACTGTCTGTTAAACTATTGATGTGCACTATAGCACATGTGTTCTGTAGTTGATCATGAGAAACTAATCTATGCAGAGCTTAGGTTTTATGTTGGCGTCACTACTGAGAGCAATAGAGGGAAACATTTGCTGAAATGTGTTGCCTAATCACCAGATGATATTGATACATTTAAAACATTTCTGTCCTTTTTTTTATAGAATACAAGAAAACATTTGATGAAACTGGAGGTAATGGTGGATGCACCTTTTGTTTTTTCAAAATGTACCCCCCCCCCCCAAGACATGCCATCAATAGATTATTTAAAAGTATTGTTTTAAGAATTGTTTTTGTCTTTCTTTCTTTGTGCAGTGTGAACATTTTATCCCTCTTTCTCTCAACAGAAGTCTACGTTCTGGCTGCAGACGTCCCTTTCAGATTCAGTGCCCTGACCCAGTCCTGTGTGGTGATTCCATGCAGTTTCCAGGGCAAAGAGGATGAACCCATGACCCGTGGGATCTGGTCCAAGAAAAATGGAGACATTGTCTTCCACAATGGCCGTAGCAGCATCATGGACCATTTTAAAGATCGAACCAAACTACTGGGAAATCTGCATGAAGGAGACTGCTCGCTGGAAATAGATGACATCAAACCCTTTGACAATGGGCCTTTCTGTTTTTATGCAGAGAGAGGACGTGATGAATACAGATTCAACAACAGCTGTGTTTTTATTGTTATGAAAGGTTCAGTATCAATACTGATTATAGATATTTTTTGAAATATTAGATGTAGTTTATCTTTCGACCCTCTGAGCTGTAACACCACCCTGTGTTTTCCATCTTCAGCTTCCCCAGACAAACCAGAGATGAGCCCAGTTCCAGCTGAAGTGAACGTTGGTTCGACTGAAACTGTGTCCTGTTCTGTCAGTCACACGTGTCCATCACGACCTCCAGAGTTCTCCTGGAGTGTCCCTAACATCACCAGTAAGGTGGAGGACACGTTGACGTCACGAGGCGTCTGGAAGACGACGTCCACCATCACTTTTATGGTTGCTGAAGGCGACGGAGTGAAAAGCCTGACCTGTACTGCCACCTTCTGGGGTGAAAAGAAACAAGC
This sequence comes from Callopanchax toddi, assembly GCA_006937965.1. Taxonomy (NCBI): domain Eukaryota; kingdom Metazoa; phylum Chordata; class Actinopteri; order Cyprinodontiformes; family Nothobranchiidae; genus Callopanchax; species Callopanchax toddi. The sequence continues at coordinate 1,219,887 of SSNR01000026.1, read as the reverse complement.
CAACACGGTCACTGTAACTGTGAAGGGTTAGGACACAAAATACATCTGCTATGTTTGTATTTTCTGTAGTGAGTGAGTACTTTTATTAATGCTTTTAAATGTTACATCACCAGGAACACTGATGTACCAGTTCAGGAGCGCTGCTCCAGTGGCCATCCCAGTCTCACTTCTACTGACTGCTTTAGCTGCTGTGGTTGGAGTTTTCCTCTACAGGAAAAGGTTGATGGGCGATTGGATGATACTGTTTGATGCTCAGCAACAATCTGTACAGTTTATTTGTTTAAATTAGTAGCAGCGTTTCAGTAAAAAAATCACAACCTTAGTTTCAAGTAGCGTTAGAGTCAGTTGGATCAACTCACTTTCAAAGGATAAATAAAATGTGTATTATTTAAACTTTCACAGGAGAGCTTTGTGGAGCTCTTTGTTGGATAGAATACCCAGGTAAGTTTGATTAATACTTTTATACTTTTGCAATTAAACAAAATAAAACAAGTTAACCTTTTAAATAAAAATTCCCAGGAGGAATCCTCAGGGAGAGCGGGAGAGACCTCCAAGGCCAGAGAAATCGTACGTAAACTCTAATGTTTTTCAAACAGGACTCATTTATTTCACTCATATAAATGATGTCATTTCTCCACACAGGAGATCAATCTGGAGAAGGCTCTCTCGGTAAGAATAACCTAAAAACAAACTCTCCTAAGTTATAACACCTCATGTTTATTAGGTTTTTATTTTCAGACCAAAGGACGAACGGGTCGAGTGGAAAACGGAGAGGTAAAGGGTTTTATTACAAGATTTAATCATGATTGTTAAACTCACTGATGGCTAATTTAATATTTATTTTAAAGGAGGTCCTTCTGGAACAGATTTTCAAGGTATTTTTTATTTGTTTTATGAATAAATTAAATATATTTCTTAAAAAGATAAATGTAAAATAAGTCAAATGTTTACAACTTTGCAGACGTCAGGACAACACAGCTGACTTCAGTGTCAGTTATTTGTAAGTTTATTTTAATCATATTTTAACAGGGAACATGCAGAAACAACATCTGATTGTGATTTTTTTTTCTGTTGTTATAGAAACAACGCCAACACTGTAGACTGTAACACTCAGGTCTCCAAACAGCGTTTTCCATCACCGAAGAGGTGAGAATCACAGCTGATCTCTTAAAGCCTGATGACTGTTGTTGTTTATTAATTATCCGCTTCCTTTTATCGTCTTTGACCCAGGAACCAAAGGAGACCTCCTCCTGCAACCCCTCAGGTCAGCGACCTGTAAAACACTCAAATCTTGTCCATTTGTTTCTGTTTTTGTTTGTTGTACTTGATGATCTGATCAGTTTTCTCTCATTTCTGACAGGATTTTAACATCTATGGAAGCGTCTAATGAGGACCCAGGATCCTGTTACTTTAGAGTCACCCTCTTTAATCAGTTTATATGTGCTTCAAGTGTACAGTTAAAATGACTAAAATGTTTGTAGAAACATGAAGTAACCTGCTGTGGAAGATTTTTTGTTTACCTGTGACAACGTTAAAGTCCCGACTCACCAATTTGTGTCAACGTCTGTTAGAGAATCACTGATTTGAAAATCTGCAAATAAAACTGCAAAGAACCAAAGGATTAAGAGTGCCTGACCTTGCAAAAAGATTCAGGGAGTTAAAAAAAAAAAAGGAATTCAAGGATTTAAACAGATGAGTGACACCATGAGAAAACATCATCACGATCTGTAAACTGTATGAACTCAGGATCATCGGACAAAATTATATCCTCTTTTTCTGCAGCAATGCTTAACTAGAAGCCATTTTTACAAAAGATCATCATTGTTTCTTTGAAGAATGTAAACTAGCACATAACCAGTTTGAAGCCGTAATAATTACTTCATTTGTTCTTTTAATGTGTCTTTGAGTAACTTGCACATTCTGATTTTTTAAAATCATATTTTATACTGTCTTTTATCCACATTACTCTTGTGTTCAGTTATTTAATTAGCTCAGTTTTAAATCCATTACGTTTTCCATTACTGCTTTAGAAGAAAGCTGCAGAACATCCAAATGTCCACTAGATGGCGGTGTTGTCCACTGTTAATATTATGTTTGGTGATTTTAATTTATTTTAGTCATATAGTCATTTAGTCAAATAAAGAACTGTTTTTTTGAATTTTCATCATTAAAGTCAAAGTTTAAACCCATTAAAGTGGGTTTCTTTGGACAATGTATGAACATAAACATTTACTAGTAGAAATGCTTTGTAAACAGCATCAGGTTGGAGAAACAGAGATCAGTTCTCAGATGGACAGATGGGGCAATGGCTGGTACGAGTGGAGCCAGTTTCAAACTGTTTCTAATGTCATAATAATCACATTAATAATATTTACTGTAGTTTTTTGCAGAAATTATCAAATTTAACTGTGTTGCTAGTTACTGTAGCACTGCTGGCTGGATTTTCTGACTAATTTCTGCCAGAATAAAAAAAGTTAAAGGAGTTAAAAATAACGTTAGCAGAAACTGCTAATACATCTTTGATTTTGAACTTTATTTAAGACAATTTACAACTGGTCTCATTGTGACTAGTGGTTAGCTCATGTGTTCAAACTACAACAGGTTAGATACTAATTATTCATTTTCTTTCATTCACTTCAGATTATCTGAACTATCCATTTAACATCAAGACATCTTTGTTTTCTATTTAAGACACTGAATATAAATGAGAACCCGTTTTCGACATTTCCTGAGATAAAGAACATATTTCACTTATACAAGTCACAGGAACAGGAAGAAGAAAAAGGATGTGAAATCAGCACCGCTAAGATAAAAAAAGAAACAAAAAAACAAAAAACAAATCACTGATGCTGCTGTTTTTGTCTGCTAAAATATCAAGACCAAAGAAATAAACAACACGTTCAACATCAGCAGACTGCCACTTTGTCTGCTGGTTCCAGCATCTGAAGCTCTGGTTCCATCACTTGGTCTGATGTCACCGTTGCAGAAATCCCCCTGACAGCAGTGAATTTCAGCTCCTTCAATTTGTTTGAATACTTCAGTCAAAGCAGCTGGTTTCACCTCTGAACACATCACTTTAGAGGCACAGCCCTTCAGGATCAAAGCATTTCCAATCATGTTTGCTGAGAGAATGAAAGCAGTTTAATTATGTGAGTCATAGATTTTAAATGAGAACTTCCTAACATCTGACTGATGAGAGCAGAGGAAGAAGGAGACGTCTTACCTGTAACTGTAAAGCAGTGGTCTTCATTCCCCTGACAGCTCAGAGGTGTTGTTGCAATGCAGTTTGATCCAATGCAGCTAAAACACTTGTTGCCATTCAGGATGCTCTCTGGGATGATCATATGTTAAAAACAGTGTTTGATTGAGAGGAAAAAAAGCAGTAAATATAAAATCCCTCACAGCTTTGCTTTACTTACTCTCCTCTGAGTTCCTAAACATTATCTGGATATTTCAAACTCTCATCACCTCCCATACGGCTATAAACAGACTATTGTTTTTAGCCTGTTGAACAAACCAACCAGATACACTTCAGATACTGTAGTTATAACGACACCAAATAAAACCATGGATTAAATTACCAGGGACGTGTTCAGTGTTGCAGAGTTCTCCAGTGCAGCACTTGTTGTTGTACATGATTTGAATCGTTTCCATGTTGAACGAGACTTCAAAACATTCTTCAGCCCGAGCACAGCCTTTAAATTGGACGTCCATAAGCGTCATATCCCCTAAAACAAAGGAACAGCTGTAAAGTGAGCCAGCACCAAGCAGCAGGCAAACAAACCACTTTAAAAAAGACTAACCTATAAGTTTAATGTCTCTTCCTGCAGCACATTGATGAGCCTCTGAGGGACATTGTTTTATTGTTTCAGTACAAGTTCCAAAAGGTTCTGGTGTACAGTCATAGCACCTCAGGGTGTCAGCTGAAAAAAACAAGAAGCAAGAAATATTCTGAGGACAAAGGTTGATGATAACACATAATAAATGGTCAAATGTAAAAACTGAACATCAAAAATAACAAAAAACTCAAATGATGTCATCCTCATTGCATTAACACACAACTAAAATATTGTTTAAATTTAAAATGTATAAAATACTTAGCAAATAGAACTGAAGACAATCAAAGACTTACCTTTTGGGAGAAGCCAAATAGTGAGAATCAGTGGAAAGAAGAACATTTTGTTAGTGAGAGAGACGTTAGTTTCACTTTAGTCTGTTCAGGTTTTATTTGCATCAAGCCCCTCCTCAATGGCTGATGAAACTCAGTAAAACTCCCACTCACTTGGAACAGAACAGTTTTTGTCTTTTTGTAGATTTTGGTCTCAGCATCAGTGAAAGCATGGCTGCAGATGAGAAACAATACGAACAAGAACATCCTGTGTTCAGCGCTGGTCTGGAGCCTTTCTGCTGAATAGAATAGAATATTCAATAAAAACATATGACACAAAAATTCAAGATAACGTAAAAAAGAAGTCAAACTGCAGTCACACAGATTTATAATTAATATTGTACATTAGAAACTAAGATTAGCTTTTAAGCAGTTTTTCAGCAAGTGAATAAATTTTTAATCTGTGCTACAGAGGGATGGTGCTTTCTATAGAGTCCTCTAAACTTGGTGTAATTAGACACCTTTAAATGTGATGAACTGATCAAGCTTCAGTCCCAGGTAATACCTCCCTACTTCTGCTCCAAAGATTTTAAAAAGTTATTGATGCTTTTATTCCAACACATTTAGATTATTATAATTGCTTGGACCAACATGCAGATCAGTCCTCTTTATTGTCTGTAGGTGACAGAAAACATGACCATATATGGTGCTGGTTTCCTGTCCAACACAGGATAAATTTATATATATTATTAATATTGTTATTATTTAAAGCTTCTAGGCCCGTTCTATCTCTGAGACTCTGTAGATCTTCACACCTCATCCAGAACATTCAGGTCAAACCAAAAACCTATAGAATGATCTACTTCTCCACATCCAATCAGAGGTTGCATGGAAATATAAAATACTATCAAAGATCTACTTCACTGGTATTTGACAGATTTTATTCACTGTAAGTCATTTTTATTTGTATTTTACTATTTTATAGTCACCTTTGTACTTCTAGATGTACTTCTGTCACTTGCTTTGTGACTAGTTTTGCTTTTCACCACTCTAGTGATTCTAACATGATGAGTTTGTGTTTGCTGCCCTGCTGATCTTGTCTCAGAAACAAATATCTAGATTATAGTTTGAGAAAAAGAGGGGGCTTCTAAAGAGATCCCCACATGCTGATGGGACAGAATGTACTATTTAGAGGACTTATATCTGCTAAAATGAGAAGTAAAAAGAGGAAACTTGTCAAGAATAACAAGTAGAATGTTGAGAAATTGATTAATTCAGTGTGTTATGAAAGTTCATGTATTTTTTTTTAGCATCGTGTGCAGAAAAGTATTTGTCAAGTTTGTGGTCTTAGGCAAACTTAACACATTTTGTACTGATTTGATTTTGCTCCAGACATTATGAGTATCTTTATTTTGATAGATGTGTGAAAACAACATTATTCCTAAATGAGAAAAACAACACAGATGACTATGAAATCAAACTGTATTACCTTGGAAAAGAATTGTCCTTGTTGCTGCTAAACTCCAGGAAACGATTTGGAACAAAACCATGAATCCAATAAACATTTGGAAGGCTGTTGGATCACCAAATGTTAGTGGTCACATGTTCTGCAGGCAGATGGGATCATCAACTAGTTTCAGAAAGGCCTACAGGTGAAATACACGGCCCGCCACTGTAGGATAATAACCAGGGACAGCCGGAAAAAACAAGAGGTATAACACCCAGGGCTCTAAGAAGAAGTCTGTGCCTTCAGTTCACTCCAGAAATCAAATCTAAACAAGTTAAATCATTAATTTATTATTATTTAAGAAAAAATTTCAGGACCTGATATATCAGGAAGAAAACCAGCGTATACTTGTTTTGTCCCCAGATATATTTATTGAGATTTTAAAACATTATCAATTTAAAAAAACAGAAGCAAACAAAGAGAAAAGACAATGGAACAACAAAAATGAAAGCATTTAACCCATACCCTCCCTCTGCTCTGGCTCAGCTCTACACATCACATCCCAGCAACAAAAAGCACAACATTCACTCACTCTGGCAGAATTCTCATATTTGTAAAGAAATCCAAAAAAGGTTGCCACATTTGAAAAAACTTAAATTTGCATAAAAACTTAATGTACTAAAAGTACATTCCCTCAAGGTATATTTAATTTTTTCCAGCCTAAAAAAAACCATATAGTGTCCTTTAACCAGCTTGATACAGAAGGTGGGTTTGGGGACTTCCACTCCAGAAGAAGTCGACGTCTGGCCAGCAGAGATGTGAAGGCAACCATTTCTTTCTGAGTGGAGTTTAGATGAGTTGAATCACCTGGAGTCCCAAAAATGGCAATCAGTGGACAAGGCTCTAAACGTAATCCCATAGACATTGCCCTGAATAACCAGTCCACAAATTATGAAGCCGTGGCCAAAGGAAAAATGTGACTTAAATGACAACCAGAACTTAAACAACGTTCACATTTGTCTTCATTTCCTGGATAAATAGTAGACTATCTACTGTACCTTTGGGATAATGGACCTGTTTAGTACTTTAAACTGGATAAATGAGAGGTGAGCACAGGAGGAAACATTACTAGATTTACATAGAACACCCTTCCACCAATCATCACCAGCTCTGGTTTTTGAACTAGAGTCAACATTACATGTTTTAAGGACAGAAATGAGTTTTACTTTGTTCTGTTCAGGTTTAATAATCCCTCTAAGAAATCCAAAAATGGTTTTAAATTAAAGCAGCTGGACTTCATTGGTTCTGGGAAAACACTTCGAATCTCATCTGAGAAGCATTCTCAATTCTAACTGGAAATATTGGTGCTGGAAAGGTGAAACCTGAGGCCTCCCCCCCTGTTTAATGTAGCTGGTGTTTCCTGTTTGATGTAGACGGCTTCCTTAACTCCTCTCTCAAACCATTTATCTTCCCTGTCCAAAATATATACATCATTATCCTCAAAAGTGTGTCCTTTGTCCTTGAGGTGTAGGTGGACTTCTGAGTCTTGGCCTGAAGAGGAGGCTCTCCTGTGTTTTTGTGCCATGTGCTTGTGTGGTTGTTCTGTTTCTCCTATGTAAAGGCCTGGACAGTCCTACAGCACCGAACACAGCTGAGTCAGTCTGAGGCCTGAAACTCCAGGACTGAAAATGAGTCCCACTCCGACCCTGGTTTACAGCATGAATATGATCCGTTTTATTGTCTATATATTATATTTTTTCATTCTGTGTACACTGCTTTAAGATTTCTAACCATTTTTCAATATGAAACATAAAGATGTCTTAAAGCTATTAAAGTGAAATAAAGGGGTTGGAGTTTTTATTTGGTTTCATAAAATTTCTCTCTTTTTTGTTTTTGTTCCCAATGATGAAATAAATCAATCCATTTAGTGACAGATGACCACTAGATGGCAGTCTCCACTATAATGACACCTAAAGAACCATTTTTATTACAACACACTTGTTAGAAAAATGTGTAGTTTTCCTGTAATAACAGCATTAAAAACAGCTGATTTACCAAATTAGACTTTAGAGCTTTGATTGGTAATAAAATCAATATGTGAGAAACGTGGATTAAGAAAATGAATGGATGGTCATCAAATACATAAAAACTCTATTTTTTTGTACATGTTTTATAAAATAATTTCAGATGGTCTTACTTGTAATACTTTTCATAAAGGATGTGAACATGTCACCCTTTGTGACCGTGGAGTGGTAAACTTGTGACAGTGACCCGTGTCACTACAATGGAAGATTTATTCGACACCACATTGTATGACTCATTTCCATGTTTTTGTTTTGTAAACATGCTGAATGCCATAAAGTTTTTTTTTAACTTTACAGTTTGTCATGCTGCAGAATTGCATTACAACTATGCAACAGAAGCAACAGGACAACAATGAATGCAAAGTGAGTGCTGGTGTTAAAGCTATTGTTAAATTCTGTCTCTGAAAAAAGGGGAAGGAGAATGAAACGACGAATGTGAATGAACTATTTGGAGAGCAAATAAGGACAGTAAGGGATGCGTTTTCTTCAAGAAGAGCTTGAGGTCAGCTTTTTATTTTTAAACAACCATAAAACTTTTGGTTTCAGTATTATGATATGGAAAATAAACTGGTTCCATACATTGGCAATCAAATCAGATTTAAGAGCAGTTCAACCATCTGATTATAACCCCCTTCATTGGAAAACAAAAGACCCATCTGAGGCAGGCTGTCAGTGTCAATGGTCCGGACCGTGCAGCAAATCCAGGACTAGGTCCCCAAGACAGGGGAAGGGGGCTTGACTGAGGAGTGAGTGCCCCTGAGGAGCTACCGCAGGGCCGCAACAAGCTCAGCACCTGGCACGCCTCCTCCCCCGAACTGGACTGCACCATGTGTGGTTCAGAGCTTGGTTCGGGTTGGAGGGGGCAAGGCCAAACACCGAGCAAGTCGCACAACTGCAGCAACCCCTTGATAGAGTTTGTGCAGAACACTGGCCACGCTCTGCATCAACCAGGCATGGACCGGCTCTCTGGCGTACCTGGACATTTCCTGGTGGACCGACGTGCTATTTAGGCCAACAGTCCTGACACTTTTTAAAATTCACACATTGATCTGACCGGCCCATACAACCAATAGATCAGCAGGCCCACTGACACTGTCGGCCAACACCAACATCATTTCGTTTTGATCCTGCCTGCGTAATGCATTCTGCAAAAAGAAAAAAAGTGGGCATAAAACCCTCAGCATTGTTTTTGATGGTCTGAGCAGCCCATTGGTTATTTTCTCCAAGGACTCCTCCTCGCTTTGGCTGAAGGATGAAGGTACACTGTAAAAAGAAAAGGTTGAATCAACTTAACTGAATTGCTTCAGTTGGTAACAAGCAATTGAATTAAGTTTGTCCAACTTAAATTACTAGGTACAAATTTATTCATTTAAGTTGGATAAACTTAATTCAATTGCTTGTTACCAATTGAAGCAATTCAGTTAAGTTGGTTCAACTATTCTCTTTTTTCAGTGTACTGTTGATCACCTGTCTGACCGTCCGGTGAACTCAGCGGTGCTCGCGCCTGTCGTCATATAAAGTCAATGTTCACCAAGGGAGCTCAACTATCTGTGTTTCTCAGCATAACTGACAGCTTAAAATTTAACAAATCAAACAATATAAACACTAAAAACACATTTGTCTGTCAATGACTCTATCAGAGTCTTCCTTTAACTTTACAGGTGTTTTCAGAGACTCACATGATATACTAATGTTTAAATACCTCCAAAAGTAGTTTAACAAATGCAAAGAGCCCCGCATGCTGTAACATGGATAATGAAATAAACAGCAGAGAAATAAAATCATTTAAAGGCAGCTTTAATCCATTACAGATCAACTGGATGCTACAATCACTTTTTGGCAGATGAAAAAAAAATCACAGTTTTAAGTTATTTGTTGATGCTATAATCTGGTCACCTGTAAACAAAAGCAAATCCTTTATTGTCAGGTGAACAAATGAGAAGGTTTCTACAGTAAAAACTATTAAAACAGGGTGAGTCTTTGAAAACAGCTGTGAGTTAAAGGAGACAAACCTCTGCTGAAGACCTGACAGATCAATGTGTTTTAGTGTTAAAATATTTGATTGGACAAAATTCATCCTGATAACTTTGATCAACCATCAAAGGTTGTTAAAATGAGCTCCGAGCTCATCTGGTCTGGTGGTTCTTGGGTTTGTGACTCAGGTCTGGGTTTCTGACAGGTTTTAGTATTTCTTGTTAGGTTAGTAACAGCTGATCCAAACAGTGGATCAGGGAGAGTCAAGTTCAGCTGTCTTTATAAACCCTGTCTCTGTTTAAACTCTAGACTAAGAAGTGTCATGTCTCATGTTCAAACTGAAGACATTAAAATCTTCACCAAACATTAAACCTATACAGACTCTTGGCAGGGTTGAGTTAAATTGACTACCCCTGGTCTGTGCTGTCTAGTGACTGGTGGAGTAAATATGTAAGACTCTTCCATATCAGTTGGTGGCAGGAGGAGTATTTTTTAACATTTTTGGTTGGTGGTGTGCCTTTGTCAATGAGAAAATGTACCTTGGCTCAAAAAAGTTTGAAAAACACTTATTTACATCAATGTGTATGTTGTTTCCTGCACATGGCATTAACCATGCTTTTGAGTTTGTTGTTAATGTGTAAATTTGTGACAAAATGAAAAACTGAATGTTTTTAAAATGACTATAAAAAGAAATGAAAATCTTAAACTATTTTATCAAATGTGTGCAAACACTTATGTTGACATCAATAATGTATAAATTCAAAAATCAAGATGTTATAAGTCTACAAAACAACATTCTATCTTCACTTTACTGACATTTAATAAAGAACCTGTCACCATACAGCCATAAATAGGGAGGTGAGTCAAATTCCTGCATTAAACTGTCTTTTGTTTATTATAAATAAGCATTCAAAATGGATGAATGAATAAGCAGTCAGACTGATTTTCCAAAGAAGGCTCACAAAAAGAGATTGCAGAATTGTCTATTTTTAATTAATCTAAATAAATTTTCCAGCTAAGCTTTGATATTCAGATGTGAAGAAACAACAGATTTCAGTTACTGAGAGGATGATAAACACAAATGAGCTGAAATCTCCTACATTGACCTTGATTGCTCATGAGTGAGCGAACAAGGTCGACATGGGAGGCCTTTTCTACAAGGAGAGCATGAGGTCAGCGTTTTATTGTTTACAGCTAAACAACCACGGACCAAATAAAACTTTTGGTTTCACTATTATGATATGGAAAATAAACCGTTTACATAAATTGGCGATCAAGGAAGATTTAAAAGACTCGTTTATGAATGTTGAGCAGTTCAGCCACCTACTTCTGATTATAACCTCCTTTATTGGATAACAAAACAGCCATCTGAAGTGGGCAGTCAAAGAGACTAGGTCTGTCATGCGTAGATATTTTGCCACTTCTCAGAAAAGTATTTAAATGAACATAAATTGTCATTACAAATGTTTGATGCTCAATCAGTTTGCTGAATCAAACTCTGCATTTGAGAGTCATTTACTTCACTGTGTTTGTCATTCTCAAAACATTTCACAATAAGTCAGCAGGTACGAACACAGTCTGTTCTCTTTCAGACACCAACTACAGGAGCTGAATGGAGAGAACTTCCAAAGGGCTTTCAACAACAATGAAAGAAACAAATGTCAATTTTCTGTAGTCTTGTTGGATGTAAAGGCAAGCTATTACACTCATGTTTGCAACCAGTGAAGAAAGTCTGACGGTGGTGTGTCTACCTACACACATTCAGATCTAAGAAAGACAACTGACTTCAGCTTACTACAACTTCCTCCAGGACATATGGGACAGATATTGATATATTATTCATGTTTATTACAGATGTAGATGTTCCCCTGCATACAAATCTGATGATATGCATTTAGACAACTTGACCATAACCATTGAATCTTTAACTACAGGGTTTCTAGAGCACGACGTTGAAGCTATTTAGATGTTAATTCAGTTTCAGTACACCATCTTTTTTAAGCAAAAAGAAAAAAAAATCATCTATCAGTTTTTAAACCTGGAAGTGAATTCTTCAACTTAATACAACCATACAAAAAACACTGACAAGATAATAAAATTATAAGTAAATATTTATTAACAACTTCAAATCCGCAATGTGAATTCAAACAGCAACACAGTTAAGAAATGTATTCAGATATTTATGGGAAAATCATGAGTTATCAATTAGAGGTTTTCATATAATTTATTATTATAGTTGATATAAATAACCAGGGAATTATTGGTAACTTCAGAGTGACAAAGGGCAAAACCCTATTTGAAATATACTATCTGAGATAACTTCTCTGATGAGCAAAATAGGGACAAAACTAAAAGAAACCTTTAACTCATTGTATACCAAAATGCATACGCCTGAAATTTCTACAACAAAATATTGTTCAGGTAAAATGTAGCATATGATTTGGGGTGGTACTTTCTTATTTTACTTTCAGAATTTTTTTTGTTTGTTTGCTGTATCTCGTTTTTTATTTCGAGTTAGGTTAAATAATACATTGAATTCACAAGGGAAAAAGCAACAAACAAGCAAAAGTAAACATAATAATTGTAAAAAATAAAATATGATGGCATTAACATATAAGACTTTCAAATGATATCAAAATAGCACAATAACTAAATTAGTTCAAAAGGGATAGGAAGAAGCATAGTTTATTTTACCCCCTTACACACTTGCAATAAATGTATTTAATAGAATCAGAGATCAACAACATCAGAGTACAATAACAATACAGTTTCACCAGAGCACACGAACACATCACACATCTCTTCCTCTAGAGAAAATTTCCCTCCAAAGGTCTTCAATCAATAATCTGGCTCCATCTAACCCTGTCCTACACCCTCTCCTCTTCCACCAATCAGCTTCTTGTCCTCTTTCACTTCATCCATAAATCTCTTTGGTCTTCCTCTAGGTCCCCTGCCTGGCAGTTCCCCCCTAGGCATCCTTCTACCAATATATTCACTATCCCTCCTCTACATGTCCAAATCATCTCAACCTGCTGACCCTCTGATGGACTCATTCCTGATCCTATTGATCTTTGTCACTCCTAAAGAGAATCTCAGCATTTTCATCTTTTGTTTAGTTTTTGATTAGTTAGTTAGTACCTACTAGCATGCTAATAGGTACCATTCACTTACAGTGTTTTACGCTAAGCTAATGCTAAAGGAGTATCGCCGGAGGCAAATATCCACCTGCCGGATCAGGAAAACGGCTGGGCTGTTTACAAATTGTTTTTGCCCGCTTATCTAACTCTGAGGAATATGGCAATAGACAAAAAATAACTTACCGGTGGAGTATCCCTTTAAGTCATAAAATCTACACTTAATTTAACTGACTACTAGAAGACGTGATAGTCATTCATCTATGTAATCTGACCTGGGTTCTCCACCATAGATGACTTTAGTTTAAAAAAAATATGTTCAAGGTAAAACAAGAAATGACACTGAAACTTAGAAACTCCCAACTTTTTTCACTTTTCATCAGTTAGATCAAAACATATTTTCTTACCCAACAAATCAACTAGATGCAGGAAAGCAGAGGTGTGTGCCATAATGCTGCTATGAAAAAAAGAAGCTTTTACTGTTATTCTGCTGTTTTAATCTACTAATGAAACGAGATCAAAGAGATCAGTGACAGCAGCAACAAAAGTGGGCCAATATTCAATAGACTTGCTGCTGCTGTTACTGTTTTTGCTGTTGTTGTTGTTGTTGTTACTGTTGTTGTTGCTGTTGTTGAGTTGTTGCTGTTGGTGCTGTTGTTGGTGTTGCTGTTGGTGCTGTGTGTGCTGTTGTTGTTGCTGGTGCTGTTGTTGCTGCTGCTGTTGGTACTGTTACTGCTGCTGCTGGTGTTGCTGTACACATTGTTGCAACTACAGCTGGCACTGTTGCAGAAGTCACCTTGGCAGCAATTTATTTGTGTGTCTAATTGGTTCAGCAATCCATCAGAACATATCTGCCCAGAGATACAGCCATTGAAGATTGTATTTGCTGGTCCTGAGAGAATTAAAACAAGTTCATTAGGTGAGTTACATGTTTGTCATTAGAGGTTATGAGATTACAGAGCAGAGAGAGAGAGGAGGAGGTATCTTACCTTTAATGCAGTGGTCCTCAATCCCCTCACAGTTCACAGTATTGCATTGTTGTCCACCACACGTGAAACACTTTTTGCCATTCGGAATAGAATAGGAGTCTTTAAAACAAACAAACAAACAAACAAACAAACAAACAAACAAACAAACAAACAAACAAAAACAACACATGGTAAGTGGCCCACAGTTCATAATAGAGTCTGAATTTTGTTTCAAGCCAGAACCAGGTTTATTTTCTACTTATTGTTGCTTTGACATCACATAACTCTTTATCCTTGAATGTAATAAAAATTGTAAGGGGTTTCTGCAGATACACACTGACACTGTCATTGCTCTTTTACCTAATTAACCTTCTGAGTTTACTAAAATGATGATAGATGCATCTGACTGATTCTATTTTAGGTCTAACAGAACAAATAAATAAATGAGTGAAATAAATGAGGTCCTGTTTTTCACTCAGCTAAATGTCAGCAATAGGCTACATCATGTTTCTTTGAATGGAGGGTGAGCACGCCTGTCGACAAGTGAGGTCAAACGGGTGTGTTGTCCCAGGCCCAGCGTGGTGGGGGTTAATTACTGGCCAGTTATTGGGGTTTGTATGGGCAGGGCCGGCTCCAGATTGGCATGTTTGAGGGGGCAGACAGAAATGTGGAGGGGGCACAAAGTGGTGATGGAGGAGGGGAAGGCGTGGGTTGGTGGGGAGGGTGCTCTGGATAATGGTTTTTGTCATGTAACTGGATTGAACTATGTCAGACTGCTACCCTAAGACTTGCCCAACTTGGGTGTCCCATTTGAAGGCTAACACTGCTGATGTAGCTCTTAGGGTCATTGAGGCACCCAACCCCCAGCCCCCATCATCAGATTTTAGCAGCTAAAAATATAGCATAACATTTATCTTTGACCTATTATTATTCAGGGAAACGTTGTTTGAATAGTATTTTTTTATTTAATTTAAATTTTAAAACTTTTTAATTTAGGGAAATTGTCTTCTCTTTTTTATTTTGCATTATTGTTTTATTATTAATAATTTATGTTAATGAGATCATACAAATCCCAAACAGCTAGGTGAAGTTAAAGATGCTCACCAAGTATCAACAGTATGGTCATATCACCAGATTAGAGCGTGGAGCTGTTTAGTCTCAACAGTTTAGTTGCTTGCAGTACAAACCAGCATAAAACAAGATAAAAATACAAAACTGTTCAAAATCTGTTGTTTCTACAGACTAGTGTGAGAATTATTGGAAAAGACATGGTAAATTGTTTTATTAATTAATGTGTCTGTCAACCTTTTTGTAAATACTGGCTATATTTTACTCTTCCTTTATTTTGCAGTTATTTGAGAATGAGGCCATCCAGTTTAAATACATTTATGTTGTTGGCTATAAAGAGCTAGATATATATTTTATTTTATTCTTAATTAAAATTTTTATTATATTTTAAAGTTTTATTTTTCAAGACATGTTGAATAGATTTTTTTTTATGACTTCAGAGAGATTGTAGTTACTGTAGGTGCCCAAACCAAAACCAACATAGCCTAATGAGGGACAAAGAGCATGTTGGTGTGGGACATGTTATATACTAAAATGGCCTCCAGCAGGCCACAAGTGTGCATGTGTCTGCTCAGTCAGAAAAAGACTCCATGAGGGTGGTATGAGGGCCTGATGTCCACAGCTGGGGGTTGTGCTTACAGCCCAACACCATGCAGGGCATTTGGCATTTGTCAGAACAACAAGATTGGCCAATTCACCACTGACACCCTCTTCATACATAAAAGCTGGTTCACACTGAACACATGTGACAGAAGTGACAGAGTCTGGAGATGATGTGAAGAACGTTCTGATGCCTGCAACATCCTCCAGCATGATCGGTTTGGCAGTGGGTTCATTAATGGTGTGGGGTTGAATATCTTTGGGGGGGCACAAGTCGCTTTGGATAAAAGTGTCTGCTAAATACATAAACATGAGATTCTCAGACCCCTTGTGAGACCATATGCTGGTGCGGTTGGCCCTGGGTTCCTCCGAATGTAAGACAATGCTAGATCTCACATGTCTGGGGTATGTCAGCAGTTCCTGCAAGATGAAGGCTTTGATATGGACTGGCCTGCCAATTCCCCAGACCTGAAACCAATTGAGCACATCTGGAACATCATGTCTTGCTCCACCCACCAACGCCACATTGCACCAGACTGTCCAGGAGTTGGAGGATGCTTTAGTCCAGGTCTGTGAGGAGATCCCTCAGGAGACAATCCACCACCTCATCAGGAACATGTCCAGGTGTTGTAGGGAGGTCATACAAGCAGGTGGAGGCCACACACACACACTACTGAGCCTCGATTTGACGTATTTTAAGGACATTACATCAAATTTTGATCACCCTGTATTGTGTTTTTCTACCTTAATTTTGAGTGTGACTCCAATTCCAGACCTCCATGGGTTGATAAATTTGACTTTCATTCATATTTTTTTGCGTGATTTTGTTGTCAGCACATTGAACTATGTGAAGAACAAAGTATTTAATAAGAATATTTCATTCATTCAGATCTAGGATGTCTTGTTTTTGTGTTCCCTTTATTTTTTGAGCAGTGTACCTTTATTCATTGTTTAACACAATTTAAACAAAATACAAAAAACAGTGATAACAACCCTGCACAGCTTAAAAAACTGGAAACACAAGTTTAAAGTTTACCAGGGATGTCTCCAGTGTTGCAGAGATCTCCAGTGCAGCACTTGGTCCTTATCACTTGAGCTCCCAAGTTGATTGAGCCGTTCAAAAGACACTGTTCAGTACTAGCACAATATTTAACTTTGACATCAGAAACCTTTGTACCCCCTGAAATGAAAAACAAACAAATAAGTGCTGATTAGTAGAACAAAACAAGAATTTTAAAGGAAATGTTGCAGGGTGCCAACATACTGTTCACATTTTTAACATCAACTTTGTAATGATTTAGGCTAAGACAAAATGCCTATACTAAGACTAAAATGCAAGAAATGTACATAGAATCAACAGAAATGTTTTAAAGATGCTGACAGTGACTCCTTAGTCTCACTAACTACAAATCTATCTCACTCCCTAATAGCAAACTTAATGAGAGACAGACAGAACCACTGAATATTTAAAAAAGCCTCAGAAAACCCGTTTCTGTGTGAAAGCTTTTTAAAATATTCTGCTGTGAGCTGCAGAAGGCTCTGCTCACATACATTTTTATGTTTCCTACAGTGTTTTCTGCAGGAATTATAGCACATTACAAAAACCTGTCACTTCCATTTTTGAAGAGAGTATTTTGAGTTAAAGCACAACTGGCTTGTTAAAGTTAGAGTGGGCTCACTCTTCATTCTGAGAGAATTTCAGAGAAAATCATCAGTCATATAGCAGAGAGAGACACCGTGGGAGAAAGAAGACAAAGATGTCTACATTTTGATGTATCATTTGTATTAGTAGTCAAAACGGTGTGAGAGAAACAAGAATTATATGTGACATTTTAGACAGATTAAAAGTTATCATCATATTCAGTTGAAATTGTGATTGTGTAAAACCTGAAAGATATTCAAATGCTAGCTTAACTCAAGATGCAACTGTCAGTTTCAGTCCTTATGCACCGACACCCTTAACTAGAAATCACATAAAAGCAAACCTTCGAAAGTCATCATTCTTTGGGTAGCACATTGATCATTTCCTGGAAGACATTTTGTTCTTGTTTCATTGCAAGTCCCAGATGTGATTGTTAAACACCCATAACATTCCAGGGCATCAGCTGATAAAAACAAAAAGAGATTATTTTTATGTGAAAAAACATAAACAACATTACTGCATTATTTCTGAATGGCTAAGTCATATTCTAAAGACAATCAGGATGTGACAAAGACTGAATCCTACATGCACAAGATGCAGACTAGAACACAAACGTGTAAAAGCTGTAAAACTGAATTTTAGGGTTTTTAAAGTAGATATAAACTATTGATAAACGCCAAAAATAGTGAACTGAATCAGAAACTTACCATTTGGCAGAAGCCAAATCCCAAGAATCAATAGAAAGATGTTCATTCTGTTAGCAGGACACTAAGTTTGACTTTTACCTGTTCATGTTTTACTGTATAAATAGTTCACCTGATGAGGGCTGGTCACTCAGCATCAGGCCACTCCTCTACTGATGACACTCTAAATAAGATCTAAATTTTCCTCCAACTGAACAGTTTGTTTATGTCAATGTCAGATTCTATGAATAAATCACAAATGTTCTACTTTTTATATGAATGATAATAGTTTACTTTGGTTTTCTTTCTTTTTATGAACCAATTAGACACACACGCTATATAAAGTTAAGTATTCAGTATGTGACATGTAAGGCAAACCACACTCATTCAGACAATGTTTTATTGTGTTTAACATTAGAAATGGAATAGATTAGATTATACAGAATAGAAAAAGGCTGTGACATGGAAAACTAAATGTAGGCTATACATTTTTATAACATGGGAAGTGTTTGTATGTTGGATCCTAGACTAAAATTTATCATGTTTATACTGGGTGAGTCAATTGGGAGTAGGATTTAATAAGCGTTGTCAACTCCCTACTCCTTTTCAAATTCAATATACTTTAATTTTTGTTTCATTTTCATGTTTGACTATTATTTCTATTTTTATTTAGATTTTTCTCTATTGACTTTTGTTTAATATATGTTCAAAAGAAAATTTTCATTCATTAAAACACATTCTGCATAGAGATCAAGCAACTGTCACCTCTGTGCATCCTGATCTGCCCTCTTCTTTCCAGATTTTGCCTCAATTCTCACTACGTGCATGCTGTGCCAAAGGGCACAACGTTAATAGATTCCACATGGTTGCTTAATTATACTGTGGTCGCACATGTTGGCTCCAACACATTACATGTGACTTCACTCTGCAGAGGATTAACTATGAGGGGCCACCAGGGACATTATTCCAAGTTACCTCTCATACACGCACGTGAAAACCTCTCATACACACATGTGAAAACAAAACCTCTCATACACACTAGTGAAAACCTCTCATACACACTAGTGAAAACCTCTCATACACACTAGTGAAAACCTCTTATAGACGCTACTGAAAACCTCTTATACACACTACTGAAAACCTCTTATACACACTACTGAAAACCTCTCATACACACTAGTGAAAACCTCTCATACACACTAGTGAAAACCTCTTATAGACGCTACTGAAAACCTCTCATACACACATATGAAATACTTTTCATACACACATATGAAAAACCTTTTATACACACATATGAATTTTTTTTTTTAATTTCTAGTTTTAACATGTGATTGTAAGAGTTTTTTCACTAGTGTGTATAAGAGGTTTTCAGTAGTGTGTATGAGAGGTTTTGTTTCACATGTGTGAATAAGAGGTTTTCACATGTGTGTATAAGAGGTTTTCACTAGTGTGTATGAGAGGTTTTGTTTTCACATGTGTGTATAAGAGGTTTTCACATGTGTGTATAAGAGGTTTTCACTAGTGTGTATGAGAGGTTTTCACTAGTGTGTATGATAGGTTTTCAGTAGTGTGTATGAGAGGTTTTGTTTTCACATGTGTGTATAAGAGGTTTTCACATGTGTGTATAAGAGGTTTTCACTAGTGTGTATGAGAGGTTTTCACTAGTGTGTATGAGAGGTTTTCAGTAGTGTGTATGAGAGGTTTTCACTAGTGTGTATGAGAGGTTTTCACTAGTGTGTATGAGAGGTTTAGTTTTCACATGTGTTTATGAGAGGTTTTCACTAGTGTGTATAAGAGGTTTTCAGTAGTGTGTATGAGAGGTTTTCACTAGTGTGTATAGGAGGTTTTCGCTAGTGTGTATGAGAGGTTTTCACTAGTGTGTATAAGAGGTTTTCACTAGTGTGTATGAGAGGTTTTCACTAGTGTGTATGAGAGGTTTT
The DNA here is from genome assembly GCA_006937965.1 of Callopanchax toddi. Lineage (NCBI taxonomy): Eukaryota > Metazoa > Chordata > Actinopteri > Cyprinodontiformes > Nothobranchiidae > Callopanchax > Callopanchax toddi. The sequence continues at coordinate 1,200,236 of SSNR01000026.1, read as the reverse complement.
CACTAGTGTGTATGAGAGGTTTTCACTAGTGTGTATGAGAGGTTTTCACTAGTGTGTATAAGAGGTTTTCACTAGTGTGTATGAGAGGTTTTCACTAGTGTGTATGAGAGGTTTTCACTAGTGTGTATGAGAGGTTTTGTTTTCACATGTGTGTATAAGAGGTTTTCACTATTGTGTATGAGAGGTTTTCACTAGTGTGTATGAGAGGTTTTGTTTTCACATGTGTGTATGAGAGGTCTTCACGTGCGTGTATGAGAGGTAACTTGGAATAATGTCCCTGGTGGCCCCTCATAATTAACAGCCATGCACACACACATTCACACACTGGTGTGCCACAATGGCCCTGGGGCACAATGACAGAGGCAGAGATGTCATGCACCAGCACCCGCCTAGTCCTTCTGACCAACACCAGTAGGCAAGGTGGGTGAAGTGTCTTGTCCAAGGACACAATGACAACGTAACCCCGCTGGAGTTGGGATCAAACCAGTGACCCTCTGGTTACCAGACCAGCCACTCTACCAACTGAGCTACACGCCACCCAAAGGCAGTCATGCAAATATTACCTGCCTTTTTCTGGAAATATTAGAGGATGAGCACAAATACAGATGTATAATAATTCAGATGTTATTCAAGGTTGAAACCAAAAGCATCAATAAACAAATGGTCTCATACAAAATTGTTATGGTTTACAAACAGGTAATATTTTTTCTAATGAATGGGTATGAATTGTTTTGACCAAGATTTATTTAAAATATAACTTAGCCACTCGTTACAGTTCCAGTATAGCATGAATACAGCTCGTCTTATTGTTTTTTAGGAGACTTTTTGCTTTGAGTGATGTCATCAGGTATGGTCCTTACTGTTGATAAAAAACTAATACAACACCTCTTCAAAATTACTAAAATATCCCTTTAAGAATGTAAAATGATGCGTATGGTCTGACGAATATGTGGTAAAAAAAAAACATACAAATTAAACATTTTAATCAACATTTCTTATGTATCTACTTTTATTACCAAAGTTCTAAAATCTAATTTTAACTAAATTTAATAAAGAATTCATGGAAACCAAATGAAAACAAGATTTTTTTTTCACTTTGAATTAAAAACAGACATTTTTATTTTTCATCTCAAAATGTTTCAAAGTCCTTATTATGAACTCCATAGACAAACTTTTTCTGAGCTGTGATTATAAAACACTTTTAAACACACCAGACATGTGAACTATAGATGCTGATGAGATAACAGGAAACCTGAGAAGCGATTTAGCCGTTTTCATCTTTTAATGAAACAAACCCAAAGAGATGAGCGACACCAGTACAAGCAGAAGCCCAACACGTGCACTGCTGCTGCTGTTACAGTAGTTGCCCTGGCAGCAGCTGAAATGCACTCCATGCTCCCGACTCAGCAACGTAGAAACTTTATCAGAGCAAATCTGCTGGGAGACGCAGCCCTTCACAGTCTGGGTTTCTCCTCCCACGTTCACTGAGAGAACAAAAACAAATCAATCATAGTTTCATGTTTGTATTTAAATAGTAATAAAAATAAAAATAAAGAGGAAGTAGAACTCCTACTAGTTGCTTTGATGCAGTGGTCCTCATTTCCCTCACAGTTGAGAGTTTTAGTGCAATCTGATCCTTCACAGCTGAAGCACTTTTTGCCATTTAAATTTAGATTAGAGTTGTAGCCTTTAAAAAAACAGTTTATTTTAAGAAAAAATTTAATGTTGCAAAGTTGCATATCATGTTTCACATCTTTGACTTATTGACTTCATTCTACTGAGATCCATGAAGAAGTTATTTTCTCTTGTAGCACAGAAGACAGAGTTTGAATCTGCTTAAATGCAAAAATCATTAAGTTGCCTAATTTAATATAGAGAATAAAGGTAGTTTACTATTCTAAAGAAATATTCTAAAATGTGATTCTTATTTTTTTGGTCTAATAATATTGCAATTAAACTATTTCAGGTATTAGCATTTGAATACAGCCAACTACTAACACCACACAGCTTTAAATAATACCAATGATATATACATTACCAGGGACGTGGGTGTTGCAGAGGTCTCCGGTGCAGCACTTGGTCTTGAACACAGTTTTGTAAATTCTAATGTTGGAAGATCCATCAATACAATATTCAGCCTGAGCACAACCTTTAGCTTGAGCATCAGAGACCTTTATACCACCTGAAACAAAAGAGCAGCCGTTGTAAAATAAGTTGGTAAACTGGGGACAGACAACAACTGAAAAATAAACGATAACCTACCTATAAATAATACTTGTCTTGTTGCAGAACACTGGAAATTCCCTGAGGGACATACTGTTGTTCTTTCAGGACAAGTTGCAGAGGCCTCAGTTAAACACTCATAACATGTCAGGGTGTCGACTACAGAAAAAAATTGAAAATTAAATTTCTACAAAACATGATGTAAACAGTGTCATTGTGATGACAGAGTTAATTTTTTCAATGATATTTTTTTAAAAATCAAGTAACTGAATATGAAACTTGCCTTTTGGGAGAAGACAGAACCACAGAACCAGAGTGAAGAAGTACATTTTCTTGATGAAGCACAAATGTTATTTTTGATTTCTCTCTGTTCAGTTCAGCAGATCTGGAAAAGACAAGAGAATTGGTGACCACTGTTATGGAAGTTTCTTATCAAGCAATGAGATATCAGTCTTAAAAGTTTTACCAAAGTTTATTACTTGTTAACAAGGAGACGTTACACCACAGAGGTCTGAGGAATAAAGTCTGACCACAGCAGTTCTGAGTCTGCTTTTAAAACCCTCCTCTTGTTCCCCCCTCCCCTACCCACCATAAATCCTACCTATCCCAAAAAGAGTGGAATTCTATGTTTTAGCATCTGCCCCTAGGGGGTCTCTTAGAGGTAGAGGAATTTACCCCTCCCTGACAGGAGACGAAGACATCTGTTTACTACCCCCCTGATAAGAACATGGCCCCTTCACCACAGGAGGCTGAGACTTTGTTATACTGTCCCCCCCCTGATAAGGACAGGAGATGGCCCCTTCACCGTAGGAGGCAGAGACGTGTTATCAGCTGGATTCCAACAGGCTGACATTTTGTCATTTAACTAATCATTATAGAAAAAGAAAACCTATCATATAATTTTACTAAAAGTAACTAACAAAATTCCACTACACCACATACTACATACTGGTATATACTTCAGTACAGTGTAATGGAATTTGTGGTCTGGATTTGACCCATCCCTGAGGGCAGGAGGCAGTTGGGGGTTTGGCATCTTGCTCATAGATGCTTTGATACTTCAGCCTATAGGATTGAACCCTGATCTCCCAGGGTTGTCTCCGTCATGCGTGGACCAGGGAGCATTTATGCTGAATCAGAGACCAATGGGCCTCAGTGCTGTTCACTGCTGAAAGTCAATTCACAATGATCAGAAATGATGGCCAACAACATTTGTAGCGTATGAAACCGATCTCCTTTAGATCATCACATCTAAGTGTTGCAGCCACCAAATCTGAGAATGTGCTGATTGTCCCTTGTTTCAGTTTTTGCATCATGATACTTGAATTCAGCAGATTTCCTGTTAATAGCCTCCAAAGAATCTGGGGGGTGGAGAATGGCTTCATACTTCAGAACTGATGTCTGAGCTCAATGCTTCAATGTCAAATGCAGACCACTTCTTTAATTCATCCTCTGGAAAATGAGCATCCAAGTGATCACAGAGGTTCGAATTAAAAGCATTACCTCTCTGGTATTTCTGCCATCAGCTGATGAAGTCATCATAACCTCTTTGACACAGTTGCTCCACTTCACATCACTTTTATCCTTCAAGTATTGGGAATGCAACTTTTCAATCTTTGCTCTTGCAAAGCAGTGTCCTTCCATCACAGTCAGGTTATGTATTGGGCAGAGCTGTGCCAGCTCACCTAAAACATCTCCCAGAGCAGTGAGAGTAACCCTCTCTATGGGCCACGCAATGTTCTTCCATTAGGTGTGGTACTTGCTGCTTTAATAAAGCTGCAACTCCGTTGTGCTTTCCCAGCATTACTGAGGCACCATCTGAGGTCAAGCATCACCACTATCTGCAAGTCCAATCCATGCTTGGAGTAAAACTCAGTGGTTGCCTGCACATTATCATGAGCAGTGCATGCTGTCAGCTGGATGATGCCACCAAACACAGTTTTATAGCTGACATCACTTTCCTCCCTGTATTTAAAATATAGAAGTAGCATTTTGTGCACCATTATGTCTGTGCTCTCATCTAATAATAATGTATACCCGGGTGCATTTTTAATATTGCACATTGCCTCATCAATGAGCACTAGCTCATTGATTGAGTTCACAAATTCAAAGGCATAAGTTTAGCTTCTCCTGCTTTCTGGAATACTCACATATTTTGCCTTATGTGTTACAACCTGCCTGCACTCTGGTGTTCCTGATAAAAGGTGTCCCTCAAGGTTGTGTGCTGGGTCTATTACTATTCACCATTTATATAAATAATATCGGATGTAATATAATATTCCAAACTCGTCTTTTCATTTTTATGTAGATTACATCATTATATACTGTCCAGCACCTGCTCTTACTGAATCCTTTCAGTCTTTACATTAGATAAATTACAAGAACAACTTTGTTGTCTGCAACTTGTTTTAAATGTAGAGAAAACAAAATGTATGATTTTTACTGCTTCAGAAATGGTTGAAATCTACACTGGATGAGAAAATCTTAACTAAAGATGCACAATAGAGTAGGTGTCTACATTTAAATGTATTGAAATTTTGATTATTTAATCACTTGACTTTTAAGGAACATATTCAGCATAAAAAACTGAAAATTCTTTTGGGATTTTATCACATAAACAAGTATTGTTTTCCTTTTTGTGTCAAATAGAAATGAGTGGAACCAACCTTTTTGCCTATAATGGACTATGGAGACATTTTTTGTTGAGGTAAACCTACCACTGTTGTTGGCTTTTGTTTCAATAAGATATCTGATAAGAGGAAATCACAATTGAATGCTTCTACATAAATTCCCTACTTTCATGATATAAAATCACTGCAGTGTGAACTTTTTACATTTCAATCAATTTCACAAACAAGTCAAATATGAACTGAAAATTAAATGAAAATTTGTGAGTAGTGCATATTCAAACACTCTATTATAAAAAGTCCCAAATGTATAGAAAATGCTTGTGAGGAAAATAAGCCAGTTGAAGTGGCCGCTCTGCTTCTGTTTGGGTCAGGTAACCTACCAAAAGCAGCCTGCTTTGACAGCCAATCAGAAATATTCCAATAGAAATTATATGTATTAGTATGGAAAATAAACAATATGTGCAGTAAACTAAATACATAGGGACATATCAACTTAAAGTAAAAAAAGTTTTTACATAAAGTAGTCACATGGGGGCGCCATTAGACAATGTACCTAATCAGAACATGTATAACACGTGGAAACAGTGAGTTTGCAGGATGTAACCCTCAATCTCAATAGAGCTACATGTCAAAACTGATAGATTAAATTTAACGCATATTAGCGGATACAAAAGTATATCTGAACCAGTGATTTAAGTGGGAAAAAAAGTGCCAGCACTGTCTTTAATGTCATCCAAATATGGGACAAAAATATGGGTATATTGTACAGATTTTCCAAAGAACAAAGCCAGTTCTAAATCAAATTCTCATGAGCCAAATCATGCCATGGTCTCATCAGCCATTTGTTTTGTCACTAATGCTCCCTTCCACACTCACCTCTGTTATCTCTATAAACTGGTGGTCTGGTCCTCCCTTCATACCTGAAGACTCCATCACTGACTTCTATTTGTCTAAAAGACAATTCAGAGCAAGACACCTCTCTATCTGTCCTCTCTTCTTCACCTCTCCCATAATAGATGTCACACTAGGTCTAGTGACTATATTAAACTTTTCATCTATAAGTATTTGTGTTTGTGTTCACTTCTTAAACATTTTACCTGGTAAAATAGAGATGGAATCATTTTTTAAAGTATCCTGGAGCCACTTTAATGGACTTCAATCCTTGTGGTGGTAATGTGGACATGAAAAATAACTTGAAAAAATAAAGATGTAAAATAAAAGCTCCTTAAAAATGTAAAGAAGTGATGCCCCATTTAGGCTAAATACTGGTACTGTTTCTGTTGCAGCTTTAAAACAGGGATGACCACTGGAGTTGTCTTTGTTTGAAATATTTATTTCAAAGTCAGATACTGCGACTTACAAACTGATCCTCTCATCGTCCATGTCTAATGCTCCGGAACAAAAGAAAAAGAGAGAGAGCTCTCCTCGAGTAACGTTCAAAGAACATACGTCAAAAACAGTTCAATGCCATCTTGTAAAATCGACTATTATAACAAACTGTTCAAATGAAATTATAAACACACAAAAAAAGAAGTGTGGGGTGCAACAATTTATATATTTTAACGTAACCTGACCCCACCAATATCTGTATCTCTCACACTCTCCCCCACTAAAAAAAAAAAAAAATGTCGTTTCGACATAAATGTGCCCTCCAAACCACAATGCATGGACAAAAATAGAATGGCATTGACTGTTTATCAGGTTAAGTTACAACCTTTTTCTTGTTACCCAAACTACCGTGCACTGTAGTTGCGTACACTCCTGATATAATCAGTATAACATTTTCAAACCAATATCCAATCTATCAAATAACCAAATTATCTGTCAACTCCTGTATGGGCATTTACTTTGTCTATATCTTAACTAAAAATAAGCAATATCCCTTTACTGATACACATGTTCGGCCTGAAATCCACGTGTCAACATATTTGATACCGTCTGAATTAGAGGATACAAAGTGTAACCATGGCATTTTCCCTTTTACCAAGGTCGCCAGTAACCCTGAATGTTCACACATTTGGTGACCACTGTTCTTTCTTCAAAACTTGGTTGTCCAAGTTTGCGATAGGTCAAAGTCTGTGGTCTCCTCCTTTCTCTTTTTGAATACGGACCAGGCTGTTCCGTTTCCACAACTTCCTCAATATCTGAACCAATATCCACATCTCCTGCATCCACTATTCCAATTGTTCAGTAGTGTCCATCTTTTCCTCATTAATTTGTCTGGGGTCCCCCTGACCATCTCCCGGCACGTGAGGAAACTCATCTTGCTCACCTCTGCCCACTTGTGGTATAAACTCTGCACCTGTGGGGTCCAGTGTAGGTGAACTGTGAGGATCAGGATAAGACCATGTGAAGACTGCATCAGAAAACTCATCTGTGTCGTCCTCCTCACTTTCCATTTGTTGTGTGGGAGTCACGCGTGTTTGTTTCTGTTTGTTATTGTGTTTTATCCTTGTTTTTGCACCAGTTGCAGTCATGTTCTCATCTGAGGTGAGCGGGAGAAAATCACAGGGCAACAACATATTCCTGTGCAAAACTCTTGTCCTGCCATTCCCATTCTCTGGCTCCAACTCAAACACAGGACTGTCCTCCCCCTTCTGTCTTTTAATGACATAGATGTTGTCTTCCCAATAGGAGCGGATTTTGCCTGGGCCACCCTTCTCAACAACATTTCTTACAAGTACACGGCTCCCTATTTGAAGTGGTGGACCCTGCACCCTTTTGTTGTACTGCATTTTACCTCGGTTGGCTGACTTAGCTGCATTTTTTGAGGCAACACTGTAGGCCTCAGCCATTCTCTGTCTCCATCTGTCAACATAATCCTGGTAGGGACCTGAACCGCCCTCCTGCTCGATGTCAAAGAGAAGATCAACCGGCAACCGTGGGGACCTACCAAACATTAGGAGAAAAGGAGAGTAGCCAGTGGCCTCATTAACAGTACAATTGTAGGCATGTACAACTTTGTGGAGATGGCTTTTCCAGTTCTTCTTCTGTTCCTCTGTTAGTGTCCTTAACATAGAGAGCAGGGTTCTGTTGAACCTTTCTGTTTGTCCATTTCCTTGCGGGTGATATGGAGTGGTGTGTGACCCCTTAACACCAGCAAGTTCTTTTAAATGGTGCAACAGTCTATTCTCAAACTCTCGCCCTAAATCATGGTGTAGTTTTTCTAGAAAACCAAACCTGAGACAAAAGTCATTAAATAGTCTTTCTGCCACAGTCTTAACTGACTTATTCGTAGTTGCGTAGGCCTGGGCGAAGCGGGTGTAGTGGTCCATAACAACCAGTATATACTCACAACCCCCCTTGCATTGCTCTAGGTCAGGGGTGTCAAACTCATTTTCACCGAGGGCCACATCAGCATAATGGCTGGCCTCAAAGGGCCAGATAACTTAAAAATGTTACCAAATTAAATGTAAAATAAATGTAACAACTCCTTAACGTTACATAACTCTGAATTTATTACTTATACAAGATAAAACATTACAAATGCATGAACAATAGGTTTGCTTGTTGCTCTGTTATAACATAGATCCTTTTGATTTGTCAGGTTATGAAACCCACTGAACTCCATCAGTCAAGGATCAAACTATTCAAGTGGATTAAAAATACATCAAAGTTATAATAACTTTGATCAAAACATCTGTTATAGTTAGGGGTGCACACAATCTGTCATCTGTCATCACATGTCCTCAAGGGAGAACCTGGCTCTGGTGGTTGGGCCGCATGGGGGGGGGGGGTTGATGATGATTTGCTGTTGACTCAACATTTTTCTGCTTAATGCTCAATAAATTCAAACAACCTTTAACTCATGAGGTCATTATGATGCTTAAATAAAACTTTTAAACATATTTAAACCAATTCAATTGAAAAGCCTTCTACTAGTCACCTCTCGGGTCTGACAGAGCGATGACCCGGTTTCTTCCTCACTGCAGTCAGACAGCTGCAGCAGGTGAGGAGGCGTGACGATCAAGGTGTTCTGATCCTCCTGACTGAACACCGTTAATATTAATGTTCATTAGCTCGTATAAAAGTCCAACACAACACGTTATCTTAGGCAGAAACTGGTTAATCTGGCTTGTCATCAGGGAAGAGAATGATCAGCTGACGGAGGGGTGGAGGATCAGCAACTCCCCGCGCGCGCACGCATCATGGATCAACAATCAACCAGTGATCCTTTGTTCTGGTCAACTAAAATGACTGATTCTGATAAAGAGAACTGGATATGTGATGACAAAATGAACGTCTTTCTCAGAGGGGAATTATTTATCAGCAGCTTGAGAGCGCGAGCTGTCGGGTCGGGGAGGAGTTAGTAAAGCGCGCGAGCGCTGCCAGCTGGATTGCAAACCGTGTCCCGAACCAAAGAGGGTGATCTGTTCAGATCACGGATCGATTGTGACCCGTTGTACCCCTACTGGGCATGTGTGAGCTGCGTGCGTGGGTCGGACGTACTGTGATTGTGTGTGTGTTAAAGCGCGCGCCGAGCTGTGCGTAATGGCGCACTGGAGATGCTGTGAGTGTGTGTGTGAGTGTGTGTGTCGGAGCGGAGGTCCTACCGTGTGTGTCCACTAGCTTCAGAGGTCATGTAATCACTCATTCACTGAGCTGCAACAGGATGTGAAGTTCGTCAGATCGAAGTGTCTCCCATCGGGACCGCGCAGCGCTGGACCGCAAAAGCGCGTTCGAAATCCGGTTCTCATGAGGACCAGCCTACTGCTTGCCCACAAACACTGATGTACAAATCAGGCTGGTCTCACAACAGCTGTAACACCAAAACAAAAGCACATCCAATACACAAAGCTACCAGAAGCTTTGGCTTTAAATCGTTTTAACCTACTGCAACTTAAAAACAGTTCACAAAAATGTTTCCGTTTACCAACTCCTCAGTATGACAACTGGTTCTGCCACAAGTCAACATCCAAACCAGCGTACAAAGACCAACTAAACCCAGAGAATTCCCACTAACTGCCTACAAAGATCTAGCTAAAAACTCAACCCTAGTCTTCGTGTGGGATTGCGGCAGGTAGATTGAGCACAAAACCAGCTGGTATGTAAAGCAACCTGTAAACAGGTAACCCTACAACACCCCTGGAGTACCCCCGAGATGGATGTCCAAAAACAACCAACACTAGCCACGTGCCACCTCACTAGAGAAAAAAAAACTGATGCAACCCATGGTGGGATGCATCATACAGCCTCACAGGGAATTCTCTGTAAAACAAATTTAAACACTACACAAAAACACATGGCAAGTCCCTCCAAAACTAGGTAAAACAGAATGACTGAAGCAATACAACTCTAGTGCCAAACAACCACAAAGCAGTGGCACCAGGTGAACTGAATCATTAATTTCAGTCACACCCTGCAGTCCATTACCTGGGCTTCCACAACACCAAAAAAAGCCAAAGATACCTGCCAGGGTTCAGATCCCGGACGACGAGCCCCCAATTGTTACAGCCTGGCTCATCGGGCCATAACAAAAAGGAGAGACACACCATGTAAATGTTTATCAAAATATAATTTATTAAATCTAACCTAAAACTAACTGCACTCAAATGATGGTTGATCTGTAAAACAAACAAAGGTTAAATCATATTCAAACTTAAGTCAAAACTGAAATGTGACAGCATACCTGAGGAGGAGGTCAGAGCAGCAGCAGGCAGGCAAAACTGCAGGGGTTTATAAGGTAGAGGCTTCCCAGGTCCACAGGTGTTCCCTGTTGCAATCAGCTGCAGCAGGTAACAATGACCTGATCAGCCTCACAGACCCACAGGGTCGTGACACTCACACAGACTATAGGTGATGAATAAGGTGACTTCGATTTTGTAACCCAACCTCTGTTTATCGAGTCCTGCAGGTAAGCTTTTACTTCCTGATGCAGAGGTTTAGGCACACTGATATAAGACTTTTGAACTGGTGTTTGGTCGTTGAGAGTAATGTGCATTCGAAGGCTAGGAATGCAGCCTACATCATTTTTATCTTTTGAAAAAGCTTTACATTCCTAGAGCATTATCCTCACTGCCGACTGTTGCTCACCAGTTAGGTGGTCTAACACTACTGGTGGATCCCAAACCTCTTTTGTGTCACTAGCTAATGGGACTTCAATGTCTGCACCATCTGCTGTTTTATTTGTTTGTTGAATTTCTACTGGTTGTAGGGAGGCTGGATAGACTGCTTTTACACCTTCGATGTGTCCTAGGATAACACTCGGCTCTATGGTAATCCTATGGCACGTGGTGTTTGTGACAGACATGGGGACAGTGGCTAAGTTGCCCCTTTTTACTTTAAGCAGTATTTCTTGCAAATGAAGTCCCTCAGGCAGGCTGGGGTTCAGAATGGGGCAAAACAACATTACAGCGTCCTTGTCAGCCTGTATGCGTGTGCGACTGCGAATAGTAGTGGCTTCTCTGGGGCCTAAGACAACTTTACTCTGTCCTGTTTTAACTGGAATCTCTTGAACAGCTGTTTGATGTGTCTGTATCAGTTGGATAAACGTCTTAGCAGATCCAAAGTCAATGTCAATAGCACTACTCACTATGTTGGTAGTACAGTCATTGTTTTTAGCGCCCGGTTGTTTAAGTTGCTCATTGATTACTTCCTCTATCACATTATATCCAATAATAGGGTCCTGAGCTACATTTGGGTCACTAGAGACTAATATAGGCACTAGGAGGCTAGAGCTGGTCATTTCTTCCCCAGTCAGTCTAAACTCTACCAGGATCCACCCCATAAATGGTATCTCCGTCTGATTAGCTGCGAGCCCATTTAATGGTTCTGGTCCTAAGAGTTCATCTATCCCCCTGATAGTAGTGTGAGGTAAGTATTCAGCTCTCCATTTGTCATTTATCACTGTAGCCTGTGTACCTGTGTCCCATAATGCTGTGACTGGTGTATTATCAAAGGTGCACCTCACCATTTTACGCCTACCAATCAGTTTTACTAGTTTTTGTCCTTGCTTGTCTGATAGGTTAGAATCCCCCATCTGTGACAACCACCCCTTCTGCTCCCTCTCACTCAAATGTTGTTCAACTAGCCTCACTGTTTTACACATGTGTTTGTGTTGCTGCCAGTGTTGTCCCTGACAGGTTTTAGAACAGTAACTAACAGATGAACAGCCTGTGCACCTTTGGAGGGGGGTGCTGATCGACTCTTCCTGGTGGCAGCAACAACAGCGGCGGGACTCCTGACGTGGTGGTGGGGTCACTGCTGGTCCCGTGGCAGTGGCCCTCTGGCGTTTCCCTGTAGCTGGAGTGGAGCACGGCATCCTCTGGAGATGTGACCCAGCTGGCCACACTTGAAGCAATGAATGCAGTTGTCTCCCTCTCCGTTGCTCTGGCAGGTCTTGCAGCCTCTCTTCCGTCGGGTTTCCATGGCCTCCGAAGTCCTCTTGGCAGTCTGCGAATTGCTAGCTTTCAAGGAAGCGAGTACCATCTGCCTCACCTCTGCAACCTCGTTCCTCAGCTCTTTCACAAAATCGTGCATTTCAGGTGAAGAATGTGGTTTTTTGTCTTCCTTGACGATGGGGATCTGTGAGCTGCTGTGTGGACCATCTTTAGTTAGCAGCTCGTTGATTTTTGGTGTTTTTGCATTGTTCCTCTTTAACTTGTTTAGTCTCTCCGTCTCAAGATTGGCAGCTTCATTAAGTTTCTCAATCAGTATTTCATCAGTCACATCTGGATTGTCAAGAAGTGCCTTAATCTGGAACTTGATGTTGTCGCTTTGCAGTCCTGTACCCACTGATCTCAAAAACTTCCTTTTTATCAGGTCCGGACTGTAGTGTTCCATTTCTTTGTCTTTGGATGCTTACAGGAGCCGATCTTTAAGCTCAATGGCCCTGAATAAAAAGTCTTGAGCAGACTCTTTTGGGTCCTGGGAAATGTTGATCAGCTTTTGGTACAAATCAGATGTGTCTTCTTCTCTGTAATGTCCTTTCAATATTGTCTTTAACTGTGTGAGTGTCAGATCAGTCTTTATTCCTTTCAATATTGTCTTTAACTGTGTGAGTGTCAGATCAGTCTTTATTTCGAGCATATCACGCAGTTTGAGACCCGGATTGATGGCTCTTATTACTGCTTCAATAACTTCTGACTCACTGTGACCTTTGCGGAGTCCATTTTCTATCTGGTGCAACAAGTTGGTGTAGGACAGCCGATCGCGCTGCCCACCCTCTCCTATTTGGCCACAGATGCAAAACTCCCTGCGAATCGTCACCTCCGGTACTTTTGCCAAATGCAGGTTCTGGCCAAGGCTGGGAGCGGCGTCCGCCATTTTGAGTCTCTCCCCTATTGCTTTGATTTCTTCCTGCAGCTCTTTGTACTTGTCTCTTGTGTCTGAAATGCGGGAAACATCACCTTCGGCTGTGTCGTCTTTCTCTTTGTATTCGCCCAGAAACGATAAAAGTTCGTTTGCAAACTGCACAGCATCATTTTGTGTAAAGCCTTTTTCCACTTCATCAAGTTTATGTTCTATAACTCTCATCAGGTGGCGTCTGGTAGTATCTTTCGTGGGCTCATCTTGCTCTGTAGCAAAGCCTTTTACATTAAAACCCACTTCTATTAGCTGATCGCGACTTAGCTGGCAGAGTGTGGCGGTGACTTTATCTCGTAGAGCTTCTAGTTCCATTCTGGGTACTCACAAGATTGTCTTTAGTCCGTTAGACTTAAGGTCCGGTGCTTGGAAAGAGGCTTTTCTTCAGCGGTGTGATAGTGCTAACGTTAGCCGCTAGCGGAGCTAACAGTGCTTCTCCACTCACGCTCCGGAAATCCTGAAAACCTCTCTCCTGGCTGGCTCGGCAAAATATGTTGCAGCTTTACAACAAGGATGACCAGTGGAGTTGTCTTTGTTTGAAATATTTATTTCAAAGTCAAATACTGCGACTTACAAACTGATCCTCTCATCGTCCGTGTCTAATGCTCCGGAACAAAAGAAAAAGAGAGAGAGCTCTCCTCGAGTAACGTTCAAAGAACATACGTCAAAAACAGTTTTCTGACACACCAACGGGGCGTTCAATGCCATCTTGTAAAATTGACTATTATAATAAACTGTTCAAATGAAAATATAAACACACAAAAAAAGAAGTGTGGGGTGCAACAATTTATATATTTTAACGTAACCTGACCCACCAATATCTGTATCTCTCACACTTCCTTCTGTAAAATATTTCTTCTCAGTATCAGGCCTGGGGAACAAACCAATGACACTTTAGCAATATTCTCTTACCTTTTGTCTGAAAATATCTCAAATATGTCAATGTCTTCTACTTCTACAAGGAGTGTACTGAGGCTGGAGTCAGCACATCAAGAGCCACTACGCACAGATGAATCCTACACATGTTGTAACTGTTGCCTTTTTTTATTTAAAAAAAGTACAGCATACTCACACTTTGTCTGCAACAACTCCGTCTATTTGAGGTTCCCATTAATTCAGGTCACATGTGCATTCATACAGCTAACATGGCTGACATGTTACTTCCTGTTATCAGAGTCAGTCTCCTTCAAAATAAAGTCATTTCACAATAATGTCAATAAGCATTACAGGCTACAAATGTTGCATTCCTTGTGTCAATCCTGAAGCAGAGACAAAGTTAGAAACATCTTACCGTAGCTAAGGAGAGAAATAACTTTCTCAGTGGTCCAAAGTCCTTATTTCAAATGAAAGTAAAATTCACATGTTGTAGCTGCTGTCACAAACAACTCACATATATTTATTTCATTAGTTTAATATTCAGGCTGCATGGTGGCGCAGTTGGTTAGCACTGTTGCCTCGCAGCAAGGAGGTCGTGGGTTCGCGTCCCGGCTCTGCGGAGTTTGCATGTTCTCCCCGTGCATGCGTGGGTTTTCTCCGGGTACTCCGGTTTCCTCCCACAGTCCAAAGACATGACTGTCAGGCTAATTGGGCTGGTAAATTGTCCTTAGGTGTGAGTGGGTGTGTGGTTGTTTGTCTCGTTTGTCTCTGTGTGGCCCTGCGATGGACTGGCGACCTGTCCAGGGTGTCCCCCGCCTCTCGCCCCTTGACCGCTGGAGATAGGCACCAGCTGCCCCGCGACCCTCTGTGGAGGACTGAGCGGTTACAGAAAATGGATGGATGGATAGTTTTAATATTCAGTTTAAATGGTAAATAAATACATTCATAAAAACATTTTAGTAAGTTCATGTAAGTTAATTTATTTTATTTAAAAACACATTTCCTTTAAAGAGGAACTTATCTTTTGTTCCACACATTTTGTTGTTTGTGGGCACAAGTTAATTGGCACACAATTA
Organism: Callopanchax toddi; assembly: GCA_006937965.1. NCBI lineage: Eukaryota > Metazoa > Chordata > Actinopteri > Cyprinodontiformes > Nothobranchiidae > Callopanchax > Callopanchax toddi. The sequence goes on along the minus strand of SSNR01000026.1, from coordinate 1,185,127 downwards.
GAGAGCCACATGAGGCACTGTGAGTGGCACATCTGCAAGAGACTGGTTCTAAGAAGCTTCTTCAGAAGATAAAGGAGTGGCTTTTTGTTTAAGAAGCTGTAAAGTTCACATTCCTCTGGAGGTAATGTGGCCAATGAGGTACAGTTTTCATTTGGTGTGTGTTATTTATGTCAAGTTTCTATGTTTTTTGTGAACTAATTAAGGTTTGTATTTCTTTTCTTAGTTCTGATGGCATTTTTGGGGCATTGTGAGACATGTTTAGAACTGTTGTCCACAATAAATGTCTGTTAAAACCCAAGAACGAAGTTGAGCCTTGAATGAACTCGAGAGGAGTAACACACGTAATTTGGAAATCAAGGTCTTGGAGCATGGAGGAAGAGTGGAGAGACACAGAATCATGTAGCTTGAAGTCCTGTGTGAAGTTTCCACAGTCAGTGATGATTTGGGGGCATGTCCTCTGCTGGTGTTGGTCCACTGTGTTTTCTGAAGTCCACAGTCAGTGCAGCCTCTACCAGGACATTGTAGAGCACTTCATGTTTCCTTCTGCTGACGAGCTCCATGGAGATGTTCATTTCATTCTCCAGCAGGCCAGAAAACTGGCCTGACCTGAACCTAATAGGGGGCTTATGTTGTCAATTAGAAGATAAAAGACACCAGACCCAACGATGACATGAAGGCTGCTATCATAGCAACCTATGCAGTGCCACAGGCTGATCACCTCCATGCCATGCTGCATTGATGTCAATGTCAATTTATATATAAATCACTTTAAAAACAACAAGGCTGCACCAAAGTGCTGCACAGCAACTGGTCAAAACAATTTCAATAACAATAAAACATAATCATAAAAATCAGTAAAAGGTCGTAAAATCCAGTGATACAATCATTAGGAGTAAAAACAGTAAAAATACAGAGAACAAAGCATCAGGCTCTTTTTAAAAAATCTCCCAAACTCTGGGCTGACCTGATGTGTAGTTTGTTCCATAGGCCTGGAGCTGCCACTGAAAAAGCACTATCACCTTTACTTTTGTATTTGGATCTTGGAACAGTGAGGAACATCTGGTTGTTAGATGGCTTAGAGTATGGTTTGAGAAGATCCAGGAAATAAGAAGGAGCCAGAGTAGCCATGGTACTCTTTACAGCCACAGACGGTGGTTTCTGTGACCATCAGCTCGGGTCAAGGCATGTGATCATCTGTAAGTAAAACTTTAAATATCTCAAAAATCATAGCAGCACAAAAGAAACTTTTTTCAACATAAATCATTGCACTAACCACTCCACCTATTTGCCTTGATTATTAATGTGGGTGGAGGGTCAGCTTCACTGAGCTAGAGAGAGAGAGAGAGAGAGAGAGAGAGAGAGAGAGAGAGAGAGAGAGAGAGAGAGAGAGAGAGAGAGAGAGAGAGAGAGAGAAAGAGAGAGAGAAAGAGAGAGAGAAAGAGAGAGAGAAAGAGAGAGAGAAAGAGAGAAAGAGAGAGAAAGAGAAATATATAACTTGGAGGAGAAGCACATCAGTTGGTTTTTAGTTGGACATTATTTAAATATGTCAGTAAGGTTGCAAACGCTGCAGGGAACACTGAGAAGATACTTAAAGTAAATATTTATTTACACTTTCAAATCAACAATGTGAATTCAAACAGCAACACAGTTCAGAAATGTATTCAGATTTTTGACTAGTATCAAATCTATGGAAAAATGATGAGTTATCAGTTAGAAGTTTTAATATAATTTAGTGTTATAATTATAAACAATGTAACCAGGGAACTGTTTGTAACTTCAGAGTAACAAAGGGTGAAAATCTCTTTGAAATATTATCTTAGGTAACTTATTTCTGATGGGCGAAATGAGAACAAAACTAAAATAAATTTTTAACTTGTTTATCAAAATGCACAAGCCTGAAGTTTCAAGAAAACAAATGTATTGTTCTGTCCATTTCAATGTTGCACTTATGTGTTTTTGAGTGGTATAAAATATACAATAGAAATATCTTAACATTTGTTACGACCCCTTGGAATGTCTAGGAGTAATAAACAAAGAGATCTAACAAAAAGTGCTCCAGAGACAAGGTTTACGATTTACCAAAAATGTTTCATTATGCACTCCCTCAGAAAACACAAGCAGGAAGAGGCACTGCTGAAACGAAAGGAGTTATTAGTAACAAAATTAAAACACTCTTCAACTAAAAGGGAGGATAAATCAAACACAAAACGCTGGGGAGAATATTTCTACAACCCAGGATAAACTATCTAAATCACTATTTTTAATATTACTATTATTAAACTTGTAGCGTTAAAAACTCTTTAGTTTTGCTGCATCCTTCTGTAAGGTCACTCGTTAGCTTTGTCGGTTTTATACGGAGACTTTGCTCAGATACCTTGGCATACAACTAGTGTTTACAGGAATTTCTAGGCTTTATTGAGAGAGATTACAGTGAGTAGATTACGTACCTTGATATTGACGAATGGAAACTGAGTCAGGAATAAAGACTTTAGAGAATTCATTATATAAAAGACGGACGAACAGTTACAAACAGATTAGCATAGGTAGCAGTGTTTAAGCTTTTGTCAGCACGATGGTATGGTGTTCTAAATTGATCTTAATATAAGTTTTAATGACCTGAGTCTGTGATGTTAGGACTAGGGGCATTTTATCTTAATTTAGTTTGGTTGGAGGACTTACTGGTTGGAGTAAGCTACGGTGTGCAAGCTTATCAACAGAAGCCTTCATTTACCAGATTATGGTGACTCACTGAGCTGTCGGTTCGATGGTTCAGATCCGGCCGGCATCAGGTGGGCGACCATTTGAAGGTGGAAATCCCCCTCGGTCGTCAGGTCCCTTCGGGGGCAGTTTGAAGCCGCCTCCAGGCTGCGGAAGTGTCCGGGATCCAACGCTTAGAGGCCCCATCTCTGGTTGTTAGCATTGACGGCTAACTTCCCCATGTTGTGGTCGGAGAGTAAAGACTGATGGTGTCTTTCCCTCAGGGGTTTAGGAGCGGATCGGCTTTTAGGGGCCAGCCGATCCCTGCAGGTTCAGCTTTGTAGTGAGTTGACAGCTGAGCTCTCGTCTCAGTAAGGCTTGTCTGAGAACTGAGCTCTTCCGGAGTGGAAAAGACAGTTGAAGTGCACTGAGTGCTGATGTGGGCCAATGGGATTGAGTTCTATCAAAGTCACATGACCCAGGTCTTTAAAGCTATATTCCCTTAATGAAGTAGAAATATGCATAATACTGATTTAACCTTTTAGCAAAGTAGAAATATGAAATAATACTGAAGCTGGATCAAACATTCATATTACTGTGGAAGAAAATGCATTAATCATATTAAGACATTTCTGAACAGTTTAATTAAGAGTAGTGTCGTTTAGAAAGAGACATCAGGAAGTCTTTGAGTTTATTATTACTAAAAGAGTCCCGTGGAGGTCTTCCGGAAAAACGATCTGGACCTGGAGGAATGTTGATTCAGGTTAAAGTGCCCATGACATCAGTTTCCATGTTTTCTGACTTATCTATCATGTTGCAACGTTGAGTTCTCACCTTAAACCTGCCAGAAAGAGCAAAAAACGTTGTCCATCTGTCTCCTAGTCCAGCCAGTGAGAAGCTCTTCCAGATTTCAGACCCAGGTTTCAAACAGTTTTTTTCACTCCAGCCCGCTATGAGGTCATAGTGATCCGGACTTGCTTATATGGTCAATTCTCCTCCCACATGCACGTTCACGACAACTGGAGCGAGGCAGTGCCGCCGCCATTGCCCATAGACCGTGTAGTGTTTAGTTTCAGTTTCGTTTCTCTTTCACGCGACGGCACTGCCCCCTGCTGCAGCAGAAGTGCCAGGCTGCCAAATAAGGAGAAACCAAGCAGAACCGGAAGGCGGCGCTTTCTTTTGATCTCTGAGTTGCTCGTTAGGAAATAATTACAGCGTATTTTGAGTTATTATGGTGCAACGCTAATCTAGAGGCATCAAAGATTACACCTGTTTAATATAAAGTGATTTAAATATGGAGTCACAGGCACTTTAAAACATAATTAAAAAGTCATTATAATCCAAGTTATTGGGAGAAAGAGGATTATTGTTTGTGTGATGGTCAACGGGTCAGAGGTTATAGCATATTTGGTAACGCTATAAACTAAAGAGGTTTTCTAAGACTAAACTAAAGAACTATACTAAACTAAGGACTCTATATTAATCTAAGGATTATTATAATAAACTAAGACGCTTGACTAAGGAGGATGTAAACTATAAAGATTCAAAACGACGCACCAACGAAAAGACTTTTAACAGAGCTGCAGAATCCTGCACAAAACTGAACACTGTGTTTATATTTGCTCTGCCGCTCTCTGTGACTCCACAGCCTAGTTGGGGGATGTCAGTACTGCTCTGAGTCCCACTCTGTACTGACAGCCTCTGTCTTTTAACCTGTCTGATGATGAGCCCTGATTAATCTAAATCTGCAGCAACTGAGCGGCGTTTCAGCGTGCCGCTGTCCAGGGTGCTGAAACAGCCGCTGGGCAGACTGGAAGCCTCTGCATATGACAGCCACCCGTAACAACATTTTTAACTCTTTTTAGTAGCCCATAAAGAATTTCAACTTGGCAGTCTTGGCCCTTGACTTGTTTTAAATTTTTATTAATTTTTTAAAAAACTTCTTGACACATAGAGCTACTCTTAATCTAACTGACCACTAGATGGCGTGTGATAGTCAATAATCTCTGTTAGTTGACTTGTCCCCAAGTTCTCCAACACTTTATTTTGCTCCTTAGTTAGAAATCTACATTTTCAAGGCAAAACCAGAAATGACATCAAAACTTTGAAACTCCCAATTTATTTATTTCACTTTTCATCAGATCAAGACATATTTTCTTATCCAACAAATCAACTAGATGCAGGAAAGCAGGGGTGTGTGTGCTATAATGGCGCTATGAAAAAAAGAAGTATTTCTGTGATTTTTGCTGTTTTCATCTGCTAATGAAACAAGACCAAAAAGATCAGTGACAGCAGCAACAGCAGAGGGCCAACACTAGGACAGCTGGTGCTGTTGTAGCAATTCATTGTGCTGTTAAATAGCTTCCATCTATGAGAACATATCTGCCCAGAGACACAGCCCTTGATGGTTGTATATGGTGGTCCTAAAATTACTGAGAGAATCAAAACAAGTTTATCATGTGAGTTACATGTTAATGAGATTATAGAGCACAGAGAGAGGAGGAGGTCTCTTACCTGTAAAGCAGTGGTCCTCAATCCCCTCACAGTTCACAGTTGAAGTTGTATTGCATTCTTCTTCATTACACAAGGGGCACTTTCTGCCATTTGGAATGGAGTAGGAGTCTTTAAAAAAAACACACATGGTAAATAATGGCTCACAGATCATAAATGAGTCTGAAACTTGTTTAAAACCAGAAAACCAGATATTTTTTCTTCTTTTTATTTTTATTGTTGCAGTGACATCACCTAACTATGTTTATTCTTAAAAGTATACTTAAACATTTTTAAAGAGATCAAATATGCAAATCTGAAGATAAACACTGAGTCTATAATCACTCTTATTTTTCTCATATCAACTTCTTCTGAGCTCTGAACACAGAATCTGATCCCCTCAGGACACATGGCAGATAAGAGGGATATTATTCCTTCGTTAGCACATTAGACTGTGTGACCACAATTAGATATTTTATCTGTTTAAAAACAACATTAAAACAATATTTCATTGTATGTAAAGACAATTTTGGTAGCAATGGATAATTATGGGGTATGTACAATGTACTTACAGTATTTGAGTACCATATGATTTTTAAATAATCTTCAAAAATTTTGAAAATATTTGAAAAATTAAAAAATCAGCTGTAAATCTAATTTATTTTCCTCGTTGTGCTTGGTATTACTTATGTACTTATTCTGTAGCCTGTATATACTTTGTACGTATCCATTGTGTACTTCTGTAAGTATCTGGTAAGCCTATTAGAAAGTTATGTATTTCTTCCAAATCTCCTCAAGATTAGAAAAAAAAGAATACTTTTTTATTTCTTCTTATTATTATTAAAATGCAGAAAAGTGTAGTTACAACACTGCACAGCTTAAAAAAATGGATACATATGTTTAAAGTTTACCAGGGATGTCTTCAGTGTTGCAGAGATCTCCAGTGCAGCACTTGGTCCTTATCACAAGTCCAGTTCCAGTGTTGAGTGAGCCTTCCCAAAGACACTGTTCAGTAGTAGTACAAGTTTTAATGTGGGCATCATAAATCTTACCCCCTAAAATGAAATAAATCAATAAACTGTGTCAATCAGGAGAACAAAACAAAAGATTTTCTAAAGAGATGTTGCAGGGTGCCAATGCAGCTATCTAAAATTCCAACATCAACTTTGTAATGATTTGAGCTAAGACAACATGCCTAGTTAGAAGTAACTACGGGGGGTTGACAGGAGGATGGAGGGGGACAGAGAGGAACAGGGATAATGATAAAACATGACCAAATAATCAACATTACTGTGCAATAGATTTCATGACGTGCAATAACCTATGCAGAATTTCACAGATAGCTATTGATCACTACTAATTTAAGTATGGATGTGTGTGACTTGTGTATCTATACACAACAAGGTTCCCTTTTAATCATCATTAAGATTGTTGTAAAAATTTCTGCTATATTTCATTATGTTCATTTTATTTTATTCCTTTTTACTATTGTTACATTGTTTACTTTTTTTTACTGTAGTTGTTTATGCTTATTTTTTCTGTTGAAACTGTCTTCTGTCGATGTGCTACTGCTGCTGGAAACTGAATTTCCCAGAGGGCATTTTTTCCCGAGAGATCAATAAAGTTATCTATCTTATCTTATCTACAAATGTGCCTCTTACTCCCTAACAGCAAACTTAATGAAAGGCAGACAGAGACACTTTTAAAGACATAAAAACTGTTTCTATGTGAAAGTTTTAAAAAAATATTCTGCTGTGAGCAGCAGAAGGCACTGCCCACATACATTTTTATGTTTCCTACAGTGTTTTCTGCAGGATTTATGGCAAGTTAGATTGTTTTGAGCTGATGCATAAACTGGCCTATTACTGTAAGGCTCATGTGTGCTCACTCTTCACTCTGAGAAGATTTGAGAGAAAATTATCAGTCATATAACAGAGAGAGAGAGACTGTGGGAGAAAGAAGACAAAGATGTCTACATTTTGATGTATAATTTGTATTCATAGTAAAAACGGTGTGAGAAAAACAAGAATTTGTTTGCAAAATATTTGATATTTGGAGACAGATTAAAAATGTGTGACATTCTCATTTGGTGGAAAAATCTCCAAATCCATAAAGCTTAACTGACTGTGTAAACACTGTGAAAGTTATTAAAATGCTAGTTCAACTCAAAATCCAACTTTCTGTTTCAGTCCTTATGCACCGACACCCTTAACAAAAAATCACACAAGGCAAACCTTGGGATGTTATCACTCTTTGTGCAGCACATTGATCATTTCCTGGAGGACATGTTATTGTTGTTTCATTGCAAGTTCCAGAAATGTTTGGCATACACTCATAACATCTCAGGGCATCAGCTGATAAAAACAAAAAGAGATTATTTTTATGTGTAAAGACATAAAGTAAACAACATTACTGCATTATTTCTGAATGGCTGAGTCAAATTCTAAAGACAATCAGGATGTGATGAAAGCTGAATCCAAATGCACAAGATGCAGACTAGAACACAAACATGTAAAAGGATTAAAACTGAATTTTAATAATTTTAGGGTTTTTAAAGAAGATAGAAACTACTATTAATAAACACCAAACATAGTGAACTGAATCAGAAACTTACCTTTTGGCAGAAGCCAAATCCCAAGAACCAATAGAAAGATGTTCATTCTTTTAGCAGGAGTTTGACTTTTACCTGTTCATGTTTTACTGTATAAATAGTTCTCCTGATGAGGGCTGCTCCCTCAGCATCAGGCCACTCCTTCACCTCTACTGATGACACTCAGTATAACATCTACATGTTCCTCAAACTGAACAGTTTGTGTCTATTTCAGATCCTCTGAATAAATCACAAATGTTCTACTTTTTATATGAATGGTTTTCATGGTTTACTTTGGTTTTCTTTCTTTTTGTGAACTAATTAGACACACATACAGTAGTTTTAGAATATGTGACATTTAAGGCAAAACTTAAACGTATTGAATGTTTTAATGTTTCACAGTAACAAGAATCAATGAGTAAAATTTTGTCCTATGTAAACAATTTCTGCAATTCTGCATCTTTTGATTATCTTTTTTTATATAAAGAATGATTGTAATATTTACCCATCTTAAATATGTCCTCTTAACTCCCCTCTGGTTGTGCACCTGAGGCGCTTTAACCTTGCTGGTTGGATCAGACCTTTATTTTCTGATGGCGTCGTGTTTTATTTGGTTTATTTGGGCATTATTATTGTGGGTGTTGCAAATAGAACAGCTTTATGCATTATTTAGTCGTGTCTCTCCACATGAAAAACTCAACACAATATTGTCTGTTATAAATGTCAGGAAAGGTTGTTTTTAAGTGCATTTATTAGTACTCAGATCTGTACTATGTAATGGCAAGTACTCAAATATAAAGACTTGTTTTTTAATTTAGTTTGAAAAAAATGTGGAGTCAGTGCATTTCCACTGCTTGAGTTGTCTTTCTCTTGATTTAGTTGTTTGTTGTGGTGCACCTAGAAACATTGCATATGGTGTATCATGTTCTTAAGTTATCTTTTGCTCGTTTTTCTCCTTTTCATGAAGACATGTTGGCAAACATTTAACATCCTGAAAGCATCTGACTTCTATCACAAAGTTCAAGGCTCGCGCCCCAGTTTTATGACTGGAAACTCCATTTAATCCATAGAAACCCACAACAAAGCTGGTTTATTTATTTAAACGGTTGCTGATGGTGTTAAACAACAACACAAACACATCTAAAGTCATCTTAAAATCACCAGAGTGGTGAAAAGTAAAACTAATCTCAAAGCAAATAAAGAAAATGTTATATTGCTGATTTTTAAAAGTCATATCCTCCAAGCTGAGCACTCAGGTCATTAACCAATATCTACTACAGTTCCAAAAACCAGATGTAAAACCAGGGGGGAGTGCCTTCAACTAAATTTCTTTTATGTTGCATTGACAGTCTGGACTCCTTTAAAATGCAATTGAATGTGTTCTTATTCAAACTTGTTTTTACTTAAAATCAGACGCGAGTCGAAACATGTCAAGGTAAACAAAACGTACTTATTGACCACATATGTCAGGAAAAAAGAACGTCAACAACTATTAAACAAAGAGACATGGACGTGGTGAAATACTTCTCCTTTAAATGTAAATGTTCAAGAACAAAGTAAAAAAATAGGTTAGTTCCTAAACTAGAGCAAGTTAAAAAGAAGTTCAACTTAGTTTTTTATTGTGGCAGCTGGAAAAGTAGACAATGTAAAAGGAACTGAATATGTTATCAACAGCTTCACTTAGCAACACAATTATTGCCAGCACACAGTATACATCATACCAGAATTCTATCCATAACTTTGTATTAACAGCAACAATAGAACAATGGACCAGAAGAAACAACAATGACACTTTTCTCTTCTATCACTACATTACTTCTTCTGATTGTTTTTGGAGAGGAACTAAAAACCTTTAATAATTGCTTCTTGCATTAAAAAAAAGCAACTGTGCAAGAAAATATTGTCAGTGTTAGTTTTATTTTATTCAACAGCCATTTACAGAACAAACTCTGTACCAGAGGTGGCTGTAGACCTAGTTTACATCCATGGGTCCTGAGCAGGGGGTTAAAATCAGCATTAATATAGTACAGAGACACAACTATAAACAAATAATGCCACCAAACAGGAATAAAATATACTAAATAAACAATTCTGGCTTACATGGTGACTAAACACTTGCTGCCATAGGACAATCCATCAGAGCATACCGCTAATAAAAATGAAACTGAACATTAAAGTGAGCAGCTCAGCTCTGGCTGCAGCTCATCAGTGTTTAATGACCAGCTGCACACATGGTACAGCACTGACTTGTGATGGATTTAGTGAAAGAATCACACCTTGAGGTCATGAGTGTCACTGCAATAGACAATAGATGGAACGCTGGTATGCAAAGGAGTGTAATGGCACGCATTACAGCCTGAGCCCTGTATAACAGTGTTTCTTAAAGCAAAAGGGTTTTGTTTGCTCAGCTCCTACCTGGAACCATTACAACAAGTTCCAAAGTTTTTTTAGTTTGATTTTATTGGGGTGCATCTCTGTTTGTGGAGTGACATTGAGAAATGGATTAAATAATGAGTTGAAGCAGTGTCCAAGTTTGACCAGTTTAAAAAAAGTGGTTTCATGAGGTATAGGTCTGACTACATGAGACCAAAATATTGATGCGTGTGTGTGTGTGTGTGTGTGTGTGTGTGTGCGCGTGCACACACACACACACATATAAAATTTCAGGTAATGCTTGTAGATACGTGTAGACAAGAATGTTTTTTTCCATGTTCATTTAAGTGTGTGTGTTTATAGGTGGTAAGAGGAACGCTCACTAATTTTTTTACATTATTTTTTATGTATAGATGTAAGTGGGAATTTATGATGTGAGGCTGTGTTTATGTAAATACAATGCCAAAAGAAACTATAGCAAATGACACGTTCAGCTAATGTAAACAAGGACTACTGGTATATTGATTTCTGAACAAGATGGAGGAGGCAGGAGATTTTATTAGAAAGCTTATGCTTCTTCCTGCTCCTTTTGAACATGTAAAAACATGTGCGCTTGTGTCTATAAGCTTATTCCATATCATTCAATAATACGTTTGTAGCGCCTCAGACCTGCCCCCCAAGATTCATGGAAGACACGGAGGAGATTCGAGCCCCAGATGTCCGGAGGCCCCCCCAGAGCATGGGAATCCCAGGAAAACCACCGCAGAGGCAGCCACAACACCAGGAGGAGCGCAGAGGCTCACCCCGTGAAGGTCACCCAGCCAGCAGTTGCCATGCCAGAGCCCTAGGGGTCTGCGGCCACAGGCTCACAGGCACTGCCAGCAGCCGGCCACACCCAGGCAGACCCAGCCTGGACCTAGAGACCCAAGGCCCGAGGGTAACCTGACCCCAGAAGCCCGATAGAGCCAGAGGGTCCAGACCCCACCAAGCAGCCACCAGGGGTGAGCTGGCAGATGCCCCAGCACCCGGCCCCTGAGACCCACCAACACGCCGGCAGACAGAGGCACTGTCTTTCTACTGATACTGTACTTGTTTGCATGTAATTGCATATTTTTATATGGTGGCCTAAACAGGTCTCTCTTGGAAATGAGACTTTGGGCCTTGATACTTACCTGTAGAAATAAAGGTTATGAAGAAATGAATTAATGATTTATACGTTTTTTTTTTTATTGAATATTTATTCCTTTTGCAACTTTTGCCATAACAGCCCTTAATTCAAACAAATCACTGCATTCTCACTGTAGAAGGAAATCAGTATCATCTACAAAGGTGGTGCTAAATGAAGAAAACTTTATTATAAATAATACTTGGACTATTGATAATATGCGAACAGCAAAAACAATTTAAAGAATGTAATGAACAAATAAAATAGATTTCAATTTCCTACTACATTTATATATAAACAGGAAACAACTCAAAATACAATCAAATACACTATAAAACAGAAGACTACTTTTCTCCCCTTTTTTCCCTGTTTCTGAGCAGGAAGCAACAGAAAAATGCTCCCTGAGCCTGGTGTGTTTTTATTTCCCCACCAAAAGCAATCTTTTCTGACAGGTTTTCTACACAATTTTTTAAAATTATTTCTATTGCGTAAATTTAATGTAAAGTTACATTGAACAGAACCTTACACTAGATGGCAGTGTGGCCATTACTTTTGTCATTACTCAGGAATACATTTTATTAAGAAATAAACTAAATGAAACTCAATTTTCTTTATTTCACTTTAAATCAACAACATCAAGACATCTTTATTTTTACATAGTGAAATGTTAAAGTTCAGAAAAGCACTGGATACAAACTGTTTTTTCTACTTTATTTTAAAAAACGACTAACAAAATTATATTAGGCATGTTATGAACTGAAAGATGCAGCTAAAAATCTAACTAATATCTTTGGCTTTTAAATTCTAATATATCAGCTAAGGGACATTTTGAAATGAAATAAGATGTGATTTTAGAAGTTACTGCTGCGATGTCAAAATGAGATGTGGCTGTTTTTGTCCACTAAGAAAAGAAAACCAAAGAGGTCAGCGACACCATCAACAGCAGCGGGCCGGCACTTGTTCCAGTGGCGCTGTTACAGTAGTTTCCCTGGCAGCAACTGTGTTCTGTTCCATGCTGGGCCATACTTGCAATCACTGCATCAGTGCACATGTTCTTGGAGGCGCAGCCCTTAAATGTTTCCTCTCCTACAGTTATTGAAATAATGAAAACAAACATGTTTGGTGTTTACATCTCTTAACAGAAGGGTATTAGATTGTGGAGCTCAGAGGAAGAAGGACTCTAACCTGTTGATGTGAAGCAGAGGTCCTCAATCCCCTCACAGTTTAGAGTGTTTGTGCAACTGTTTCCATAACAGGTGAAACACTTTCCACCATTAGGACTGGAGCTGGAATCTGAACCAAAAACAAAAAATACAGCTTATTTTTCTTTTTTTATGGAGTTTTTTTTCCTCATTTATAATCTATTATTACTGCATTTAACAAACAGGTGTTAGCTTTCAGATACAACCAGGGTCCGAAATTAACACTCGCCAAATGTGACCAAATTGCTCCTCTTGGCGAGTAAAATTTGGAGCGTCATCCGCCACATGGCGAGCACATTTTTGCACCAAATTAGTTCTGTTTATAAGTTCTCTTCGATGGATTTCACTCCTCTCCTGCCTGCATGAGACGTACGCAAAACATGAGTCGCACCCGGCATTTCCGCCTATCCATTCACTGTTTATCAAGGTAGCAGCAGTTAGCTTCGTGCTAAAACTAGCTGCGAAACGTGGAGGTTTTGAACTGGAATCAGCCAGTCTTCAAAAAGAAAACTAATCGAACTAGAAGAAAAACCACCAGAACCAGTGGCAACAAGAAGATTTAATGAAAAGTGACGAACTGGGGACGACCTGAATTTTTCTGTTCCCCTATGTCAAACCGTGAGCTTCACAGCACTTCTAAAGGATTTGTACAACATGTAGTCATGTCAAAGTTGATACTTTATTTAGTTCCTATTAACTAAATGAATAAAAGTTGACTTTTTTTTATTCTTCTTTTTTTGTTTTGTTTTAATCACTGACAGAATTGCTGAGTGTTTCATTTGCTCCTGACACAGGGGAACATAATATTTCAGGGGAACAGATTTCCGCACAACACCGGAATCTGCGCAAATGAACTACACCGTTTTCCACCGAAACGCTTGAAAGAAGAACCATAACAACTCATTTGTCATAGGAAATAAGATGATGAAGCTACAGGGACTTTGACCCAAATGAGTTTGTAATGCTGTGGCACAAAGACTGTCAGCAGCAGGAGGCCAGACTTCATGGACAGAGAAAACAAGGAGTCTGACTAGATTTCAATAAAAGAGTTCATTAAAATTATTTCTAAAAATTAAAAATCTGAAATGACTAAAGAGTAGTTTTTCTTATTAATGATTGTTTAATTAAGTTGTCATTCCTTTCTGTTTGGATCTAACATAATACCATATTATAGAATAACGTACAGGTAGATCTAAATCATTTAGAATTTTGGCTGGTAAAAAATATGTTTGGCCGGTAGATTTTATCGAGCCAAAAATTTAATTTCGGACCCTGGATACAACAAACTATCATCGCTGCACTGCTTTAAAAACACCAATCAGATCAACTTTACCAGGGACTTGGGTGTTGCAGAGGTTTCCGGTGCAGCAGCTGGTCTTGGTTTGGGATCTAAAAATTCCAAAGTTCATTGATGATTCAAAACACCATGTAGTATCACAACCCTTAGTTGTAACATCTGAGACCTTTGAACCACCTAAAACCAAAGAGCAGTTGTTGTAAAGTGAATCAGCACCAAGCAGATCACTAACGATAAACTACACAATAACGTACCTGCAAATTTTGTCTCTCTTGATGCATAACATCGATCACTCTGTGTGGGACAGTTGATTATTTGGTCGGTACAATTTCCTGAGGGTCCTGGTGTACACTCATAACACTGCAGGGTGTCAGCTGATACAAACAAGGAGAATATTTGTTTTCATTGTTTACAAGAAATGAAAACTATTACTGAATTATTTCTTAATGTATTACAGTAAAGAAATCCAGGATTAAAAAAAGACTGAATCATTACTGCCCAAGATTCAAACTAGAAACAACAAAACAGTAATAATAATAACAATTTTTATTGAAAAGCGCCTTTCGAGAAACACAAGGACAGAGGTAAGTAAATAAGTAAAAATGTATTTACTATAGAGCACCTCTCAAGATACAAATCACAAAACGCTTAACAAGAGAAAACATTGTACAAAAAAACCCAGATGTTAATAAATGAGTAAAAGATGAGAAAACATGACACAAGTAACAACAAGTTAAACAAAGGCAGATTTGAACAGATGGGTTTTTAACTTTTTCTAAAAGAGTCCACTGAGTCCACAGACTTCAGTGAGAGTGGAAGTGAGTTCCAGAGCCTTGGAGCCACAGATGAAAAGGCTCTGTCTCATTTAGTTCTCAGTCTGGGTTTGGGGACTGAGAGCAGACCTTGGTCAGAGGATCTGAGGGAACTGGATGGAGTGTAGGGTTTTAGATAAGCAGTAATGTAGGCCGGAGGCTGACCATGCAGGGCTCTCCAAGTCGGGACAAGGATCTTGTAGCGGTTTCTAGAATTAACTGGAAGCCAGTGCAGCTGCATCAACAGAGGAGTGTCATGTGTGAATCTGGATGATATAGTCAAAAGCCTGGCAGCAGCATTCTGTAGAGTCTGTAGTCTGTTTATGGAGGTTTTACGTTGCATATGTCTCATATAGAGGCATGAGTTTTCAGTGCTAAAATATCAAATATCTTCAAGTCGTCATCATCAAGTCAACAGATGCAAGTCGAGTCAAGTTGCGAGTCTTTCTAGATTTTACCAAGTCGAATCAGAACAGAAGTCATCAAAATGATGACTCGAGTCTGACTGGAGTTGAAGTCATGTGACTCGAATCCACACCTTTGCTGTACACCAATTTAAAAACATCAGAATCAAGTTAAAAGCAGTTAAGACAAATGATTCATAAAACCGTAGAGTACAAAACCAGATACATTTGCAATACAGAAGCAGGGGTAGTAGACAAATAATTACAGAAAAGCTAATAAAGAAAAGAAAAGAACAAAACCAATAACTTGCCTTTTGGAAGAATCCAAATCCCAAGAACCAGCATGAAGTAGTTCATTTTGTTTGTCATTCTCCGTGCAGATTATATAACTAGTTCTCCTGGGGCAGTCTCTCAGCATCAGACCACTCCTTTATTCCTCTTTTATTACTGAAGTCAGTTTCAGTAAAACTCCCACTCACTTGGTACCAGTGTTGGTAATAACGCCGTTTAAAGTAACGGCATTACGTAACTCCGTTCTTTTATCAGTAACGGACTAATCTAACAAATTACCGTTTCTATCATGAGAACGCCGTTACCGTTACTGAGCTTGAAATGCGGTGCGTTACTTTTGTAAAGTTCTCTCCAACAATGCGTCCGCAGGTTCAGTCCTCTGAGCTTTATTCAGAACAAAGGCCTTCTGTCGGCTGTAGCCGCACCAAAAACAGTCTAAAACAGTTAAAAACAACCAGACAGAGCTGTTTCCTGCTCTCTGTCACTCCTGCAGTGGTATGTCTCTCTCTCTCTCTCACACACACACACACACACTCATGCTCCACCCTGTTTCCCCATCAGCTGCTCTCACGCGACTCTCGGTTTTCCCACAAATCAGAAACAGCTGTCTCAACTTCCAAGCATAGTCTCTGAACAAACGATAACCAGACTATTGCGGTATGAATTGATGAAATAAACTGTACTCTGAACACACCGTCCCTATGCACAAACTGCTTGTGCGTGCACACACACACACACACACACACACACACACACACACACACAATCGCCGGCGATGCAGCAGGGCGAGCATGGAGCATTATGAAAAGTTGTCATCTTTCAGGTGTAGATTTAACCACTACTTCAAACTCTTTGAGGTAAAAGGCCAGCATGTGTTTGTCAGGTGTCATTATGGACAGGAGTTTCTGTTTCTTTTAAATTTACTCGTTTCAGAATGGACAGAAAGACAGACAATATTGATCACTTGAGGGAAAATGTTGACCTGTGACGTAGACACAGTGTTACACCCCTAATATTTATAACTGAGCTCATCCTATCATCATGCGTGGTTACACTTTTCATCTCAAGCACAGGTTCTCTAACAGAGGGTGATATTTACTACTTCTGGTACTTTTTTTTTAAATGTTTCTTTTATCTCGTGTCTTGTTTGGCAGTCAAGCAATTTGAATTGTTGTCTGAGTGACAAAACCAAGCCTTACAGATTTAATATCACAAGTGGAGCATTACAGCGGATAATGCTCTATACGCCCAGGTCCAGGCACCAACACCCAGATGGTGCAACCAGCCCCCAGACCCAGGAAATGTTCCTCTTCATACAGGGGCGAAGATGCACAAAAGAACCCCGCCTACCGCAGTGGCAAAGCAGAACAAATGTTACCTAGGAAAAACTGTTTTAAAAGATGTAATGATGCAGCTCCAAATCTGGTTATTTAGTAGCTTGTGTATTTTTCTCAAATGAGCTCAGAACTCCTTAAAGTCTGTTCTGCTACTGTTCAATACAGGTTTGTGAAGGTAAACCTGCATGTATGTGATTATTTATTGTTGCAGTTGTCTAGACATGTCCTTTATATATTTATACTGGTTAGTGGTCTTGTGTGATGTGAAAGGTCAGCCCAGTTTCTCTTTTGGTTGTTGCTGGTTGGGTAAAGGCAGTAACTTTGTGTGGTACTGGATCACACTGGTTATGATTACTTTTGAGTGGATGTGGCTCTCTAATAAATTGTGTTTCTATGACTTCCTGTTCCTTTAATAAATTGGTGGGGTGTCAATCAAACAATCAAAAAGATTTTATTAATCCCAGAGGGAAATTAAAGTTTTTAGTTCATTTGGGTTTTTTAAAGAGTTATTATCTAGTTGTGGGAAGGGAGGATTTTCTGTAGCGGTCTGTGTTTCCGCCGATCGACCTTTGAAGACGCTGTAGATGAATTATTGTCCATCATGTTCTTCATGTTATGAAGCATCCTCCTTTTTCCAATCTAGAAGCTCCAGAGGAGGCCCCAGAACAGAGCCAGCCTTCTTTATCAGATTGTTTCAACTAAATCTATGTTTATACACATTTGGGACCACTTTGTGTAACCATTGTTTTGTGGTGACAACAATTGTTTGTTTTGGGCTCTTACTACTTTTAGTTGATGTGTAGTGGTTGCTATGAATCCAGTTTGTATTGGTCACACTACTATTGTTTGTTTGTTCACTGCAGCAGTTTATAAATCCTCATTATGTGAGTCCATTTATGTTTTGGTCCTGTCTATGAACTACTGTATGGACTGGCTAATGCCAAATTACAAAGAGTTGCAGTAATCCAGTCGAGTTGTAATAAAAGCATGCATTACAGTCTTATAATCCTCTGTAGACAAGATGTGTTTTACCTTTGCTAACTGTCTCAGATAAAAGAAGCTGGATTTGACAACAATGAGTTTAAATCACTGTTCATTTTAAAACTCAATTAGTTACTGTTGGCTTTCTGTGACGTGCCAGAGGGCCCAAGTCTACAGGATTGGGCCCGCTGGGAAGCACCACTAAAGATTATTATCTCTGTCTTTTTTTCTAAAAAGTTAACATTCATACAAGATTTTATTTCATCTGAGCAAACAGCTAGAGACTTTATGCTGCAGCCATCCTTCTGTTTTAGGGGCATATATACAGCTGTGTATCATCTGTGTAGCAAAGGAAGGCAATGTTGTCCTTCCTGAAAACAGACCCTACAAAATAAAAAAGCAGAGGGCCAAGTATTGAGCCCCGAGGAACCGCACATGACAATGGAGAGGAGGAAGAGTAGATGTTCTTTAAACTGACACAGAAACCTCTCTGTACCAGATATGATCTGAGCCACTCCAGGGCAGTGTTACAAATCCCAACACAGTGCTCCAAGGATCCAGTGGTCCAATGTATCAAAGGCAGCAGTCATATCTAAAAGAAGTAAAATCACAAAATCCCCAGAGTCTGTGACAAGGAGGATGGTCAAGGACAACTTTATTTATAAAGCACATTTACTGTTGCTCACGCAACCCAAAGTGCTGTAAAAAAACAACTCCATAAAAACACAGATAAAATCAATAAGGTTAAAAATAATAAAACCATGAGGACACATCTGCTGCTACTCAAGCAACCCAAAAGCTGTACATAATAAAAAGACAGCTTCGTCAAAGACAGGTAAAAACAAAGATAAATGATGAATAAAAGGATAAAACCACATGCAAAACAATTTGAAATGACAGCAACGTTTGAGTAAAAACAAACGTCATAAAAACTCATAAAACTACATAAATCAACCTGTACTAAAAGCCAGTGTGTTTTAAGAGATGACCTAAAATCCTCCAGGCTCTGTGAGGTCCTAAGGTGTGGTGGAAGGCTGTTCCAGAGTCTAGGCCCAGCCACTGAAAAAGCTCTATCACCACGAGTCTTAAGACAAGTTCTTGGGATCACTAATAAGGACTGGGAACTAGATCTCATGTTCCTGGCCGGAGTATAGACAGACAGAAGGTCGTCTATGTATTGGGGAGCAAGGCCATGGAGGGATCTAAAGGATGGTGTTAAAAACTCAAAGGAGCAGATTCAGTGAAGAGACTTAAAACCTGACTGAAAAGTCTCCAGAACATTGTTGTCATCTAAAAAAGATTTTAGTTGGCTGTAAACAATTTTCTCAAGAAATTTAGACAAAAACAAGAAATTGGGAATGGGCCAAAAAATTTGACAGCATGTGGGATCCAGACCAGGCCTTTTGATCATAGGCTGCACTATTGCATGTTTAAGAGTTCTAGAAACCACATCTGAAGACCATTTGGTGGCCTATTCAAGCACCAACCACCCACCTCCACCACGCCACCCCTTCAAACTTGTGCAATCTGCAAACAAGAGGATGTGGGTCTGCTGCATTGCTTAATTGTGCTCTTAAAGAAGTTTTCAGGAAGTTTTGCAGTTCTTCTCACCAAGTTCCTCTTTGGTGTCCTACAATTTGGTTTGCGCATTTGTATTTTTTTTAAGTAGCCTAGTATAAGAACAACATTAGTAATATACTTTTAAGCAGAAAGCTAAAATGGATGTCTGAAATATTGACCAAATTGTTTTTTGTAGTACAACCCCCTTTACAAGTGCACAAGAACAAAAGAGCCAGTGTTTATAATGTCTTCAGTGTGAAGCTTTGAATAAAAGTGTCCTTAAAAAATAAACAGAACATGTTGTCATTAATATTGTGTCTGTTTCTGACAGAATGATGAGAAGAACAGAACAGAAAGCAGAAACAAACTGGGGACAGGAGTTGTGTTTGTGATTGTGTTACTTGGTTTGTGACTGTCCGCATCACTGCAGACGCTGCCCTAATCTGACTGTCGATCTCCCGCTCCCTCCTTCCCTCACTTGTGAACAAGACCCTGAGATACTTGAACTCCTCCACTTGAGGCAGGACCTCCCTCCCAACCCAGAGTTGGCAAGCCACCCTTTTCCGACTGAGAACCATGGTCTCAGATTTGGAGGTGCTGATCCTCATCCAAGCCGCTTTACACTCGGCTGCGAACCTCCAAAGCAAGAGCTGTAGGTCAGAGCCTGATGAAGCTAGGAGGACCACATCACCCGCAGAAAGCAGAGATGAGATTTTACTACTTATGAGACTTTACTACTCTGTACTTCTACTTATTTACCAGTAAGTAGAAATACAGATACTTACGTAAAAAGAGCCTCTGGTAAAAAAAAATAAACGTACCAATTAGTAAGTAAGTAAGTAAGTAAAGTTTATTTATATAGCGCCTTTCACAGATATACATCACAAAGCGCTTGACAATATAAACAAAAAAACTAAACAGAGAAAACACTGAAAATAAAAAACAAAACAGAGATTTGGGGGTACCAGATACAAAATTTGGGCAAGATTTGGGGTACCTTCAGGGGATCTACATACATTGTAAATGATGAGATACATTGAAAATAAAAAACAAACCAAAACAGAGATTTGGGGGTACCAGATACAATATTTGGGCAAGATTTGGGGTACCATCAGGGGACCTACATACATTGTAAATGATGAGATACATTGAAAATAAAAACAAAACAGAGATTTGGGGGTACCAGATACAATATTTGAGCAAGATTTGGGGTACCTTCAGGGGATCTACATTGTAAATTATGAGATATAGTGGGACATTGACTTGTGTAAGGAACTAAAGTCTTGGGCAGAAATATTGGGGCAACTTCAATACAATATTTGGGTCAAAAATAAAGATGGGAGCCAGATACAATATTTGGGCAAGATTTGGGGTACCATCAGGGGACCTACATTGTAAATTATGAGTTAAAGTGGGACATTTACTTGGGCTTGGGCAAAGAGAAATATTGGGGCAAACTTCAAGATTTGGGGTACCATTAGGGGACCTGCATTGTAAATTATGAGATAAAGTGGGACATTGGCTTGTGTAAAGAAATAAAGTCTTGGGCAGAAATATTGGTACAACTTCAATACAATATTTGGGCAAAAAAATAAATAAATAAAGATGGGAGCAGAAGAAAATGTAGACAAAATGGAGGGAGGGAGTAGCATTTTACACACAGTCACAACAACCGAAAAACACATCAAGGAG
>SSNR01000026.1:1144286-1164060 GCA_006937965.1 Callopanchax toddi | reverse complement strand
GGCGAGTTAGGTGAGAGAGCGTAGAGAAGGGGGGGGGGGCTGAGCAGTCGCTTCATTCACTCTGTTTAGTAGGAGATTGTCAGGGTCACCAGATAAGATAACAGAATGTGTTTGGAGCAGGCAGTCCTGTTTGTTACAGCCGCCTTAAATGTCCGTCACTGGCTTCATCCCGTCCAAATTTGAAAACCTGGCCAGTCCCATCTGATCCGTGTAGTTCGACACATCGATCGTAATTCACTCCGCGCCAGAGTTCGTTCGCAGACAGTCCTACGAGACAACTCAGTCCTCGCGAGTGTTTCAGTGTTCAAAGCACGTATCAGCCCCCTTTGAAGCACAGGAATCCTGTCAATTGCACCTGTTAGCTCCGTTGTTTTTCGATAAACCAGGTCCATGCAGATTCCAATGAGCGTGCACCCGATCATCATTAATCCAAAGTTGTAGACCTCCAGAGACAGACTTGCAGGACCCGCAATCTGATCCATTACAAACCCTACAGCTCTTGTCTCAGTCAGCCGCGGAGTCCCCTCCTCCGTTTTGAGAGTGTAAAAAATTGTATCCATTTTGTTGTTGAATTATACTCCTTGACTTAAATAGAAGTTTTTAAAAGTACAGGTTCTGAAATGTATTGAAGTGCAAAAGAGAAAAAATAATTTTTAGCTTCAATGACATCAACAAAACCTTTGCTTTTACTTTATTTATTTTATTAACTACAGTATATTTTACTAGTAGTATATATGAAATATTCATTGCCATATTTTTAAAACAAAATTCTAAAATCTAATTCATGTCCACCATTTCCTTTAATGTGCTTTTTAACTACATGAAAGCGGCAATTAGACTAATTAATAGGAAATGTATAACCTTAGTGTAAGATAAATGTCCACTAGATGGCGGTGTGGTCATCACTTCCTACATCACAAGGGGCTTTATTTTGTCATTATTCAGGAATACATTTTATTAGGTAATAAACATGACATGGAGCCTAAATGAAGCTCAAATGTATTTATTTCACTTTAAATCAACAACATCAAGACATCTTTATTTTTACATACTGAAATGTTTTGGTTCAGAAAAGCTCTGGATACAAACTGTTTTTCTACTTTATTTCATTATATAATTATAAGCAACTAACACAGTGATATAAGGCACATTATAAACTGAAAGATGCAGCATGAAAGAAAAGTAAATTTCTTTTTAAATTCAAATATATCAGCTAATGGACATTTTGAAATGAAATAAGATGTGATTTTAGAAGTTACTGCTGCGATGTCAAAATGAGATGCAGCTTTTTTCTGTCCACTAAGAAAACAAAACTAAAGAGATCAGTGACACCATCAACAGCAGCGGGCCGGCACTTGTTCCGCTGGCGCTGTTACAGTAGTTTCCCTGGCAGCAACTCAGTCCTGCTCCAGTGAGCTGGGCCACGCCTGCAGCAACTGCCTCAGTGCACAGCTGCTTGGAGATGCAGCCCTTCAGCGTCTGTGGTACTCCTCCTATAGTTACTGAAATGATGAAAACAAACATGTTTGGTGTTTATATCTCTTAACAGAAGGGCAGGGGCGGTTCTGGGGGGGGGCAGTGCCCTCCTGACAACAAGCTGGGCCCTCCTGTGGCCCCCTGCTAAGGGCTGAGTGTTTTCGATTGTGCCCCTCTAAAAACGCTGCTTGCCCCCCTAATGTTGGTCTAGAACCGCCACTGCAGAAGGGTTAGATTGTGGAGTTCAGAGGAAGAAGGACTCTAACCTGTTGCTTTGACACAGTGGTCCTCACTCCCCTCACAGTTTAAAGTGTTTGTGCAACTGTTTTCATCACAGGTGAAACACTTTCCACCATTAGGACTGGAGCTGGAATCTGAACCAAAAACAAAAATACAATTTTTTTTCTTTTTGATTGAGTTTTTTTTTCCTCATTTATCTAATGCATTAATCTATTATTACTGCTGCTGCATTTAACAAACAGGCATTAACTTCCAGATACAACAAACTCTCAACGCTGCACTGCTTTAAAAAACACCAATCAAAGCATCTTTACCAGGGACTTGCTGGGTGTTGCAGAGGTTTCCGGTGCAGCAGCTGGTCTTGATTTGAGTTTTAGAAACTCCAAAGTTGACTGATCCTTCAAAACACTGTTTAGCACAACCTGCCTTAGCTGTGACATCAGTAATTTTGAAACCACCTAAAACCAAAGAGCAGTTGTTGTAAAGTGAATCAGCACCAAGCAGATCACTAACAATAAAAGACACAATAACATACCCGCAAATATTGTCACTCTTGATGTAGCACATTGATTATCCTGTGTGGGGCAGTCTTTTATCTGGTCAGGACAACTTCCTGAGAGTCCTGGTGTACACTTATCATAGCACTGCAGGGTGTCAGCTGATACAAACAATGAGAATATTTGTTTTGATTTTTACAAGAAATGAAAAACTATTACTGCATTATTTCTAAATGTATTAATTTATGAAGAGATATAGAATAAAACAGATTGAATAAAAGATTCAGACTAGAAACAGCAACAAAAACAATAATAATAATAATAATAATAACAATTTTTATTTAAAAGCGTCTTTCGAGAAACACAAGGACAGTACAGCAATTTAAAAACATCAGAATCAAGTTAAAAGCAGTGAAAGACAATTGATTCATAAAACCCTAGAGCTCAAAACCAGATAAATTTGCAATACAGAAACAAGGGTCATAAACAGTAGGCAGAATTGCAGAAACGCTAATAAAGAAAAGAAAAAACGGAACAAAACCAATAACTTGCTTTTTGGAAGAAGCCAAATCCCAAGAACCAGCATGAAGAAGTTCATTTTGTTTATCGGTTGCTGAAGTGAGTTTCATTTTCTGTGCAGATGATATAAATAGGTCTCCTGATGAGGGGTTGTCTCTCAGCATCAGACCACTCCTCTATTCCTCTGTTATTACTGATGTCACTTTCAGTAAAACTCCCACTCACGTGGCACATTAGCATTTTTAGTTTTACACTAATTTTCTTTCAGGATGGACAAACGGACAGACAATATTGATCACTTGAGGGAAATTGTTGACCTGTGACTTAGATACAGTGTTAGACCCCTAATATTTAGATGTATAAACTGAGCTCATCCTCATGGGTGGTTACACTTTTCATCTCAAGCTCAGGTTCTCTACCAGAGGGTGACATTTACTACTTCTGATATTCTTTTTTCTTTTTCTTTTATCTCGTGTCTTATTTGGCAGTAAAGCAATCAGAATTGTTATCTGAGTGACAAAACCAAGCCTTACAGATTTAATATCAAGTGGAGCATTTCAGCAGAAGCTGTAATATTCCCAGGTCCAGGCACCAACACCCAGATGGTGCAACCAGCCCCCAGACCCAGGAAATGTTCCTCTTCATACAGGGGCGAAGATGCACAAAAGAACCCCGCCCACTGCAGTGGCAAAGCAGACCAAATATTAACTACTGTAGAAAAACTGTTTTAAAAGATGTAATGATGCAGCTCCAAATCTGGTTCTTTAGTAGCTTGTGTATTTTTCTTGTGGTAAGCCCTTCTAGCCTTTTCTCAAATGAGCTTGGAACTCCTTGAACTGTTCTGCTACTGTTCAGTACAGGTTTGTTAAGATAAACAGGCATGCATGTGATTATTTATTGTTGCAGTTGTGTAGACATGTCCATTGTATATTTACACTGGATTTATGGATCCTAAAATGCCCAAGGTGTCTTTGTGTTTGTCGTCTTCTGTATTGTAGAGAGGTCAGCCCAGTTTCTCTTTTGGTTGTTGCTGGTTGGGTAAAGGCAGTAACTTTCTATGGTACTGAATCACACTGGTTGTGATTATTTTTGTGTGGGTGTGGCTCTCTAATAAATTGTGTTTCTATGACTTCCTGCTCCTTTAGTAAATTGTGGGGTGTAAGTCAATCAATCAAAAAGACTTTATTAATCCAAGAGGGAAATTAAAGTTTTTAGTAATTCATATATTCAAGATTTATGAAAATAAACTGACAACATTAATAAGACAAGCAAAAAAAGATTATTCTTATAATTTAAGGTTGAAGGAAAGCACAGGTGACATGAAAAGAACATGGAAAATTTTGAATAGTGTCATAAGACCCAGGTCTCAGCATGCCCATTATCCAGATTTCTTTACTAAAGGAGATGAGATCTTGAGGGATAAAAGTGAGGTGGTGAATGAATTTAATTCATTTTTTGTAAACATAGGGAAAAGTTTGGCCAAATCTGTGGAAACACAAATTAATGACAGTGGAAAAATACAAGGCGCGAGTAGAATTCTACAGTCTATGTTTTTAGGGGATGTAAGTGAAAATGAAATCTTGACGATAGTAAAGAAAAGTAAAAATAAAACATCCATAAACTGTGATTGGATTGACTTGATGATTGTATAGAAAACAATTGATTATGTTGTTAAACCATTTACTTATATTTGTAATTTGTCTGTTCAGAGTGGTATATTTCCAGAAAAAATGAAAACTGCTAAAGTAATTTCAACATTTAAAAATTGCGACAGATATAGTTTTGATCATTACAGACTGATCTCAGTGCTTCCCCAGTTTTCTAAAGTGCTAGAGAAATGGTTTTGTGGCTTTATTGAGGAAAAATAAACTGCTGAGTGAGAATCAGTACGGAATTCGATCACATAAATCTACATCCCAGGCATTACTAGAACTAAATGAAGAACTTACATCAGCAATAGAAAGGAAACTGTTAGAGATTTTACTCTTAGAACCCCAAGATCTAAGGAACAGAATCAGACCAGACAGTTAGTTTAAGTTTTTTGAGCATTGTGGATGAGAGACCACCCGTCTGCTGGTTAGGCATCGGAGTGGAACTCTGAGGGATCTTTTCTCAGCTCAGTATTTATTAGAACACAGGTTGCACAATAACACATGATTGCATTCATGACAAAAAGATAAGAATCTGCTGCTGTTGGTTTATTACTGTTCACAGGTAGCTAACTAATAACTTTTTCCGTTGATGTTGCTGATTCAAAACAAAGTTCTGCTGATTCCTCACAAGAATGGAATGTCTTTTGATTGTTCAAAACCTTTAGTCCGTGCATCGAAAGCTGATGCTGAAAATTAAAAGGTTACAAGCAGGATACATTTGTAAGCAGACATGAATCATAATAATTAAAAACTCCTTCATTTCCCTGTTTATGATTACATGGCTGCTGGCAAATAGCTTTATTCAAACAGCAATAATAAAAAATTATTTTAAAGAATGAACATTCTCATTTTTTAGCATCAACTCCTATTTCTTGTAGAAGCAAAAACCTGGGGTTCAGTATCTTTCAACCCGTCCTGCCACTCGGAACCAGCGAGCTAATGTCTGAGACTCTGTCATGAATCTCAGTTCAGTTCTGATAGAATGGTCAACAGTATGGCACGGAGAGGCTGTGACTTCTGAAGAGCTGTGATGACATCAGAATCCTCCTGGCACCACCACATCATGCTTTTTGACAGGGATGGGGGAAACGTTTTGACAGGGGAGGGGGCATGGTTTGGCTGGTTTCCATTTCACTCTGTGACCTCTGACCCTGTGACATCAGCGTTGTGGTGTAGAACACTCTTTGAAGGTCCCACACCAGCCTCGTGGTAGATGCAGACACACCTTTGAGTCGCATAGCCATATTTGTCCACTGGGGCCCCCGAAATCAGTCTCTGTGGGGACCCCGAGATTTGAGGAGTGTAGCCCGTTCAGAACAAACTCTGAACGCCGTGACATTCAGCCAAAGAATGTCTGGGGTGCTTCGACTCATGAGATGTGAGAGGTGTGTCGTCAATGACAGTGACTTACGTCAGGCGATGAGCCGTGGGATTTCAGGGTCAGAGTGTTGTTTGTCACAGGCAGACTCGCCGAGGTTGGTACCGTGTGCACCACATCGATGGAGAAAACCCAGAGAGGGACAGGTCACAGTCCGGTTTGTCTCAGCACCGACAGTTCTGGGGTCCAGCCATGTCCATGGAGCCATTTGTGTGACTGTTCTGGGGTGCATAACAGTCCTGGGGCCTGTTGGGGTAATCAGACAGAGCATGGGCAGTTTTGGTTACCGTCAGGGGTGAAAGCCTCGGGGTGGGGTTTTCGGGGTGTAGACGTAGCAGCTCTTTGTGGGGTACAGCCTCCATGCCATCTGTTACTCATGGGTTGAATGTCCATCATAGCTTTGCTTAGAAAATACAAGTTGAGGTTATGATTAAAAAACTGTTCACCAACTCCCTCCTGTTTTGACATATGGTCACATGTGTCAAAATATTAGAACAGTCTTTCAGCTTCGTAAAGTAAATCAATTAATTCACAGACAGCAGGTGAGGTAGAATCAGAAAAATAAAATTAAACATAGAAATAAAAATAAAACCAACATAAAATAATTCACCATCATTCTTAGTCAAAGTGAGTGACTTGTAAAACAATGCAGCTTCATAAGCCGCTAACCCGAAATTTAAATAAGATAAACCACAAAAGAAAACATTAAATGTGTTTCATTTTCATTTAAATCTTCTTGTTTGGTCTCAGTTGCTTTTGGAAAGACACTAATGCAGATCAACTATCATGTTCTGAGTCAATGGAGAGGTTTAGAAATGAGCAGGTATTCAAAACAACTCTTGTCATTGACAAACTTCTAGTTTAGCATAAGGTCATCTCATATTTTGGAATTTGGCTTTTACCCATTAAAAAACAATCTAATAGATTTAAAAAAAAGATAAATTTCTGTCTTAAAACTTGATTCAGATATGAGCTGTTACAAAGACCTTGACAACTAACTAAACAGCTAGTTTTTCTTTTGGTGTATTTTTTATAGTCTAGTTTTAATTTTTACAATACTTTTTAGTCTACTTTTTAATTTCTTTTCCTTTTAGTTTAACTTTTATTTTTTAGAGTGCATTTTTAACTTTTCACGTTTTTAGTTTGGTTTTTATTTATTTATTTTTTACAGTGTAGCTTTTTAGTTTTTTGTTCGTGTTTTTCAGTTCCTTTAGTTTATTTCTTTATATTTTCTTTTCTGCGTTGTGTTTTTTCCAATAAGATGTCTATTTTATGTACTTTTTATCCAAATAAGGAGTATAAGTTTAAACAGCCTAGAGAAATGTCAGCTAAATACTTTTGAGGTGCTTTTTGTAGGTAAGGATCGCCGCCTTATTCCTACTTTCACTTTTAAGGGTCTCGAAACGCCGTTCGAGCCCGGTTTTGAGGATCGCCGCCTCTTTTACTTTTAGGGGTCTCGAAACGCCGTTCGAGCCCGGTTTTGAGGATCGCCGCCTCTTTTACTTTTAGGGGTCTCGAAACGCCATTCGAGGCCGCCTCTTTTACTTTTAGGGGTCTCGAAACGCCGTCGAGCCCTGGATTGAGGATCGCCGCCTCGTTTACTTTTAAGGGTCTCGAAACGCCGTTCGAGTCCTGGTTTGAGGATCGCCGCCTCCTTTACTTTTATTTTTAAGAGCTCTTTTTACTTTTAAGGGTATCGAAAACGCCGTTCGATCCCTTGATCTGAGGAACGCCGCCTCGATCGTCTTTGAGCCACGGAGCATTTAATCAGCCGTGCGCTCAGGCAGGAACGCCGTCCGCCTTTTTACTTTCTCCTTTTTGTTTTTTTTGCACCTTTCACTGTTCTTTCTGAAGCTGTCATTTCTTTAGCTGTAAAACTTTATACTCACACCCAATTTGTGGTCTGATTGAGTTCGGTGTCCGGATCCCGTCAATTCCACGCCGACGGATGAAGTAGGCCTCCTCCGATCCCACGGCGTAGGAGAATTTTGGGATCCGGGTCACGGCGCCACGATGTTAGAGATTTTACTCTTAGAACCCCAAGATCTAAAGAACAGAATCAGACCAGACAGTTAGTTTAAGTTTTTTGAGCATTGTGGATGAGAGACCACCCGTCTGCTGGTTAGGCATCGGAGTGGAACTCTGAGGGATCTTTTCTCAGCTCAGTATTTATTAGAACACAGGTTGCACAATAACACATGATTGCATTCATGACAAAAAGATAAGAATCTGCTGCTGTTGGTTTATTACTGTTCACAGGTAGCTAACTAATAACTTTTTCCGTTGATGTTACTGATTCAAAACAAAGTTCTGCTGATTCCTCATTGTTCAAAACCTTTAGTCCGTGCATCGAAAGCTGATGCTGAAAATTAAAAGGTTACAAGCAGGATACATTTGTAAGCAGACATGAATCATAATAATTAAAAACTCCTTCAGAAACAATACACAGTGGCATGGGCGTCGCAACCATTATGTCAGGAGGGGACGTGTCCCCCCCACTTTGTAAAATCAGGCATTTGGACCCCCCCACATTTACCGAGTCCGTCTTGCGCTCTTTCGGTTGTTCTCAAAGAAATCCATTCCACTTGATTCATTAGAAATTACTCAGACCGCTGAAATCCACTCCATGTTTTCCTGGTTACCCTGCACCCTGACACGCTGCTCTCCTTGGACCCGACCTCATCTCGCGCTGCAGCTGAAATCAAACCGAACCGGGAAGGAGGTCGACCAGAAACCGGAGTGTTACTCTGGAGGGGCCAGAGGGTTAGGAGGCACAGGAATAAGACCTGAATGACCAGAGGAGGTAAACCCCCACAGATAATCACCTGGCCTCTAATAAAAAGGTAAATGCGCCTCAATCAAGTTTCATGGATCTACAGGAAGCAGAAAAAAGTACAGGAAGCACAATACAATATATATACCAAAATATCAGAGACAGAACAATAATGACAGGAAAACAAGGGAAGAAAATATATATAAATACAAGTAAAAAGTTATAGTGAAAAATAAAATAACAATGATACGAGTGTAATTCACTGCTCTTTATAAAAGAAAAAGATTGTACCAGTAAATTAATAAGTAAATAAAATAAGTACATACTTTATTTGAGGGTCTACATTTAACACTTAAACACAACCGTTGATTATTTTACAAAAAATAAAAGTACTGAAGATCATCAGTACTATAGAGATCCTCTAACCTGTTATTTGTCCTGATCAAATCTGTTGTTCTTAGTAAAAATTAACATTCCAGATAAATACAATAGCTACACTTGATTTCTTACTAAGATAAACTCCCTCTAAATACCTCTAATTCAATTGTTACCAGTAAAATATCTTAATTTAAATGGATCAAATGAAAACACAATCCCAGCTGTCGGTATACTGAACAGACATTAAACTATTTTCATTTCAGATTGGTAGAACTTCAGTCTTCTTAAGAACAACCAGGTTCTTGATATTTGTTTTCAAATAATTGATGTCAATTCCTCCTAAGCTGTTCAGCCTGAAATAATCCATTTAAAGTGACATCAGTTGAATTAGAACCAGTTAAAATTAGTTTCTTCTGGTCAGGACTCATTTTCAGCTCCACCATGTTTATTCTAGACAGGAAGAATAGACTAGTAGAGGTTGTGCTGCAACACATGAATGGGAAATGTGACTAAATGTGTCCTAAGAATGACACTGAAGTTATCTGAAGTATTCACTGTGGATAGTAGAATGGTATTATGGGTATCTGTAATACATTTTACTTGGAACATCAGATTTTTAGCTATCTGCAAACATATCCAGTCATGTTAAAGTTCACCACCTTAAATTTTTTAAGGATTTGGTTTCAATTCAGTTGTTGGATAGAATCTCTACTAGTAACAAAATACCTGTGGATATCTGTATTTTCTATTTGACTAGTAATACTATTTGGACTAGGATAAATTACATTATTGTTATGTAAATAGGAATAGTAAAGAGGTGGGGGTTTTAATTAAATGTTAAAAAAATGTCCATTAAATTTAAGTTCAGTCCTGCTGGTATTCTCATTATCAATAAGAATAAAAGAAACACACATTCAGCATCTGATTTGAAGTTAGAAATACTGTTGAATCAGTTCTTCAGTAGTCAGTACTTTTTGTAGTAGTAGTACCAGTTCTTTACTTCAGTAGTTCAGGAGCAACCAGACTGTGTTACTTTGATAGAAATAAAAAAAAAGTCCTGTCACTTCAGTGGAAGATGCTGCAGTCAGTCAGTCACATCATTCTAAACCAACCAGTACTAACAGGACTGAACTTTACCTGGTTACCAGTAGAGAACTGGTAGAGCTCTGATTAGTTAAGGGTTGAACAGCTGGTTGTCTAATGAGTTCCTTCCAGAACTGGAGACATGGCAGACCATTATCATGTCTTTGAACTACTGTGGAGTTTGTCACTGTATTCACATCTTTAGTTCTGACATGAAACCACTGCTGGTCATTTTACTTCATAAGTTTTTTTCAGTCTTTTCTCTAAGATCTGAATAGACCAGCTGATGGTGTTATAGAGAACACAGCTGCTAAAAATGAAGACTTCCTGTTGAATCTGACTCTGAAATAGTTACTGAGTTCAGTTTTTACTACTGTAGGTAAAATAGGTGTTTAACAACTTGTTAAATGCACCAGAATGCAGGAAATGGCGTCTACGACAAAGATTTTTTTCTTTGGGGAAGTGTCCCCCCCACATTTTTTATGCTTCTGACGCCCCTGCACAGTGGGTTTGTTTATTGATTTAAAAAAAGCATTTGATACCATAGATCACAGTTTGTTACTTTCTAAGTTAAAGGATTATGGGATACGAGGGATAGCTCATGATTGGTTAAACACTTATTTGACTAAAAGAAATCAATTTGTACAGTTAAATGATGAAATTTCAGATTCTCTAAAACAGTGTTTTTCAACCACTGTTCCGCGGCACACTAGTGTGCCGTGGGAGATCTTCAGGTGTGCCGCGGGAAATTATTCAATTTCACCTATTGGTCTAAAAAAAAAATTTTTTTTTTTAAACTAAATTATTATCTGCAAATAATATTCCATTGTCGCGCGTCTGTGCCAGTCATCACTGGCAGACTCAGGTTCTGTTTGGAGTCAGACACGCAGAAGATCAGGACCTGGACCGGGTCCAGCGACAGCACCAGGCAGCGAGCCGGTGCTGGGGGGGAGACGCGCGCAGGGCCGGCCCTGAGCTGAATGGTGCCCTAGGCGAAAAATGATTTTGGCGCCCCCTACTGCCCAGAAAAGAAACAACGTAACTTTTGCAAATTCTAAGTAGTAAGCAATGTACTAAAGTTGGATAAACTTGAACTGATGACATTAATTCATATAATAAGTGGGGGCACAACAGCATGATAGCCCTTTAGTCTTAGCTAACTTGCTAAATGATGGTCCAGGAAAAATGTTCACAATTTCATGTATATTAATTAAATACCTCTACTTTGGGCCCGTTTTTCCTCCTCTTCCTTTCTTCGTTTCCTGAAGGCTGCCCCAGAGGGCTTGCTTTGTCTTTTCATTCTGCCAGTGACTTTTAACAAGGTGCTATCACTGACAACGTCGCAGACTCATCATGCATTATCTACAGTGTTGGGCAAGTTACTTCAAAACTGTAATGCATTATTTATTACTGGTTACTGACATTTTTAAGTAATCCCTTACATTACAATATTACTGTTTTTCAAATGTAAGGCATTACACTACTTTTGCATTACTTTTAGTTACTCTCACCAAAATAACTGTAAATATCGATTTGACCATAAATGTAGCTCATTACACATCCAGTGGAAGGTGATGTGATGGATACATGGAGATATACAACTATCTGGATATTAACCCATCCATCCATCTATCTATCTATCCATCATTTATTATCCATCCATCCATCTATCATCCATATCTCTCCATATATCCCTACCTATCCATATATTATTCCATCATATCTATATACAGTATATTTAAATCTATAAACATCTCTCTGCACAAGCTCCTTATTCATTAGTTTGACTGACTCCTACCTCCACCTGTCTGCTCCTCCCTCCTTCAGCAGAGGCTGCATGACGCGCGTTTCCTCTGCTCAGTGGACGAGAGAGTGAACTCTCCAACTTCTGACGTGAATAATAGAGTGACTCTTTATTTTGAAACTACCTCTCAGTTTGCTCGCTTCAGTTTACGGAGCGCTGCATGCGCTCATATGTCTTAACGGGCCTTGGATACCATGAGCGCGCACGACTCGGGCCGCGTTTTCCCTCTGGACCAAGTTCAGAACCGAACCACGCATGAGTTTCGGACCGGACAGAACCGGACTTGTTTCACTGGCTGCAGATTTACTCCTCTCTGCTCTGACTGACCACATTTTTCACTGAGTGACGTTTCTCCTCTGAAGAACCCACCGCCTCAATCCGGTTAAACGTGCACTGTAACGCGCACTGACGTTAAAATATTACAGCTTTTTTTCTGTAATGCCTTACATTACTGTGTNACCTGACTGAGACCTGGACCTGACTGAGACCTGGACCTGACTGAGACCTGAACCTGACTGAGACCTGGACCTGATTGAGACCTGGACCTGACTGAGACCTGGACCTGACTGAGACCTGGACCTGACAGAGACCTGGACCTGCTAACAGGTCTAGAACTAGATTAGACTGGACTGAATATCCAGTTAATGTTCTGTTATTTTGTTTTAAGGTCATAATCATGGGCGTCGCAACCATTATGCCAGGGGGGGACGTGTCCCCCCCACTTTGTAAAATCAGGCATTTGGACCCCCCCACATTTACCGAGTCCGTCTTGCGCTCTTTCGGTTGTTCTCAAAGAAATCCATTCCACTTGATTCATTAGAAATTACTCAGACCGCTGAAATCCACTCCATGTTTTCCTGGTTACACCCTGCACCCTGACACGCTGCTCTCCTTCTGGACCCGACCTCATCTCGCGCTGCAGCTGAAAGCAAACCGAACCGGGAAGGAGATCGACCAGAAACCGGAGTGTTACTCTGGAGGGGCCACAGGGTTAGGAGGCACAGGAATAAGACCTGAATGACCAGAGGAGGTAAAGCCCCACAGACCTATGGCCTCTAATAAAAAGGTAAATGCGCCTCAATCAAATTTCATCCTGGATCTACAGGAAGCAGAAAAAAGTACAGGAAGCACAATACAATATATATACCAAAATATCAGAGACAGAACAATAATGACAGGAAAACAAGGGAAGAAAATATATATAAATACAAGTAAAAAGTTATAGTGAAAAATAAAATAACAATGATACGAGTGTAATTCACTGCTCTTTATAAAAGAAAAAGATTGTACCAGTAAATTAATAAGTAAATAAAATAAGTACATACTTTATTTGAGGGTCTACATTTAACACTTAAACACAACCGTTGATTATTTTACAAAAAATAAGAGTACTGAAGATCATCAGTACTATAGAGATCCCTCTAACCTGTTATTTGTCCTGATCAAATCTGTTGTTCTTAGTAAAAATTAACATTCCAGATAAATACAATAGCTACACTTGATTTCTTACTAAGATAAACTCCCTCTAAATACCTCTAATTCAATTGTTACCAGTAAAATATCTTAATTTAAATGGATCAAATGAAAACACAATCCCAGCTGTCGGTATACTGAACAGACATTAAACTATTTTCATTTCAGATTGGTAGAACTTCAGTCTTCTTAAGAACAACCAGGTTCTTGATATTTGTTTTCAAATAATTGATGTCAATTCCTCCTAAGCTGTTCAGCCTGAAATAATCCATTTAAAGTGACATCAGTTGAATTAGAACCAGTTAAAATTAGTTTCTTCTGGTCAGGACTCATTTTCAGCTCCACCATGTTTATTCTAGACAGGAAGAATAGACTAGTAGAGGTTGTGCTGCAACACATGAATGGGAAATGTGACTAAATGTGTCCTAAGAATGACACTGAAGTTATCTGAAGTATTCACTGTGGATAGTAGAATGGTATTATGGGTATCTGTAATACATTTTACTTGGAACATCAGATTTTTAGCTATCTGCAAACATATCCAGTCATGTTAAAGTTCACCACCTTAAATTTTTTAAGGATTTGGTTTCAATTCAGTTGTTGGATAGAATCTCTACTAGTAACAAAATACCTGTGGATATCTGTATTTTCTATTTGACTAGTAATACTATTTGGACTAGGATAAATTACATTATTGTTATGTAAATAGGAATAGTAAAGAGGTGGGGGTTTTAATTAAATGTTAAAAAAATGTCCATTAAATTTAAGTTCAGTCCTGCTGGTATTCTCATTATCAATAAGAATAAAAGAAACACACATTCAGCATCTGATTTGAAGTTAGAAATACTGTTGAATCAGTTCTTCAGTAGTCAGTACTTTTTGTAGTAGTAGTACCAGTTCTTTACTTCAGTAGTTCAGGAGCAACCAGACTGTGTTACTTTGATAGAAATAAAAAAAAAGTCCTGTCACTTCAGTGGAAGATGCTGCAGTCAGTCAGTCACATCATTCTAAACCAACCAGTACTAACAGGACTGAACTTTACCTGGTTACCAGTAGAGAACTGGTAGAGCTCTGATTAGTTAAGGGTTGAACAGCTGGTTGTCTAATGAGTTCCTTCCAGAACTGGAGACATGGCAGACCATTATCATGTCTTTGAACTACTGTGGAGTTTGTCACTGTATTCACATCTTTAGTTCTGACATGAAACCACTGCTGGTCATTTTACTTCATAAGTTTTTTTCAGTCTTTTCTCTAAGATCTGAATAGACCAGCTGATGGTGTTATAGAGAACACAGCTGCTAAAAATGAAGACTTCCTGTTGAATCT
This sequence comes from Callopanchax toddi, assembly GCA_006937965.1. Classification (NCBI taxonomy): domain Eukaryota; kingdom Metazoa; phylum Chordata; class Actinopteri; order Cyprinodontiformes; family Nothobranchiidae; genus Callopanchax; species Callopanchax toddi. The sequence continues at coordinate 1,149,461 of SSNR01000026.1, read as the reverse complement.
GACTCTGAAATAGTTACTGAGTTCAGTTTTTACTACTGTAGGTAAAATAGGTGTTTAACAACTTGTTAAATGCACCAGAATGCAGGAAATGGCGTCTACGACAAAGATTTTTTTCTTTGGGGAAGTGTCCCCCCCACATTTTTTATGCTTCTGACGCCCCTGCACAGTGGGTTTGTTTATTGATTTAAAAAAAGCATTTGATACCATAGATCACAGTTTGTTACTTTCTAAGTTAAAGGATTATGGGATACGAGGGATAGCTCATGATTGGTTAAACACTTATTTGACTAAAAGAAATCAATTTGTACAGTTAAATGATGAAATTTCAGATTCTCTAAAACAGTGTTTTTCAACCACTGTTCCGCGGCACACTAGTGTGCCGTGGGAGATCTTCAGGTGTGCCGCGGGAAATTATTCAATTTCACCTATTGGTCTAAAAAAAAAATTTTTTTTTTTAAACTAAATTATTATCTGCAAATAATATTCCATTGTCGCGCGTCTGTGCCAGTCATCACTGGCAGACTCAGGTTCTGTTTGGAGTCAGACACGCAGAAGATCAGGACCTGGACCGGGTCCAGCGACAGCACCAGGCAGCGAGCCGGTGCTGGGGGGGAGACGCGCGCAGGGCCGGCCCTGAGCTGAATGGTGCCCTAGGCGAAAAATGATTTTGGCGCCCCCTACTGCCCAGAAAAGAAACAACGTAACTTTTGCAAATTCTAAGTAGTAAGCAATGTACTAAAGTTGGATAAACTTGAACTGATGACATTAATTCATATAATAAGTGGGGGCACAACAGCATGATAGCCCTTTAGTCTTAGCTAACTTGCTAAATGATGGTCCAGGAAAAATGTTCACAATTTCATGTATATTAATTAAATACCTCTACTTTGGGCCCGTTTTTCCTCCTCTTCCTTTCTTCGTTTCCTGAAGGCTGCCCCAGAGGGCTTGCTTTGTCTTTTCATTCTGCCAGTGACTTTTAACAAGGTGCTATCACTGACAACGTCGCAGACTCATCATGCATTATCTACAGTGTTGGGCAAGTTACTTCAAAACTGTAATGCATTATTTATTACTGGTTACTGACATTTTTAAGTAATCCCTTACATTACAATATTACTGTTTTTCAAATGTAAGGCATTACACTACTTTTGCATTACTTTTAGTTACTCTCACCAAAATAACTGTAAATATCGATTTGACCATAAATGTAGCTCATTACACATCCAGTGGAAGGTGATGTGATGGATACATGGAGATATACAACTATCTGGATATTAACCCATCCATCCATCTATCTATCTATCCATCATTTATTATCCATCCATCCATCTATCATCCATATCTCTCCATATATCCCTACCTATCCATATATTATTCCATCATATCTATATACAGTATATTTAAATCTATAAACATCTCTCTGCACAAGCTCCTTATTCATTAGTTTGACTGACTCCTACCTCCACCTGTCTGCTCCTCCCTCCTTCAGCAGAGGCTGCATGACGCGCGTTTCCTCTGCTCAGTGGACGAGAGAGTGAACTCTCCAACTTCTGACGTGAATAATAGAGTGACTCTTTATTTTGAAACTACCTCTCAGTTTGCTCGCTTCAGTTTACGGAGCGCTGCATGCGCTCATATGTCTTAACGGGCCTTGGATACCATGAGCGCGCACGACTCGGGCCGCGTTTTCCCTCTGGACCAAGTTCAGAACCGAACCACGCATGAGTTTCGGACCGGACAGAACCGGACTTGTTTCACTGGCTGCAGATTTACTCCTCTCTGCTCTGACTGACCACATTTTTCACTGAGTGACGTTTCTCCTCTGAAGAACCCACCGCCTCAATCCGGTTAAACGTGCACTGTAACGCGCACTGACGTTAAAATATTACAGCTTTTTTTCTGTAATGCCTTACATTACTGTGTTACCGAAAAAAGCAATGCATTACAGTAATTAATAACCTTTGGAAGTCGTTACTCCCAACACTGATTATCAATAAACAACCGGACAGAGGGATGCGCGCAGCGCGCCTCCCCCACCCCCCCCTTACCTGATCACAGCGGCAGCAGCAGGTAGCCATGGGGCACCACGTTGACTGTTCATGCAGCAAAAGTTGTGCTTTTTTATTTATTTACTTAGTTTATGTATTTATTTATTTATTTATTACTTACTTTGCTCTTTACATGAGATGAATGGTGTGTCCAGCAGTTTGTCAAAATAAATTAAAAAAATTTTTTTTAAAGGGACAATTTGGCGCCCCCTCCAGCAGAGGGTGCCCTAGGCAGTTGCCTAATCAGCCTATGCCTAGAACCGGCCCTGGACGCGCGTCTGCCCCTGAGACGCTCCCGCGGCCCGCAACACGCTCGGGATCTGAACCCCTCCTCCCCCTAACTGGACCGCATGTGGTTCGGACGGCTGGGAGGGGTCGCCGCCAAGCGAGTCGTAGACCCACGGCAAAAACTTGGCAGAGTTTGGGCAGAACACCGGCCACGCTCCGCGTCAGCCGACTGGGTCTCTGGTGAACTGACGGTCCAGACGTTTTTAAATTCATACTTTGATCTGACTGCTCCATTAAACCAGGAGATCAGCGGGTCCACTGACACTGGGCTGGACCAACATCGTTTTACTTTGATCCTCCGAGCATTCAGCAAAATAAATAAATAAGTCAACGTAAAAAAAAAAACCTCTTAGAAGTTAGCATAACAGTTTATTTTTGACGGTCTGAGCAGCCCGTTGGTTATTTTCTCCCATGTCTCCTCCCCTTGGCTGAAGGATGGATGACGTTATCTGATCACCTCCATGAAGCTGGCCCCCCACCCATCGCAAAAATCTTGGCAAATAGGTGGAGTGGTTAGTGCTTCTTTTGTGCTGATTTGTGCCGTTGAAATTTTCGTTTGTGCTGCTATGGTTTTTTAGATATTAAAGATAATTTATAAATCGTTCTGGGGTCATTCAGAGGTCAATCATCCCCCCAGTTCGCCCCTAAACGATCCGGACCGGTCTAGTTGAAGTCCAGCTTCACGGACGTTATCTGATCACCTAACTCAGCTGTGCACGCGCGCGCCTCTCAATAGCGTGAATGTGGCAGCGCGCGCTGCTCAAGCTGTGTTTCTCAGCATAATAACTGGCAGCTTAAAATTCAACAAACAATATCAACACTAAAAACACATTGATCATTGGTTTGTCTTTGTTTTCAGAGACTTACATTAATACTAATGTTCAATTCCCCCCAAAATAGTTTTATTAAACAAAAACATGAAAGAGTCCTATGATGTGGATATTGAAATTAACAGTAGGGAAATAAAGTCATTTTAAGGCAAATTACTGATAAACTGGATGCTACAATCACTTTTTGACAGGTGAAAAAAATCAGTTTAAAGTTATTTGATAGTAAAAAAGAGAGTTGATGATTTAATCAGGTCACCTGTAAACTAAATCTAATCCTTTACTGTCAGGAGAACAGATGAGAAAGTTTCTACTGTAAAACTATTAAAACAGAGTGAGCCTGAGAAAACAGCTGTAAAGTTAAAGGGAGACAGACCTCTGATGACAGATCAGTGTGTTTTAGTGTTAAAATGTTTAATTGGACAAAATTCATCCGATAACTTTATCAATCATCAATGAGCTCAGAGCTCATCTTATCTGATTTGTCTGGGCTTCTGAGGGAAGTTGTGACAGGCTTTAGTCATTCTTGTTAGGTTAGTAACCCCCCACCCCCCCCCCACCCCCGGTGTGCCTTGTGATACTTTTCAACGACGAAGTGTACCTTGGCTCAAAAAAGGTTGAAAAACACTGCTCTAAAAATTACACATGGAGTCCCACAGGGTTCAGTGTTGGGTCCTAAGCTTTTTATTTAGTATATAATGACATCTGTGATGTGTCCAAAATATTACAGCTCATATTGTTTGCTGATGATGCAAATATATTTTGTTCTGGGAATGATTTAAAAATCATTTTAGAAAATATGGTTTGTGAGATGTCTAAACTTAAGAAGTGGTTCAAGGATAATAAATTATTTCTCAATAGGAATAAAACAAAATTCATGATTTTTGGTAACAGGAAAATTGATGACTCTGTCACATTGTCTATTGACGGTACTTTAGTTGAAAGAGTAGTAAGATTGTTAGGGGTTGTCTTGGATCATAAACAAGAGCAAATCTATGCCAAAATCTACATCATTGCATCAGACTTCTTCATCAAGCTGTTCCTCTTATTACAGTTTTTTACTATCGTTTACCCACTAAAATTAAATTTTCCACACAATTTTCAAACAGTGTACTCCAATTAGCAAAACACCTCCACAGGTTTGCACAACACTACACACAATGTCCACTTCACTCTTCTTGCAAAACCTACACACAATGATTTTTCAAATTGAACACACATATTCATAGCTTAGACACAGATAAGGATTGTGAAATCACTTCCTTGTCATTACAAAACCCCGGATTGCCAATGACTACTCTAATGAAGAACTGGATAAACACATCCACCAGGTGTGGAAGCACACAGGTGCAAATTTGAAAACACAGCATTCAGGTGTGTTTATAATTAAGATAAGATATCCATGCAACACTTCCTGCATGTTATCAACCATGGACTGACACTGATGGATGGTGGATTCATCACATGAGGCGATTCTTCTAACAGTGCTAATGAAGACACACACAGCCTGATGTGATGAAACCTTCTGTCCTACAGTAATCCAGCCAGATGGACAGATGATGAATACACTGCCAGAAATGAAAGTACAGAATTGTACCTTTTGTCGTCACTGGGGTGGTACCCTCAAAAGTACAATTTTGTACCTTTAACTGGGGGGTTGTATCTTATAAGGGGTACAAATATGTACCCTAAGGTACAGGTTTGACTAGTAAAAAGTACAAACTACAAGGGTACAGTGGCAGAGACTCGTGACCCCAACCATCACTGGCAAAATATACAAATACTGCTAATAAACTAATTAAACAAGGACATAATGACACCACAAAGATCTACAACTATTATGTCATGTTTATTCAACTGTTTGTAACAGCTTGTAGGGGCAAATACATGGTATTAGCAAGGATTTTAAATTCACTTTCCGCTTTGGAGAACGTCCCAGGACCCCCATTTGTTGTTTCAGGACCCACAGTGGGGTCACGACCCCAACTTTGGTGACCCCTGCTTTAGGGTAC
>SSNR01000026.1:1076691-1144276 GCA_006937965.1 Callopanchax toddi | reverse complement strand
TGAAAACACAGCATTCAGGTGTGTTATAATTTAAAAGTATAAGATAAGATATATCCATGCAACACTTCCTGCACGTTATCAACCCTGGACTGACACTGATGGATGGTGGATTCATCACATGAGGTGATTCTTCTAACAGTGCTAATGAAGACACACACAGCCTGATGTGATGAAACCTTCTGTCCTACAGTAATCCAGCCAGATGGACAGATGATGAATACACTGCCAGAAATGAAAGTACAGAATTGTACCTTTTGTCGTCACTGGGGTGGTACCCTCAAAAGTACAATTTTGTACCTTTAACTGGGGGGTTGTATCTTATAAGGGGTACAAATATGTACCCTAAGGTACAGGTTTGACTAGTAAAAAGTACAAACTACAAGGGTACAGTGGCAGAGACTCGTGACCCCAACCATCACTGGCAAAATATACAAATACTGCTAATAAACTAATTAAACAAGGACATAATGACACCACAAAGATCTACAACTATTATGTCATGTTTATTCAACTGTTTGTAACAGCTTGTAGGGGCAAATACATGGTATTAGCAAGGATTTTAAATTCACTTTCCGCTTTGGAGAACGTCCCAGGACCCCCATTTGTTGTTTCAGGACCCACAGTGGGGTCACGACCCCAACTTTGGTGACCCCTGCTTTAGGGTACTTATTTGTACCCCTTAGGAAACAACCCCCCAGTCAAAGGTACAAAATTGTACTTTTGAGGGTACCACCCCAGTGACAGTGTAGTTACAGTATTCTTGTTGGTTTTACAGTAGTTTTTCTTGTAGCGTTTAGAAATAACTTAGTTATTTTAACTACACCCTTTTCAGATAAACATTAGAACTTATTTCTGGTTTATAATGAAAAGTGATAAACTGTCATTTAACCCTGATAATAGCTAATATTTATTGAAGGTATCTAGGTTCTTTGAAAGAGTACAGTGGATTGAAATACCTTATTAATAATGTGAAACTGAGACCATAAAGATTGAACAATCATTTAATTTGAAAAACCTAAGAACACAGACAGATAAGACAGTTTGAAAGTTTGATGTAAACACAATTAATATTCTTAAACATGTTGAGGATGTTAAAGATAGTTTAATTGTGAGGTTTAACGAACTGTAGCATATGTTTTAATGACTAGGGAAGTTAGTTAATTTAGTTAACCTATTTGGGACTTTAAGAGTCAATTTAGGGCTAATTTGAGTTTGGAATGGGATTTAGTTTTGGCTTAATTTAGTTTAGGTTCTGTAAACAAGAGATTACAGTTGGAACACCAGTCTGTGGTGTTAAAGAAGAGACCTCGCTACAGAGAGTGCCCTACCAGACCAGTCAGTGTCCAGTTAAGGTCATCTGGGAGATGGACCCGTGAAAGTGGACAGTAGGACACCTGTAGGGAGCTTGATTCAGGTTAACACATAATCCAAGAGTCATTGTATTCCAAGTTATTGGGAAAAAGATGGATTATTGTTGTGATGGTCAACAAAGGTCAAAGTTCAGAGGATATAGCCTATTTGGTGAGGCTACATTCTTCAGAGTCAAAGTGTTTGTACTTCATGCAGTAATTTTTATTTGTCTACAGATTTTATTTGTTTCATTGATTTCACTGTTGGTTTGTTGGTTGTTGGTTACTGTAACTGATTATGGTCAGAAATACTGTAAGTATTGAAATAAATACTTGAAATCTTCAGCCTGCAGCATCAGTGTTGTGCAGTGCTTGGTCAATTTATAGTTTATATGCCTATTGGTCTACATTCTGTCTAGATCTCATGAAGACTGCTGTGGGTTTGTCACTTTTTTATTTCTTCATCTAAATGATCCCTCACATAACAATGTCTGGACTCAAATCTACCACATGGTATTTCCTAAAATTTGTTTTTTGACAAACGTGTTTTATATTTATCACATCAGGGTGAAACTGGCTGCAATGGTGTCTGATCACTGAGAACTGTGTTTGTCAAGTGACAACTAATACCATTTTTACAAGTGTGTGTATATGTTTTGACTGAAGTGTGTATGTTTTGTCAAAAGTGTCTCATTTTGCAAACAATCACAGAATTATGCAAATTGAGTGTGGTGTTTGGATAATTGTAACAATATTTTGAAAATAAAAACCCAAGTCTTAAAATCGTGTGTAAACGATAGTAAAAAACTGTAAGTACCGTATAAAGCAGGGGAAATCAATTGCAAATGTTAAAAAGCCACGTGAAAATACACGAATGTGTCTGTGGTGCATGAACACCTCCTGACCTGGACCAGCCTGCTGCACTGCGGGACAAACTGCAGGTTTTTTAATGAAAGAATAGAAAACTTAAAGCGGCTCTCTGGATTATTTTTCTCTGTATCAAAGTTTTCTAAATGTTTTAAATGATATTTCAGGTCTAAACTATGATCTATGGATTGAGTTCCACAACATCTGTCATTCTGATGAAGACCCTCCTTCCTCCTAGAGACCCCTTTCCATTATTTCTTGCCGCCGACATTTTTCAGCCAATGAAATTCAAATTTCTACATTCTCTCAACATGCACGCGCATCGACCAAACCTGCCTGTACCAGTAGGGGGCGCTGTCGTACAGGACGCTCCGTGTGTTTCTCTGCCATCTCAGCCGTTCACTGAGGACTCACGGCTCATTTCTACTAAAAACCTACCCATTCCCCAGCTAAAGATGGATTTATTTTTAAACCTTTCACCTCACAGAATGGCAAGGCTTGACAGGATTATGCGTTTATTTTGGTCAGAAAGTTCATCCAGGGCCGAGTCAAGTTCAGCTTCAGAGTCCAGCAGCAGCTCTCTGCTAACAGAGCTAATATCAGAAGCAGCAGGGACAGAGAGGGCTCTTCAGACCCTCGTAGTATTGTTGGAAAAAGATAGTGAACTGTGAGTGATTAAACCCTACACATTGAGCGGTACAGTTCATGTCCGAAGTATATGCGCCGCGTGCACGCGCGCACACGCGACCGGACGCGCGTGTCGAGATGTTTTGAGGAGGAGCCTTTGGACGCTAGATTCAAAAACTGCTCTCTTGCTGAAATCCTCCGGAGTGCTGCTTTAAGGACAGCAGCTGCTCTTCAGCCTATAATGATGCCCTACGTATAGGAGAGCAGGGCGAGACGTGCAGGTCCTGCTTGAGTCAGAAACATGTGGCTCGCAGGCCAAATATGGCCTGTAAGTAACCCTGATATAAGGTATGTGACCCAACTGTTTTCCCACATTTTTCTAGATACAGATCATATCAGCTTCCTTACCTTCTTTTCTCTGTCTCCTTTTACTTTTTAAAGGTTGCCATAATATTCTGTGTTATGCTGTTTATTCTAGAATAGAATAGAAAACCCCTTTATTGTCCCTCAGTGGGGAAATTCAGGTGCACCAGCAGTAAAGTTACAGGAAGTTATAAGAACAATCAGATTCACACAAGAATAAAATATATACAAATAGAAAATAAGAATAGAGTCTGTAAAATAAATATAGCATTATTTTTTTTATTATTATTATAATGGATAATTAAATAATATTTGCTATAACATAAATTAGAAATGTAAGGCAAAAAAAAAAAACTGGCTTTTTATGCCTCTTTTGAATTTTACTCAAATACAGATACAAATACTGGCTGCTTTACACACCCCTAGTTTGTTACCAGAGTGTCTGAAACTGGTAAATAACTCCTATGGTCTTAGGTTTCTCTGGAAGAGGGGAAACATTTAAACTACAGCATGTCATAACAGTTCACATTTTTGTGGCATTACTCATTTGTGTGTTAGCAGCATTTAGGTTTCACTTATCTGTCTATACATGTAGGACATTCCAGTTCACATGAGGCGAGGAGTGACATGAAACAAACCTTAACGTGATAATTTACAGGAAAACGAAAGCTACAGAACATATTTGGTTAAGTCAATAATGCTGGATGCATTAAAATGCCAAATTGTTGTTTGTTCAAAGAATTCCATACTGACACTAGATAAAAAAAGATTTTTAAGTTTCCTAAATTTTTACCTGAAATAAAATCTTTTTTTTTAAACAGCATTTACAAAGTAACTGACAGAAAGGCTCCTTTTAGTCTCAGACCACAATAGAACTTGTAGTTGCACCATTGCAGAACAGAACAGGATGCCCTGGTTTTTCCTCGTAAAAAAAAAATAAGAAAGAAAATGTTTCCTTCTAAAGACAGAAAATTTTTTTCAGTGACTGCAAATTATTAGAACACTCATTTATGTGGATGTTAAAGCAAAATTGAAATACAATAAAATTGAAGTATTTGCAGGATTGGTGTATAAAATATGGTTTTGATGGTTCCCTGAATACTCAGAAGTTGATGTGCTTGGGTGAGAAGATTGTAATGGAAAGTAAAGGCAAACCAAAAAGGAAGAAACAGTTAGGTTGGGGGCAGCTGCAGCAGTGGTGTGATCATAAAAGCATGACGGTGCACCAGCATCTCAAGCGGCATCCAGGAGCAGCTTCCACAAATGACAAAACACCGAAAGTTTTCTACCTTTTTACTAACGCTGGTTTTTACTAGGGGTGCAACGGAACGCTGGTTTTTACTAGGGGTACAACGGAACGTCACTGATCCTGATCCCTATGGATCGCCCTCTATAGTTTGGAATGCATGTGTTCCGGACAACGCAGCGCTCGCTAAATCATCTCCGACACTCTGCTTATATGCTTGCGCGCTCTGAATCTGCAAATAATTCCCCTCTGAGAAAGACGTTCATTTTGCCATCACGTATAGAGGTTCAGGCTGTTGGAGTCGGTCGTTTTAGTACACCAGAACAAAGATCCCCGATCAATATCTGGTCAAGTCTGTTGCGCGCCCGCGGAGCAGCTGATTCCTCTGTCTCTCTCTGTCAGCTAGAATAAATAGACAGATAGACAAACCAGACTCATCTATTTCTGCCTAAGATAACGTAGTATGTTGGGCTTTTATACGAGCTAATGGACGTTAATATAACCGGAGTTCTAGCAGGAGGCTCAGAGCAGCGCCTGGAGCGTCACGCCCCTCCGCCCAGTTGTGACCGCAGGGAGAGACTAGTTTCACAGAAACAGGTCTGTGACCCCGGAGATTTACATTTAAGTCTATCTCCCCCATTAATTACCGGTAGTTTTAATATTTTTCAATATTATTATTATTACTATTATTATTTATTGGTTAATATAGCCCTTTACAACAGTCAACTAGACAGCCAAAGTGCTTTACAAGCCTAAGTAAAAGCAAAAATACATATAAAAGAATGCATTAAAAACAAACAAAACTAAGAATTAAAAGGAATCAGAAAACTGGAATAAAAGTCACCACTACGGAGTGTTAAAAGCCTTCCTGAATGAAAACGTTTTAAGATTGAATTTAAAAAGGCCCAGGTCAGTGACTAGTCGTAGGTCCAATAGAAGCTGGTTCCAGAGTCGGGGTGCCGCCACAGAGAAAGCCCAGTCACCCCAGTGTTTATATCTGGTCCTCAGAACTTTTAGAAGAAACGGGAATGAAAATTATATTGAAGCATTGGATTGACATCTTGAGTTAAATGTTGTACTACTACAAACTTTATTTTCAAGTTTTTTATTAAAATGTGTTCAAATGAAGAAATTTGTTTATTTCATTGAGATACTTAAAATAGCAAATGTCAAATTACTATACAAGTCAAATAATGGGGAAATAATCGGTAATCGAATCGAAATAAAATCGAATTGAATAGAAAAATGAATCGTTAGATGAATCGATGCATCAAAAAAATAATCGCTAGATTAATCGATTACAAAAATAATCGTTTTGCCCAGCCCTAGCGCCAGTGCGCGCCACTGAAGCCTTTAGTCCACGCCCACCCATTGTGGGCCTCACCCTATAAAACACCCCCAAAAAGGGTGAACGGCTCCCAAATAACAAGACGATTTTTCTTCAGTCATTCAGGAACCAGTGAGGCCCAGGTATTAAAAGGCTGCGCCTATACTCATAGAATCTGGGGTTACGGTACGTAACCAACGTTCTATTTCGTATAGGCTTCGCCCTTTAATGGCTATCGCTTTGGGTAAAGGGCGAAGCAGGATATAGTCAACGCCTCACTGGGTCCGTTCGAAAAAACCCACAGGAGGCCTAATATTCCATCCAATAATGACATAAGCCAGTCTCCCAGCATGTGTAATTACGCATCAGGAAAGGACAAAAAATTAAGTTAGAATGTACAAAGGGACATCTAACTCAATAGGAGACTGGCGGCTCGGAAGGCGTGACAGGAATAAATACTCCTCCATTCGTTAGATAGAATGGAGCAGAAGATCACAGCGTCACTCCGACAGAACACTCAGAACTGAATGAGTCATGGAGGAGCTGGACACGTCACGCAGATAAAAACGAACAAATGAACATGGTGAGGTCCAAGAGGCGGCCGTGCAGATATCCTGCACTGACAGTCCTCCATGCAGAGCTGCAGAGGATGAAATTCCTCTGGTGGAGTGCGCTCTCAGTCCCTCCGGAGGGTCTAGACCCGAGGAGGTGTAGGCTTGAGAAATAATAATAATAATAATAATAATGCATCAGTTTTATATAGCGCTTTTCAGGTCACTCAAAGACGCTTTACAGAGTTGCATTATTCATTCACACAGTCATTCTCACCGGTGGTGGTAAACTACGACTAACGTCTGTAGCCACAGCTGCCCTGGGGCAGACTGACAGAAGCAAGGCTGCCATTCTGCGCCATTGGCTCTTCTGACCACCACCAACATTCACACACAGTCACACTCACATTCACACAGGCAAGTTGGGTGAAGTGTCTTGCCCAAGGACACAACGACAATCTAACCCAGCCAGAGCTGGGGATCGAACTGGTGACCCTCCGGTTACCAGACCGGCCACTCTCCCAACTGAGCTAGTGCCGCCCCAAATAAATAGCTTCAAACAGCCAGTGTGAAAGCCGCTGGGTAGACAGAGGGAGACCCATAGAGCGTTCTCTAAAGTGCACAAATAAACGCTGAGAATGACGCAGAGCAGCTGTGCGCGTGACGTATAGCAAGAAAACACGCGCACAGGGCAGAGAAGATGAGATCTGGCATCCTCCTCCGAATTATGCGGAGGAGGGAAAAAACCATCCAGTGTTATGACTCTGGATCTGTAAGAACTGGTGATGCTTTTAGGTGTAAAAGCCGGATTGGGGTGTAAGGCAGCCGAACTGCCGTCTCCCCGTATCTGAAGGCAGGACGGAGCCACAGACGGTGCAGACAGATCGCTGACGTCAAGGCCAACAGCAGGGCTGTCTAAGAAGTGACAGAAATTTCAGTTCTGTCTGATCCAAAGGCTCAAACGGAGCTGTAGTCAGTGCACATAAAACAGCATTAGATCCCACTGAGGGACTAATGAACGCGTCACCGGCCGGCGTCTGCATACACCTTTCAGAAAAACGCTTCATCAGCGGGTGACTGAACGCCGTTCTGTCACCAAAACCCTCATGACAGGAGGAGATCGCTGCAGCGTATGTTTTGACTGTACTGAAGGCCAGGTTCCTGTCCATCAGTAGCTGAAGGAAAGACAATATGTGAGCTAGGGGTCAGGAAAAGGGGTCCACACCCTTCTCCGCACACCAGCGCTGAAAAGCTGTCCATTTGGATGCGTAAAGCGCTACAGTGGAATCAGCGCGCGCGCCCTGGATGGTGCGCACCACTTCCTGGGAGAGGCCCAGCCTCTCTAACCGTTCCTGTTCAGCGGCCAGACCCAGAGGTGCTGGCCTATTATCGGATAGCTCCTGATCGAACCCTCCGCTTGGGAGAGAGCGTCCTCTCGCCACAGCAGCTGCCACGGGCGGCCCGACAGCAGCTGTTGTAGGCACGGAACCCATGAAGCGCACGTGCGCTCTGGAGCCCGTATCCGAGCCAGGAGGCGGGGGATCCGGGGAAAAGCATAAAGCTTCGTTCGTGGTCATTGATGGTGAGCGAAGGCATCCACTCCCAGAGGTGGATCGTCCCATGGGCTCAGCGAGAACCAAAGGTCGCATTGTGCATTTTCGCGGGCAGCGAATAAATCCACGTCCGCTTTGCCAAATCTGGCCCAAATCTGACAGATCAGTTCGGGGTGCAGACACCAATCCATGTCCCGAGGGCCTCCCCTCGACATGATGTCCGCTCCTCTGTTCAGCACGCCGGGGATATACACCGCTCTGATGGAGAGCAGGTGTGTGTGAGCCCAGAGCAGCAGCCGCCTGGCCACGTTCAACAGCTGGGCTGAACGTACTCCTCCCTGACGGTTTATGTATGCTGCTGTAACCATGTTGTCAGTATGGACCAGAACATGCTGGTCCTGCAACAGAGGCAGAAAATGTTGAACCACCTTCAGCACTGTGAGGAATTCCAGAACATGTATGTGCAGGGACGTGTGGGGCGGCCACCGCCCCCCACTACCTCAGGCATGTGCCCCCCAAACCCGAAAGGGAGGCGTCGGTGAACACCGACACAGGAAAAAACGGGGACTTGCCGAGAGGAACCCCTGCTGATAACAGCGGGGGGTGGTCCGTCAGCGTCTCAGATCCAGTCCCACTGAAGGTGGGAATGAGATCAATCTGCGCTTGTGACGCACAGGGTCCAGGTGCAGGTGAGAAAAACCACCTCTGCAGACGCCTCATGTGAAGAAGGCCCAGAGGGACCACATGTGCTGCTGACATCGTTCTTAGCATTTGCATAATCGAAAAAGCGGTCACTATTTTGTGAGGAGTGACGCGCCGGAGCAAAGCTGTCTGATCCTTCACCCTCGGCTGAGACAGTCGTGCTCTCATGAGGGGCGAATCCAGCTCCACTCCCAAATAGACGATTGTCTGAGATGGGAGGGGCGAGCTTTATTTTATTTTATTATTTTTTAATGGAGAAAGACAGCTGTGACAGGTGAGAAACGAGGGATTGTGTTTGCGTCTCCACCTCCTCTCTGGAATGGTCTGCAAAAACAGATCGTCCAGGTAAAAGAGGGTTCTCATCCCAGATGTGCGCAGCGGCTGCAGGGCCGTCTCCACACATTTACGTGCACAGAGCCAGGGAGTAACCGAACGGAAGGCGGTTGTATTGAAAACTGCTGGGTCCCTTGGAATGAGAAAGGCAGAAACTGTCTGTGCTTGGGAATGATCGGGACGTGAAAATATGCGTCCTTCAGGTCTATGGAGGTGAACCAGACATCCTGGTGAACACACTCCAGCACCTGTTTGATCATCAGCATGTGAAAAGGTCTCACCAAGATTGATCTGTTGAAAAAAGGGAGGGATCCAGAATAGGTCTCATCCCTCCTGATTCCTTGGGGACTAGGAAAAAGCAGAAGTCAAACCTGCATTTTCCTCCCCGAGTGGAACCCTGGAAATAACGTCCTTCATCAGGAGTTCCTGCAGCTCTGACTGGAGAGCGAGATTCTGATCCGGAGATGACAGAACCGTCTCCAAGATCCCGCTGAAGGGGGCGGGGTTAACGCGAACTGCAGCGTGTAACCCCTGCTGATTATTTGATCCATCCACCTGCTCATCGGGCGCGCGCTCTTCCATTCGGAAAAACGTGCTGAGGGCGGGCGTGCGTGTGATGGCGTTGACGTCATCATGCGCATCAACCAGGTTGAAGCCCCGCCCGCCGTCCCCGTCAGGGAGTAACCCTCGGGAAGACCCATGGGGGGATTGAGCCGAAAGGGCGGAGGGTCCGCCTCATTTACACTCATTGCGGGGCGACGGGACGGTGCCCGATGCGCGGCAGAGACCTCACAGAAACTTCGTTTCCGGGTCATTTTGAGTGGCTTGTGCCGTCTAGTCACGCCTTCTCCCATAGAAGATGGAGAGGCAGGGACGATCACAGTGTCCACGCGAGAGCATGGCCGTGCTCTCGTGGGCTCATGTTGTGTTCGCTGTGCTGAGAAAATCAGCGACAGAGGAACACCTGTCCCACGGATTTTAGACTGAGTGAAAACATGATCTGTAGAGGAATCTCTAACAGATAAATGCTCACTCTGAGTGGAGGATGTGTGCGAGATGAACACAGCAGAATCTTCCGATTTTGCCATATGATGAGAGCGCTTTGTGGGATGTAAATGTTTTATTTCAAAAACATCAACACAATAAAAGCAGTTGTACACACACACCCACCCACCGCCAGTCAACTTTTGTACGGCTCCTGTCGGGGACCGGACTTGTGCCAAGTCTGAGCCGGTCGCCACCCGCCAACACTGGGAAGAGCCTTGGCGGCTGGGTGAAGGAGGCCGCCGGAGGAGGAGCGCCTGCAGCCGCAGCAGAAGCTGAAGACCGCCGTAGTTGCTGGCGCTGGTCTCTGCGACCCCGCCAGCGGCCCATTGGACGAGAGGAGCGGTCGTCAGCGCGTGGCTGTGCCACATGCCGCTTGACTTTCTCCAGCTCCTCCGCTGACTTCTGCAGCTGGTCCAGTGTGAGCTGGAAATGAGGCCCGAAAAGCCCGTCCGGGCTAATCGGACCCTCAAGCAGCTCCTTTTTCTTATTAGCTCCTCTGGGATGGAGGATGAACGCTCACTCTCCGATCCGTTTGGAGATGGCGAAGGCGAGGAGCGCTGCGTGTTCGTTCCAGCCATCACCTGGAACGAACACTGATGGGACCGAGCTCTCAACTTGGCGGGTTCGGCCGACGCCCAGCTCGGGTACGCCGAAAAACCGCAGGAAAGAGGCCAAAACCGGATCCTTCTGGCTGGACTGTAAGCCCGCGAACCTCCCCGCTAGGTTGTCAGGGAGAGGGAGGGGACGAGCTGAGGGAACAGCGAAGTCCTTGAACTTTGCCGCCGTCTGGATGATGTTCGGCAGCGCTTGACCCAGAGCGTCGATAGCCGGGAGGCTAGTAGCCGCCGACCGTACGACACCAGAGAGGGTTGGGTCATCACCCTGCGGGGCTAAGCCCGGGTCCAACCCTGCCGGCTGGGAGGGGGGAACGGGGCTGCCCGCCGAAGGGGAGGGGGTGAGCTGTTGGAGCAGCCAAATTCACAACACCCTCCGGATGATGGTCGGGAGTCGGGACTCGGGAGTGCTCGGACCAGCAGGCAGTGGCCGGAGAAAAACCCCCGACGGTGGCAGGGTCGACCCCAGCCCTCCCGGCCAGGAGGGGTGGGGGCAAAACGCCTGAGAAGTCCTCGTCATGAGCGGACTCGTCCAGTCCAGCTCGTGCTTGTGGAAGAAGTCGGTCGTCTCTTCCCGCAGGTGTTCCGTGACCGGCGAAAAACTCCTCGGTCACCAGGTTGAAAAATTTACTTACCGTCATCTCTGTCCTCAGCAGGCAGGAGGTCGCGGAAAGGGCAGGAGGACAGAGGAGTTCTAGCCAAACCGCCTGCTCGGCACTGCGTGCTGCTGGACTTGACGGCAGAACTCATGATGATATGTGATTGCTTAAAGGACAAGTGCTCAGTAGCTACGCTGAAGAAAAATGGGGAGCCGTTCACCCTTTTTGGGGGTGTTTTATAGGGTGAGGCCCACAATGGGTGGGCGTGGACTAAAGGCTTCAGTGGCGCGCAGTGGCGCGAGGGGATTCCCAAAGCGATAGCCATTAAAGGGCGAAGCCTATACGAAATAGAACAACTCTTTTTGTAGACGGATCTGCCAAAAAAGAATAAATATGGCAAAACTCTGACAGGCTACGCGATTGTGACCTCAGACGAGATCATAGAGGCTAAGGCTCTGCCCCCCTCATTTTCCGCGCAGGGAGCAGAACTAGTTGCATTAACCAGGGCCTGCGAGTTAATGAAAGGAAAAAGAGTTACAATATATACAGACAGCCAATATGCATATTCTTCTGTGCACACCTTTGCTCAATATTGGCATAATAGAGGCATGGTAAACTCACAAGGAAAACCAGTAACCCACGCAGACTTGTTAAAACGACTTCTAAACCAGCTTTCAGGCTTAGCAGCTTGCACTCCAAAGCTCTACATGTCACCAGAACACAACCCACCGCCCTACCTCACAGTTTTAGGAATACTTTAAATGCAGCAAAGGACAGAAACCCACTCCACTGGTGGAAGGAGTATGAAAAGAGACTCACCGCCCTGGCTGTTGTGGCAAAATCCTGCTACATATTCCTTCTGAACGTTTGTTCTCAGCAACAAGAATGATTGTAAGCAAAAAAAGCTAGGCTCACCAAAGAGCAACACATTCCTCTACAGCAGGCATCACCAGGTCCGATGCCAGACCCAGATCTGTTCTGACCGGGAAATCCCAGGGAGACACTCGAGCGCTCCGGAGGAGCTAAGGGCCTGCGGTTAGCGCAACACCTGGCTTGCCCCTTGCCCTTATAGACTTCACCATGTGCGGTTCGGTTCTTGGTTCAGGTTCGAGGAGGCGGCTGTCCGGTGAGTAACTCAGCGGTGCTCGCGCCTGTCGTACAGGAGCGCGCACCGCTTGTCTAGCTGTGTTTCTCAGTATAACTGACAACTAGCCTACAGAGGTGGGTAGAGTTCCCAGAAAATGTACTTAAGTAAGAGTAGAACTATTTCATTATAATTTTACTCAAGTAAAAGTAAAAAGTTGCATATACATATCATATATCCATCACATCATCTTCCACTGGATGTGGAATGAGCTCATTTAGATGATCAAATCCATATTTGTAGTTGTTTTGGTGAGAGTAACTAAAAGTAATGGAAAAGTAGTGTAATGTCTTACATTTAAAATACAGTAATATTGTAATGTAATGAATTACTTTAAAATGACAGTAACTAGTAATAAATAATGCATTACAGTTTTGAAGTAACTTGCTCAACACTGCCCGCTGAGGCCACCTGATGTGGCTCTGTGACCATAAGACTGATTTGAAAGTTGCCTCAGTCACTTTCTCTGTAAACGTTGGGATTTATATGAAAAAGCATGACAGAAAAATGTGGTAACTTTATGGAAACTCGAACCTCTTACCACATTTTGGAGAGGGGAAACCTGCAGCCGGTGAGACTGGCGCACACACACATGCACGCACACACACACACACTCACCCTCCACGCGCATCTCTAAACAGAATAAAAATGGGAATTTGAACAAAAGTGTCCCATTTAGGAGTTAATCAGGTCAGGTTTCTCAACCCCATCTGCTCCTTATTCTCCCATCCACCCTCCTCCTTTCCATACCTGGTCCTTCTTCAAACCTGTTCATTTTCAGGACATCTGTCTCATTCTTAAAAACATGAAACAATCTTCAAGCCCAGTTGATATTCTCCCAATCTCTTTGCTTCTTAAAGCTTTTGACCTAGTTGGCCCATGCATTGTTGATTTTATTAATCTATCCCTCCAAACCGGCTCTGTCCCCTCCATTTTTAAACACGCTGTTATTGAACCCATCCTTAAAAAACCCAGTCAGGACTCCTCTCAACCAAATAACTACAGGCCCATTTCCAAACTGAGCTATATCTCTAAACTCTTAGAAAGAGTTGTGGCTGATCAGCTGGTCTCTTTTCTGGAACAACACAACATTTTTGATAAATTCCAATCTGGTTTCCGTAAAAAACATTCAACAGAAACAGCTTTACTCAAAGTATCCAGTGACATCACGATGGCAGCAGACTCCGGGGAGTTTACAGTCTTAGTTTTGTTGGACCTTTCTGTTGATCACAGCACCTTAATGAACAGATTCCGTGACCTGGTGGGGATCTCTGGAACAGTTTTAGACTGGTTCAGATCGTACCTCTCAAACAGGAGTTTCAGTGTCCATATAAACAACATCATGTCAGATACTACAGATCTGTTCTGTGGGGTACCCCAAGGCTCTGTACTGGGTCCACTCCTGTTTTTACTATATATCCATTGAAGGAGTTTTTAATTATTATGATTCATGTCTGCTTACAAATGTATCCTGCTTGTAACCTTTTAATTTTCAGCATCAGCTTTCGATGCACGGACTAAAGGTTTTGAACAATCAAAAGACATTCCATTCTTGTGAGGAATCAGCAGAACTTTGTTTTGAATCAGCAACATCAACGGAAAAAGTTATTAGTTAGCTACCTTTGAATAGTAATAAACCAGCAGCAGCAGATTCTTATCTTTTTGTCATGAATGCAATCATGTGATGTTGTGCAACCTGTATTCTGAATAAATATGGGCTGAGAAAAGATCCCGGCAGAGTTCCACTCCGATGCCTAACCAGCAGACGGGTGGTCTCTCATCCTCAATGCTCAAAAAACTTAAACTAACTGTCTGGTCTGATTCTGTTCTTTAGATCTCGGGGTTTCTAAGAGTAAAATCTCTAACATCCATCCTCTTGGACAGATCATTAGTAGATGTCACAATGTCTCCTACCACCTTTATGCAGATGACATTCAGCTGTACTGCTCCTTCAAGGACTCAGAGTTCTACAAACTGTCTGAACTACTGGAGTGTCTGTCAGCTATTACTAACTGGTTAGAAAAGAACTTCCTTCAGTTAAACCCTGAAAAGACTGAATGTCTGATTGTTGCCCCTGATAGGATGGTCCCTCTGATCAGTCAACATATTGGACATTTAAGTTCTGCTGTAAAGTCAAACCTGAGGAATCTGGGTGTTATTTTCGACCAATCAATGTCTCTTGAAGGTCACTCAAAACAGCTGGTCAGAAACTGTTTTGATCATCTGAGAAATATTTCCAAACTGAGAAAGTTGGTGTCAAAACCTGAACTGGAAATGGTTCTTCATGCTTTTATCTCCTCCCGTCTAGATTACTGTAACACACTTTTCACATGTTTGAACCAAAAAGCCCTTTATGGCCTTCAGCTGGTCCAGAACTCTGCAGCGAGGCTCCTCACTGGAGCAAACAGAAAAGATCACATCACTCCTATTCTGAGGTCTCTGCACTGGTTACCTGTTAAATGTAGAGTTCATTTTAAAATCCTGACTCTAACTTTCAGGGCCCTACATGGTCAAGCTCCTCTTTATGTTACTGAACTGATAAAGCCGTACGCTCTAACCCGAGCTCTCAGGTCCACAGACCAGAATCTACTAACAGTTCCAAGGACCAGATTTAAAAGTCGAGGTGATCGCTCCTTCCAGTCTGTTGCACCGCGACTTTGGAATGACCTTCCTTTAGTTTTACGCCGTATAGACAGTCTGGACTCCTTTAAAAAGCAGTTGAAGACCCAATTATTCAAAACTGCTTTTAAATAACTCTTTTGTGTTCTCTTGTTGTTGTTTAATGATTTTGATTTGTAATGATATTTTGTTTGTTTTATTAATTTTATTTGTTTTATCATGTTTGATTCTGTTTTCTGTGAAGCAATTTGTGATTTTTTCTGTGAAAGGTGCTATATAAATAAACTTTACTTACTTACTTACTTAATCACAGTCTGTTCATGACTTCGTAACCGCACTTATTGGTGCTTTATTGAGATCAGCTGTGTAGTTATTGTGATTACTGAGACATATGAATTCTGTCACTCGTGTGCGTCATGCTGCGCTACGGATCCGCTCCGTCCGCGCGGACGGGGAGAGTTCTAGAGATTTTCAGAAGATGGCGGCTGATCAACTGATTTAGTATCTAGAGTTCTTGGATCTGAGCTGAACTGGACCCGGTGTGTTGATCCGTCAGAACCACAATGACAAGCTGCACAAACGGTACAGCACTGACTTGTGATGGATTTAGTGAAAGAATCACAGCTTGAGGTCATGAGTCCCACTGCATTAGACAGATGTATCGCTGGTATGCAAAGGAGTGTAATGGCAAAAGTTTCATGCATTACTACTTACAGCTTGAGCCCTTTGTGTTCCCTAAAGCCCATCTACCTGGAACCCATTACAACAAGTTCCAAAGTTTAGTTTGATTTCATTGGGGTGCATCTCTGTTTGTGGAGTGACATTGAGAAATGGATTAAATAATGGTAACAGTTTCTGAATTGATTTCTGAACAAGATGATGTTATGACCCCCGGACAACAAGGTTTTAAAGAGTTTAACAAAGAGTTTAATAAAGGAGTTTCTAAACTAAAAACTCTCTTCAACTAAAATAGGGGAGACTAAACAAACACAAAACGCGTGAAATAAAGAACCTATAGGCCATGTGTGCATATGAATGTCAACCATTTGCTTATGAAGTGTATAAGTAAAATATATGTTTGTGTGTTCATGTTACTCAATACTGAATTTATTTTATTAACTACATTATATTTTACTAGTATGAAATATCCAATGCTATATTTTTATAACAAAATTCTAAAATCTAATTCATGTCCACTGTTTCCTGTAATGTGCTTTTTAACTACATGAAAGCAACAATTAGACGAATAGGAATTTTAGAACCTTAAGTGTAAGATAATTGTCCACTAGATGGCGGTGTGGTCATCACTGTTCCTACGTCTCTGACACATGGGGCTTGTCATTATTCAGGAATACATTTTATTAGGAAATAAAGATGACATGGAGCATAAATGAAGCTCAGATTTCTTTATTTCACTTTAAATCAACAACATTATATTTATTTTTACATGTTGAAATGTTTTGGTTCAGAAAAGCACTGGAGACAAACTTTTTTTTGTCTAATTTATTTTATTATACATCATAAGCAACTAACTAAATGATTTTAGGCATGTTATGAATTAAAATATGCAGCATGAAATAAAAGTAACTTTTCTTTTTAAATTCAAATATATCAGCTAAGGGACATTTTGAAATAAAATAAGATGTGATTTTAGAAGTTACTGCTGCGATGTCAAAATAAGATGTGACTGTTTTCATCCACTAAGAAAACGAAACTAAAGAGATCAGTGACACCATCAACAGCAGCGGGCCGGCACTTGTTCCACTGGCGCTGTTACAGTAGTTTCCCTGGCAGCAACTGTATTCTGCTCCCGTGTGCTGGGCCACACTTGCAATCACTGTCTTAGTGCACAGCTGCTTGGAGATGCAGCCCTTCAGGGTCCGTGGTACTCCTCCTACAGTTTCTGAAATAATGAAAACAAACATGTTTGGTGTTTACAAATCTTAACAGAAGGGTATTAGATTGTGGAGTTCAGAGGAAGAAGGACTCTAACCTGTTGATGTGACGCAGTGGTCCTCAGTCCCCTCACAGTTTAGAGTGTTTGTGCAACTGTTTCTGTCACAGGTGAAACACTTTCCACCATTAGGACTGGAGCTGTAATCTGAAACAAAAATACACCTTCTTTCCTCTTTTTGATTGAATTTTTTTTTTCTGTTTATGATCTATTATTACTGCATTTAACAAACAGGTGTTAGCTTTCAGATACAACAAACTATCATCACTGCACTGCTTTAAAAACACCAATCAGATCAACTTTACCAGAGACTTGTTGGGTGTTACAGAGGTTTCCGGTGCAGCAGCTGGTCTTGATTTGGGATTTAGAAAGTACAACGTTGATTGACCCTTCAAAACACATTTCAGCTGGAGCACAACCCTTAAATGTCATATCAGAGATCTTTAAATCACCTAAAACCAAAGAGCAGTTGTTGTAAAGTGAATCAGCACCAAGCAGATCACAAATAATAAAAGACACAATAACATACCTGCAAATATTGTCACTCTCCTTACATAACATTGATCACTCTGTGTGGGACAGTTGATTGTTTGGTTGGTACAACTTCCTGAGGGTCCTGGTGTACACTCATAACACTGCAGGGTGTCAGCTGATACAAACAAGGAGAATATTTGTTTTCATTTTTTACTAGAAATGAAAACTATTACTGAATTATTTCTAAATGTATTAAAGAGATCCAGGATTAAAAAAGATTGAATCATTACTGCCCAAGATTCAAACTAGAAACAACAACAAAAACAGTAATAATTTTTTTTAAATTTAAAAGCGCCTTTTGAGAATACAAGGAGACTGTGCAGCAATTTAAAAACGTCAGAATCAAGTTAAAAGCAGTTAAGACAAATGATTCATAAAACTTAGAGTACAATACCAGATAAATCTGCAATACAGAAGCAGGTGTAGTAGATAAATAATTACAGAAAAGCTAATAAAGAAAAGAAAAACACTGAACAAAACCAATAACTTGCCTTTTGGAAGAATCCAAATCCCAAGAACCAGCATGAAGAAGTTCATTTTGCTTGTCGGTTGCTGAAGTCAGTTTCAATTTCCGTGCAGATGATATAAATCGTTCTCCTGAGGGGCTGTCTCTCAGCATCAGACCACTCCTTTATTCCTCTTTTATTTTTAAGGGGCCAGTAGCCCGGTGGTAGGGTGTTGGGTCTTGAAACCAGAGAGTTGCAGGATCAAATCCCCACTCCAGCTGGGTTACTTTGTCAATGTGTCCTTGGGCAAGACACTTAACCCTCATTGCCTGCTGGTGGTGGTGGTCAGAGGGTTGGCTACACCTCACCTCTGTAGCTCCATCAGCATGTGATTGACTGACTGATGTAAAGGGCTTTGTAGTCCACTGACTTCAAAAAGCACTATGCAAAGACATTTACATTTTATTACTGAAGTCACTTTCAGTAAAACTCCCACTCACTTGGCCAGGACAGGCCCTGAACTGCATGGTACCCTAGGCGAAAAAGGAATTTGGCACTGTAGAACACTTTTTTTCCCCCTAATGTCTTCATATAGACTAAAAGTGAGTTTTAGGTTGTAGGACATGTAAAAGCTAGTTTGAACTTTATGTTCTTAGTTTGAGTTTGTGTGTGAAGGCCAGTGAGCTTTGTTCTGGAAATATAGCGTGTGAGTAAAACCAGATGTTTCTGTGCTTTGTTCAGATTTAGTGGAGTCAGGAAAAAGATTCCAGCTAGCAAGCAGTTCAAACTCAGGCCAGTATACTGTGGAGGAATATTTGTGCCATCTATGCGGTGACACTGACTTGAGCGCATACATCTATGTGAGCGCACAAAAATTTGAGGCGTGTGTGCACACAACTGACAAACTCCTTGCTCTGCCAGCTCTGCTCGCGCTCAGACTGTTCTCTGCTCGCCATGGGTGGAGCGGGTGGCCGGCTAATGGAACTTAAGCCCCGGTTGTTTATTCCGAAGCCCCGGGTCTTTTGTGATGGATCAGTTTTTCATAGTTAGCTGCGTGACTGACGACTGCACAAAACAAAACCTACAAAAGCTATACTCAACACTCAAAGTAAGTAGCGCACGGAAGTAATTTACCCCTAATTTTGGTATGATCCAAGTCCAGGCACCAGCGTGTGTGTTTGTGCACGGCACATGTGAAGGAGGGGGGTGGGAGGGGAGCTGAAGCCTCTACCTGACGTAAACCTAAGGGAAACCAGCATCACCTGAAGCCATGTGATCTTGCAAGAGGAAGTTCTTTTCATCGTATTTTGGATTTTTTACTGACGGCTTTTGCTTGGTGGGACGTTGCAGAGAGAAAGAAGGTAAGAGAAAGACTGTTTTAAATCTTTAATTATTCACTATGTAACAAGTTGTGTCTTCTCAGGATGCAATCTACAAAGGCAGCATATTAGAAGTGACTTGAGTTGCTGTTTCTCATTTCTCCACTGAATAGGGTTTATGCACGGTCACTTCCTGGTTGCGATAGACGCTGCCCCTCCCTTCCGGTTCAACGCTGTTCCCACACAAACTGGACAAAATTGATTTTTTTTTTTACCCGTTTTCTTCAAGACCTGCCGCGCATCACGGTAGACAATGTCCACCGGATTTTTTAAAAACACACAGAGACGTCTGTGAGCAAGCGGGTGAAGGACTTTAAGCTGTATATAACCAGCTTTATTCATGAAATTGAAGGTAAGCTAACAGCGTTAGCTCGTAGCTTCCATCATCAAAAAACAGTGAGACAAATCTATATAGCCGTGATCGTGGGCTCCAACTGCTTCCCAACTTTCACCTTTCTCTGGTTTAGCTGTACGTTATCAAACACCAAGTCTTCATTCACCAAAAGAATAGTTGTTCCAGTGAAATAACACACGAACAGCGCAGCGCCTCCTCCTTTAGCCTCCTCCACTCAGCTCTTTACTGTGCTGCAAAGTGTCGACTGCAGACACGGTGTGGTTAGAAATGATCACGTTTTCTCTTAAGTTCACAATCCTTCCTTTTTGTAGTTATTTATTCAGTGGAAATGTGTGGAAACGGACTGATGAATTCTATTCAGCTGATGCGGTACACAACGGAACACAGCAGTGTTCAGCTGTCGAGGCTTCCCGTCCGCTGATACTTATATGATGGCTTCATTTCTTAGTGCTATAATATATATATCATACTGTACTATACTATACTATTACTCGTTTTGATTATAAACAATATCTTTAGCTGGAAATGCACTCTAACTCTGGAAATCTTCACGTTTCAAATGGAACCGGAAATGGTCCCGCGAGTTAATTTTAAACCGGAAGTTCTACTAAGTACTCTGTGCATAAAGCCCATTCTTCTATGAATGATTCAAAAGTCCAGACTAACAATATCTTAACTTCTAAGCTAGCTTGGAAGAACTGAAGGAGTTGAATTAACCTTTTTAATCAGAAACTTCAGTATTTTTTCCTTTTCTTAATGCTTTATTCTAAATTAAATTTTGTGTTTTAAACAACAGAACAGGACATGAGGGGATTAATTTAACCAGAACCAGAAACATAAAAGTACAGAGCACAAATACAAATAAATTACTAAAGAATGGAAAGAAGTATGTTGTTAAGTACAAATAATTTATATTAAGAAAATAAAACCTCCCTAAATAATCTTCTTGCATTTTTCCAAATAATTTCGAGGTATTTAAAGATTTTAAACTATTCATTAGAGAACCCTCAAGTAGAAACAAGTCCAGGTAAAGCATTATGGGTAACTGTGTTCATTTTTTATTTTCAGTTGCTACCTGCCATGTCTAAACTAAATGCTTTCTAAATCTGTTTTAGTTCTGTACCAGCGTACTAAGAGTGGACATCCTGGGCTTCTTTCAACAAAAAAACAGGTAAATTTTATTTCATATTATGTTTTATATGTAGTTTAGTTTCATTTGTATGGAAAACAAGTGGATATTTATTATAGCATTATATTGATGTTTGATTGATATGTTGATTGACATATTTGATGTTCTTCATGTTTGGCTTGATTGCAGAACAAAGAAGGAGAGAGGACAGAGACTCTTGAGGTCACAAAAACTCCCATGGCTAAAGGAATCTGTCCAAGCTGTCAAAGCCCAAGACTGTGTACATGTTGATCATGTTCTCACAGCTGCTTGGCTTCACTAAAGGCCTTCACCACTACCTGCAAGGAGAAAGGCTAGACATGGGCAAAGCTGTGGAGTACAAAATGTCAGTGGTTGATGTGCTCACAAATCTTCACACAGAGACTGCTGCTGAAGAAATATATATTCAAGGTGGCCATGGACATTTACAGGAGCTGCAACATCCAGATTTCTCAGGGATCATGGCACAAGCAGAAAAGACTTGAGGGGTTTGTGGTTGAGTCCAGCTGTGGCGCAACACCAACAACTTTCACAAACTCAGCAGAGTTTAGGTGTGACACATTCTTCCCTTGTCTGGACCAAATGTTGAAGGAGCTAGCAGACAGATTTTCTGAGGCAGGACAGAAAATAATGGAAGGCATTCAGGCGTGCAATCCACCTTCCCCAACATTCTTTTCTGAAGATGCCTTAAAACCCATTGCAGCCCACTATTATGTGACCATAAACCTGAAGAACTGTTAATGGCAAAAAACTTCATTAAAAGAAAAAGAGGACATTCACAACATTACAACTGTCTTCCACTTGCTCGACGAGGACATGTTCCCAACTCTAAAGGCCATCTTTAGTTGCATTAACCATTCCTGTCAGTAGCTGCAGCTGTGAACGCTCTTTTAGTGCCCTGCGTCATCTTCACACGTGGCTAAGGAGAACCATTGGACAAAAGAGGCTGAAAGATTTGGCCGTACTATCTATTGAAAATTAATATTTGAATAAAATTGACCCTGAAAATGTCATTGACAAATTTGCAAAACTCAAGCCTCTAAGATACAGTCTCATGTTGCCACAATAAAGAGGTTTTACCAGTGTAGTGCAGGTCAGGAGCAAAGAAGATGTTCAGTGCTACCATTAGCTTGTTTTAATCCTGGTCCTGTCTTGGTCCAGTTCTGAAGTATTCCTTATTTTGAAGTTATCATTTCTGGATGATTCTTGATCTAGTCCTGGTGTTTATTATGCCCTGTTCATAATCATGATATAAGTTGCTTTATCTGTCTTATTGTATTCAATATATTGTGGTTGAATAAATCTTTAATTGCACAGCCCATTTTTTATGTTATTTTTTTCCCACTTTCAGCCTCAAAGGTACCATTTTGTACCTTTAACTGGGGGGGCTGTACCTTAGGGGTACAAATTTGCACCTCTAAGGTACATGTTTGACTTGTAAAAGGTACAAACTAAAAGGGTACAAATTTATACCCCACTTAAATGGTACCTTTGAAGGTACCACCCCAGTGACAATACAAAAGGTGCAATTCTGTACTTTCATTTCTGTGTGTGTACTACAACACACATCAACTCCACATTGGAGCAGGCGGGGGGAGACTTGGAGTCTTCTTACACCTCTGTTCTCTGCCTGCTACCTGGGGCCGGGGGCCGATAGTGAGTTAAAAGCCATCCAAGATTTTATTTCATCCAATCAAACAACTAGAGATTTTATGCTGCAGCCATCCTTCTGTTTAAGTGGCATGTATACATTTGCGTATCATCAGCGTAGCAATGAAAGGCAAATTTGTGCTTCCTGAAAATGGCCTCTAGAGGCTGCAGATACAAAATAAAAAGCAGAGGTCCATGTATTGAGCCCTGAGGAACCCCACGTGACAATAGAGCAGAGGAAGAGTACATTCTTTACAGAAACTTCTCTGTGCCAGATATGATCCGAACAACTCCAGGGCAGTGGCACAAATCCCAACACAGTGCTCTAAACGTGATGTTAAAATATTATGGTCCACTTTATTGAAGGCAGCAGACAAGTCTAAAAGAACTAAAATCACAAAATCCCCAGAGTCTGTGACAAGGAGGATGTCATTAAAAACTCAACAAAGCAGATTCAGTGAAGAGACTTAAAACCTGACTGAAAAGTCTCCAGAACATTGTTGTCATCTAAAAAAAGATTTTAGTTGGCTGTAAACAATTTTCTCAAGAATTTTAGATAAATAAAAAAAAGAAATTGGAAATGGGCCCAAAATTTGACAGCACAGTGGGATCCAAACCAGGCCTTTTGAAGGGCTGCACTATTACATGCCATTACATGTTTCAGAGTTCTAGGAACTACATCTGAAGAATGTTTGGCGCCCTAGGCAAGCTTTACCACCACCACTACCTCACCCCCTTTCAAACTGTTGCAATCTGCAAATAAGAGGATGTGGGTCTGCTGCATTGCTTAATACAAGTCAGATTTGCGCACTTAAAGAACCATGTTTGTTTGAGTTTTCAGGAAGATTTGCAATGTTATGCAGTTCTTTGTTCATCACCAAGTTCCTCTCTGGTGCCCTACAATTTGGTTTGCACATTTGTATTTTTTTAAAGTAGTATAAGATTGCGGAAAGCTCAAATAGATGTCTGAAATATTGGCCACATTGTTTTCCATAGTACAACCCCCTGCTAACTAAAATATCCTCGTTAACAAGAATTTATCTAGAAAAAGAAAAAAAACTTGATGAGATTAGACATATTGTGTCACTTCCTGTTTGTTTCGCTTGCAGACGGAAATGTTTAATGATGGCAAGATAAAGCTAGCACGGATGCTTTCCACCCAGTTGGTTCACTCACAAGCTTTGAATAAAAGTGTGCTTAAATGATTAAACCAATAAACAGAACATGTTCCTATTAATATTGTGTTCATGACAGAGTGATGACAAGAACAGAACAGAAAGCAGACACAAACTGGGGAGAGGAGATGTGATTGTGTTACTTGGTTTGTGTGATTGTGCTCATGTTACTAGTAATCATGTTATTCATTTTATCTTAAATAACATTCCCATAGTGCTGGGCTTCAGGCAGTTACCTTTTTGTTTTAGGTGATTTCACCTGCTTTATAAAATACCCCTTCACAGGGTGTTCCAGAGAGTTGGTGTTATCATAAAGGGGTTAAGCCTGCTAAGTCAACATTATTTTCTAATATTGTTTAGTGAAAATTTAATGGTAATTATTTAATTTTACTTCAGGGCACCACCCTTTTTTCTAAGTATCTCTAAACCTGGAAGTGAGTTGTTGAATCCTAGGAAGTCAACACCACCCATGAAACACACATGATGTTTAAAAGTTATCAGAAACTGTTCATTAACATCACCAACTTCAAACCAACAAAACAAATCCAAGAACAGCAATCCAGCTTTAATAAATGTCAACAAGTGAAATAACCAATGCCAAATTTAACATGTTAGGAGGTAGTGGTTGAAGGCCTGAATATAATTTACTGTTATGGTGATAATATTGGAATCAGAGAATTATTTGCAATTTCATTGTGAAAGAAGTTTAACTTATTCGAGCTTGTTTTACCTAACTGTATCGTGCTGAGGTGTTATGTTAGCCACACAAAAGGGATTTTTCTCCTCACCAAACCTTTTGGGCTTCCCGACAAATACTGTAGCTTAGACCCACGATTCACACCCTCAAGTGAAGACGGTGGAAGTCCCATCTCAGGCTACTCGGTTGTTGTGACTTAGCAGGCGAAGATGATTTACTGATCAGAAGGTTAACGGTTCATTTCCTGGTTCCTGCAGAGTACGTGCTCAAGTGTCCTTGGGCAAGATTCTGAACCCCAAAGTTGCCTACTGGGTGAGGTCCTGATGTATGATCCTCAGGATCAAATGCAAAGGAAAAAATCTCCTCAAGGGGACAATAAAGGATCTATTATCATTATTAAGCAATTTCAAACACAGCTTGACCATGCTACATTGATGTACATTGTACATAAACTTGTTGGAAATTAATTACATTTTATTAACAGATACAAAAACTTCTTAGTCTGCTTTAGCCACTGTGTTTTTTATTAAACGTAATATGATATTAGAGTGGGCTGCATCATAATCACTCATTTATTCATTTGTTTTGTGGCACTCCCTGTTTTTTTTTAAATTGACATGTGAAAGCTGCAGAACACCAAACTCTCCACTAGATGAAGCTGTCCAAACCTGAGAGCTCTTATTTTGTGACTTACACTCAGTTGTCATAGTCAGAAATGTTATTTTATGGGAAAATGATAAATAACATGTACACTAAATAAAAATTCCAACTGTTTTTTAACCCTCCGCTAACCATCAAAAATATAACACATATTTACATTCTACTTTCACATAAAATATTTCAAATCTATAGGCAATTATAACATTTCTTTAAATCAACTGAAAGACACTGACACTGGACACACCTTGAACGAATCATTACTGTGAACATTTTAAGGATGTTGCAATTGTTGTACATGCTGTTTATTGCTGTTGTATCTTTTCCCGCAGTTTTGTTTGTTTGTGCTTTATTTGCAGAAGTGGATTCCTCGTACCTCTTGTACTCTTCTCTTTCTGTGTTCATTTTCTTACTCACCTTTCTTTCTTTACCCTTCCCCTTCTGTCTCTGTGTCCATTGGGATTTTTAAAAAAATTCTAATAAAGATTTTTAAAATATATATATCAGGTGGAGCATTATAGCAGCAACTGTAACGCCCCACCTGGGACAGTAAATCAGTAATCAGACATCAATTCTGATTGCTGTACTGCCAGACAGGACACGGAGAAAAATCAACTAAATTTAATTCTTAACTTTGCTCATCAAAAGGTCTTAATTCCAAGAAATCGTGCAAATGAGGAAAAACAGATGATGTTACAACAATAAATAATAAATGAATTAAAATACTAAGCAGTTTTGCTGTTGTTTCCATCTGCTATGTGAACATGACCATAGAGATCAGTGGCATGATGAACAGCAGCAGGCCAGCCCTGGCGCTACCAGCGCTGTTGCAGTAATCACCCTGACAGCAGCTCATGTCTGCTCCGGTTAATCCTTTTATCTCTGCACCTGTATCAGCTGAGCACATCAGCACAGAGGCGCAGCCCTTCATGGTCACTTTCTGTCCGTTGACTTTCACTGTGAGAATGAGAGCAAATTTCTTACGTTAGCCACATGTTTTATATTAGACCCATTTGTTTGAAGGTATAAGGTTGTTGAACAAAGAGGAAGAAGATCACAGCATCTTACTTGTTGATTTGATGCAGTAGTCTTCATTCTTGTTGCAGTTTAGAGTTCCACCACACTCCATTCCTTCACAGCTGAAGCACCTTCTGCCATTCTGAGTGACGCTGGTGGGCTCTGTGACGGAATAGATAGCGAACAGCTTTTCTTTCTGAAAAACTCAAATGAAGATGGAAGTTTTCAAACTGACCAACGGAGCAAATTCCTGCCATCTAAAACAATTCAAATGTCAAATCTTTCCTGTTCATCTAAGTGAAAAAAAGCTTTGTTGGCAATGTTGTAATCAGGTCACTTTTGCATCAGATGATCGATCACATTGAAGATTGTGCACGAGGACAGTCCCCTGTGAATTGCAATATGTTGGGCCCCTTTCACACAAGATGAAGACCTCGCTACAACATAAAGAACTCAGAAGAACATTGATGGTCTTTGCAGGATCTTGATAAGGTCTTGCGTGACAAGCAGTGATGGGTTTGAGCATGCACCGAACTTCTATGGTAATGTCGCAGTGGTTTATCACCTCAGCAGCAGAATATTAGGTTCCTGGGTGGAAAGTGGTGGCAGAGCATCCATGATGTGGGCCCCATAAGCACCAACGTAGCTTGATTGTTAAGCTTTGAAGGAAGGATTTGCCACACTGACCTCTACAACCACATCCCACCATGATAGTGATCTTCTGTCTTTTAAGTGCATCCTGATGCAGGTTGAGAGACTGATGCCTGGAGGGGGTCAGGATGGGGTGTACTCATGGGCCTAAGTGGTAGGATCAAAGCAGGAACTCATGGTGAGAGCGAGAGGTGACACAGAGAACAATCAGTTTCACTGAGCATAAAGAACACAGCAATTTTCCCCTCAAAATGGTAGCTGGACTCCATGAGAGTTTATCTCTGATTCACCAAACTGAGATCACACTGACTGTCATCTACTGCAGGTAAGATACTGACTGCTCAGGAGTAGACTGATGTTATAATGTGCTATCATATGTTTTTTATTCCTTTTTCTCGAGGGGATATGTAGTTTTAGAGTAATTTTGTTTTTTGAATTGTTGATTAAATAATATCTCATTTATTGTTTGTTTTTTTCTTTTAAAGGCATATACTATGCAGTTTTGGCTTGTTTATGCTCAGAAACACCTGTTGAGATAGCTCCTCTCAGCCTTCATTGCTTTCTTCTAAAGCGGTTCATCACTCATTCAAAGAAATCAGCTGTGTTCAAGCAGGGAGAGATCAGAAAAAAAAACTACATGCTCATATTGTAGATACAGCAAACTTACAACAGTGCACAGCTTTAAGTGACGCTAACAGGATTAGTTTACCAGGGACTGGCTGGCTGTTGCAGTAATTCCCATTGCAGCACTGGCTCATTGATACGATTCTGGCTATTCCAAAGTTGATTGAGCCTTGGAGACAGTCATTGGCCACGGCACATTTTTTAGCTTGGACATCAACGAGTTTAAAATCACCTGCAATCAAAGAGCAGCCATTGTAAAGTGAGCATCTATCAAGCAGGAGATAAATAAATGTATAAACTACACACTATCATACCAAGATATATCATGAGTCTGGTTGCAGCACACTGAGCAAACATTGAGGGACACTGTGTTGTTGTTGTCGCATTACAACTCCCAAAGATGTCCGGTAAACACTCGTTACATTGCAGGGTGTCGGCTGATGAAAATAACAGAAAATTACTTTTATCATCAATGTTACCATAATATGCTCTAATGTATTAGAGATACAAGAACGTTAAATCATTACTGCACAAAAAGCAGTTTGAAAAGAATGAGAAATGGGTATATCTAAAGCAAAATTAAACATTTAAATTCATTACTTATTTAGTGGGGGGGGGGGGTAAAGAAATCTAACGAATTTAACAAAACTTGCCTTTTGGGAGAAGCCAAATCCAAAGAACCAGTGTAAAGAAGTACATTCTGTTAGTAGGACAGCAGTGAGTTTTACTGTTATTTCTTTCCTCAGGCTGTTTAAGTAGTTCTCCTTGAAGGTTTGTCCTTTAGCATCAGACCACACCTTCATCCCTCCTGTCCTGCTGATGTCACACTCTACAGCTGAACAGTCCAAGATCATTCCTGTGACTTGATGATTTTTACTCATTTTTTCAGAATACAACAGGAAATCCCTGCATTTTGCTCAAAGGATTGCAAATACAAAAAAATAAAGTACAGTATTTAAAACACAAACAAACTCAGTAGATTCACTTTTAGATTTAATTACATTCAAATAAGTTTTTTTTTGTTAGTTTTTTACTGGTTCAAAATATAAAAGTATAAGCGTAAGTGAGAAAAAAAATAAACTAATTGACATTTGACAATAAGATGATGAATACATCTACTGTAAATTACCTTCCTGGGTTGTAAACAGATGTTTTAAAGCTTCTATTTGCTGTTGTTTGTTGCTTTGTTTTCATGGCAGAAATTGCTATATTGGTCTAGTGGGTGGAGCCAGTGGGTGACTCTTGAGATCAGGCTAACATGTTGTTTGAAGATGAAATCTGTAGAAATGACAAGAAGAATCCAAGAATAGCACAATGATATAACTGAATCAGAAACTTCCATTTCTGTCAAAGGTCTTGGAAAAAAACAATGTTTTTACTCTGATTTTGTATCATAGAGTCATTCCAGTCTCGTCACACTACTGAAATGGCACTTTAAAGAGTTTAAATGATATAGTTTTATTTAAAGATTCTGGTAAATGTGTTATTCTTATAGATCTGACTGCTGCTTTTGATACAGTTGAACCACAATGTTCTGATTTCTTATTTGGGCCAACCTTAAGCCAGGTTCACACTGATTTTCAGTCATCACAGTTGTCAGAAAATTGTATCAAACTTCTTCTGTTGTGTGCGTAAATCAGCAGTCTGTGGTCGTACAGTGTCACCAACACAAGATCTTGCAGACTCACGATCAAAGACGAGTTGTGACCCATATCAAACACTGCCAGAAAAGACTGGGATTTACAATGAACCAATAGGAGCACACCCAGAGAGTAAAGTGAAAGCAAACAGTTCAAATCAAAATGGAGATCACACTGAGGCAGACATGGAATAACAAAGAAGTGGAATTAATTGAACTCTGGCAACATCACAGTCAGATTCTAACAATACTCGTGTGAAAGCGAGCTTTTGTTTTGCCTCTTTCCTGCGGTGTGCCGCAAGAATCCATTCTTAGACCTCTTCGCTTTCTCTGCTGCCTCTGGTGTTTATTTTAAGAAGATTTAGTGTCTCCTTACACTGCTATGCAGATGACTGTAAGATTGATGTTCCACTATGTCACCTCAAACCACATCCGGACACTTGAAATGCATTGAAGGCAATAAATCATTGATGTCAGTAAACCTTTTGATTTTGAACAAAAGTAAAACAGAAGTCATTTAGTTTGGTGCCTCCAAGTGTCCCCCACTGGAGTCATCTGGAGCCCTGCATTAAAACGTATGTGAGAAACCTTGGAGTGGTAATGGACAGTGATTTGAAGTTTCACAGTCAGATTAGTTTTGTTGTTCAGAAATGTTTCCTTATGTTACATCAAATATAACATAAATCATCCTGCACGGAGACTATTTGCCAAACAGTTTTTACTTCATTAAAAAAGAGATCAAATCAGAGAGAGGTTCCTCTTTCTGGAGACATGCAGGTGTGTCTGAATTCTTCTTTCTTGGCTGTTTTGCCTAAGCAAATCCCAAATGCTTTTCATTTCTCGACTGAACTCCAGACAAAGGCTCGTCCAATCAGACTTTTGCAAGTGACTCAGATTTTGTGTCCTGGCTGCTTTGCATAAGCAAACCTGCATGCTTTTAATTTCTTGCTAAACAAATCCGATCACTCCAGACTCGGGCATGACTCTGCTTTCTAGGCGTGCCACTTGAGGGAGAAAACCCCAAAGGAAACTCGGAGCCAACTAATAGATTCTGACTCTGTTTATACCTCCTCCACACCACCAGGTGATCATAAGAAGAACATGAAGGTTTCTGTTTATAATTGTCTCTAAACCAACTTGACTTCTTGGTCAAAATATTAAAACTATACCTTTTTAACTCAGGCAATAAAATCTTCTCTAGATTTTGTTTCAGTTTTTTCATATAGATCATTTCTTCTCAGACTAAAGGTCCCTGGTGGAAATCGCTGTCTCCATCTTTGACTTTCTTGCTTGTTTCTATGTCCAACCAGACCTAACTGGCCCCACTGAGAGGTGGTTTTTAACCTTTACTGCCATCTTAGACAAATCTTGGGTCCAGGTTTCCCGGGTTGCCCATCAACAAATGAACAAGCAAATCAGCCCTTTGCCTAAACATCAGTTCACATAGATTGCATGGCAGCAAGTTTGATTTTGTTAAATGCAAAAAGGCTCTGGGCAGGTACCAGGGTGAACTATGAACCCAAATTACTGACTTTTTTAAAGAACAATCACAAAGCTCAGAAAATGACATGAACTTATAACTAAATGCTGATTATTTTTAGCTCATTTCTCAGTTTTTGCAAGAATACATTGGTAGCAGTTGTCTTCTTTGTGGAGGTTTGCCTATTTTCTGTAGACATTTGCAGAGTTAAAGATGGGATGAGTTCATGGTTTATCCAGTTCTTGCCCACTGATGGAGACAGGGTGCAGAAACACTGACAGGCTGACCTGAGGCTGAACCATTTCTTCCAGTCTTCAACTGAAATGGATAGAAACGATGGACGGACTGAATGTGAAAGACTTAACTGGCTGTGCTCCTTATGATGTAATGATTTGGTTTTGACATAGAAAAGGTTTCACATTGAAGATTTGTACCTATCAGTGTGACAGAGCATTTTCAACATTACGTAAACAGGAAGGAGATTAGGGCTGCATGGTGGCACAGTTGGTTAGCACTGTTGCCTCGCAGCAAGGGGGTCGTGGGTTCGCGTCCCGGCTCTGCGGCCTCTCTGCGTGGAGTTTGCATGTTCTCCCCGTGCGTGCGTGGGTTTCCTCCGAGTACTCTGGTTTCCTCCCACAGACCAAAAACATGACTGTCAGGCTAATTGGGCTGGTGAAATTGTCCCTAGGTGTGAGTGGGTGTGTGGTTGTTTGTCTCGTTCGCCTCTGTGTGGCCCTGCGATGGACTGGCGACCCGTCCAGGGTGTCCCCCGCCTCTCGCCCCTTGACCGCTGGAGATAGGCACCAGCTCCCCCGCGACCCTCTGTGGAGGACTAAGCGGCTTCAGAAGATGGATGGATGGATGGATGGATGGAAGGAGATTAGACTGAAAGATAATGCCTGCTGATGGATCATTTTATATTTTGATGATTTGCATTGTTGGGTAAATAAATGATTTGTGTTTTCTTGGTGTCTCTTTCGGTGTTTACTATCATTTTGCCTAGTATCTAAAGCAAACACCACCTGGCAGAGCAGAAGATATTCAAACTGACTTTCAGGTTTTCTGGAGACGCCTGTGTCAGAATGCTGTGATGCAGCGCCATCTTCTGGTGTAAAAAGTAAAGCGCCTGCACAATCACAGCTGTAAAGGGTCAGAACCAGTGGTTCATTGGTTCACACAAAGCTGTTTGAGAGTTTTGTTAAAATGCATCCAGTGGTTCATGAGATATTTCTACCAACAGACAAACAAACACAAATTTCTCTTTGAAGTCAAGATGCCTCTGGGAGAACAACTCCACCAAACGGATTTAAATGATTCCATCATCAAATAATGCTAATAAAAGTCAGGTTTCAACTGCTGTGATCATATAAATTTTGACTTGTTGTTAAACATAGGAAAGTTGCATAACTAGTGTAAACAAGTAGGAACCCAAAGTGTTTGAAAGCTGTTTAATTGGAGTTATTCATTTTGTTTATTCTCTCCATGCAGTACTCTGAGAGGACTTTTCCTGCAGTTTAGAAAACTTAGAAAAAAATGAAACTACCAGTACATTTTAGGTATTTAAATACATAAATATTATTAATAATCGCTATGGTTAGACATACGTTTTAAGTGATAATTTAAAAAGAAAACAACAGTCTTAAAAAGATTAAACATTTATTTCACTGTCATCAATAGAATTAATACATCTTTAACCCTCAGACTGTCTTAGGAATAGAAAACTCCATTAACCTGAAACTGAGGACAGCGTGTAAACCTATAATATATTCAAACAAAAACAGAAAGTCTAGGTTAAGCTGACGGTGAACTAAAACATGCTTTTAATCTTTTCATATTTACTAGGATAAAAACATTTACATCTATAAGCAGCAAAAGATGTTAATAATTATGTAAAATGTTGCAACAAGCGAGAAACAAATAAATTATCATTTAGTTTGTGAAGTAATTAAATCAATTAAAAGGATTTTTCTGCTATTTTATAATGTGTAAAAGTTATAAAGAGATTGTCATCCCTTAGCGTCCAGAACAGCCTCAGTTTGGAGAAATTGCTTTTACGTATTATAGGAATGATGGGCTAACAGCTAGTCTCAGCACAATAAACAAAAGTACATTGTGATTCAAACTTTTTAGAGGTCTTTCAACTCCATCAGTTTTGCATTACACTTTTACATTTATTTCTGTGGTTATTTAAGCGTAAATATCACCTGAAGCTAATTGTAGCACTACTAATGCATCCAGGGGTGGGTCGAGTCTGGAGGATTTAAAAAATATTTTATCCAAAATGACTGCAGAAAACAGAACTGATGTATAAAACAATGTTGCATGATGACGTTTTGGAAACTGGATCTGCTGAATCAGAGCAGCAATCCCCTTTGATCTTGGCTGTACTCGGTCTAGCCGTTAGCTTATCAGTCCTTTATGGTGTAAACTCTATTTCCACAAACAGAGGCTGTTCAGGATATTATAATCAGGGAGGTAGTACTTAGAAACACACTTTAAAATGGTTAAAACAGAAAAGAAACCTTTGGAAGACTAAAAACAAAAAGGTGCAGTTTATTATACTTTTACCAGTGACTTTCAGTGATGCTGCTTTTCTCATCTGCTAACAGCAGAAGACTGAAGAGGCCAGCGGCACCAGCAGCAGCAGCAGACCTGAACTTGTTCTGTCTGCACTGTTGCAAAAGTTGCCCTGGCAGCAGCTACTTTCAGATCCAGTATATTTTATAATCTGTGCAGAACTCTCTGCACATATCACCTTGGAGGCACAACCCTTCATGATCCTGACTTCACCATTAACGATCACTGGAAGAAGGAAAACAAATTCAGACGTAGAGTAACATCTAATATTTGAACACAAAGATTTTTCTGAGTTTAAGACGAGAAGCTGGACTCTTACTTGTTGATGTGATGCAGTGGTCCTCATCTCCCTCACAGTTTAGAGTTCTGGTGCACTGTTGTCCTTCACAGCTGAAGCATTTTCTACCATTTGGAATGAATTTGGGCTCTGAAAGTGGAGAATTCATCAGGTAACACCTCAGATCGTTTTTCTGGGTACTGATTTCCTTTCTAAACTACTCAAAGGGATATTTCAGTCATTCTAAAGTGGCGTTCCATCAGATTTATCCACAGTAAGGACCATCAGCATCTATGACATCACTCAAAACAAGAGGAGCCAGGAAGACATCTTCTGATCAGGAGGCACACTGCTGCAAATCAGTGACAAATTCGGGGCAAACTCTTGCTCATAAACATCATACTGATGCCCTAGAATGCTATTGTTAGATCAGATTTTCTCTACAACAGTAAAAGTTGTAGATACTCCTGCTGTTGCATAGTTAACTTTGTTGAATTTAAGGCAGGACAGACCACAATTGGCTTGGGACGACAAGAACGGAGACAAGAGACAAAAGTCAAATAACATAAAAATGAAAGTGAGAGAGAGAGGCACAACACAAGCTACAGCAAACTTCAGTTCCAACGTTGCCTTTGAATATTTAACAAGGTTTAAATTACCAGGGATGTTGGTGTTGCAGAGGTCTGAGGTGCAGCACTGACTTATTATCACCGTTTTCTCTGATCCAAAGTCGACTGAGCCTCCAACGCACTCCGGAGCCAAAGAACATCTTTTAGCTGTAATAGCTTGATCCTTTGAACCACCTGCAACCAAAGAGCAGCCGTTGTAAGGCGAGCCAGAGCCAAGCGGGGGACCAACAACTAGAAGCTAGAATACCTATGAATGTGGTGATTGTTGTTGTGCCACACTGCTGATCCTGAGAGGGACAATCTTGAGATTTATCAGTGCACGATCCAGAGGCTCCCGGGACGCACTCGTAACATTTCAGGGTGTCGGCTGATAAAAACAAGCAAATCTCTTATTGTCATCAAACCGTAATGTAAACAACATATCAGAAATAACACAGCAACCTTTTTATTGAAGGTGAGGTCAACTTAGAAGAATAAGAAGCCCCTAGAAAACCAAATGTGACTAATTTCCTCTTTAGATCAGTTTTAGACAACCAGACATTTCCATTTCCCTCAGCTCATGTATTCATTTCCTTTAAAGACAAGACCCTAAGAGGACACTGCAAGAAAAACAACAATCAGAGGAACCTTTTGTTTCCAGTGTGCTCTTAGGGGTCTGTAGGAGAAAGCTGCAAGTTCAAAACAAAAACTCTTATAAATCCTGAAAGCATATCAACAAAAGTTAATTTGATTGAGAAAATGGTAAAAATTAGATAAAATATTGAAGTGAATCAATGACTTACCTTTAGGGAGAAGCCAAATCCCCAGAATCAGTGTGAAGACGAACATTTTGTTTGTGGAGCACGGCTGAGTTTTATTCTGTTCTGTTCAGGTTATATGAGCAGATCTGAGGAGGGTTCGTCTCTCAGCATCAGACCACTCCTCATCCACCCCCCCCCCCCCCCCCCCCCCCACACACACACACACACACACACCCTCCACCCCTTCACTGCTCATGTATTTCTCAGTAGAGCTCACTTGGAAGTGACCAGATTATTCATTTTTGCTTTTTGGACAACAGTTTTCCAGTAAATATCTCTGACCAGGTCAGATTTTGTACCAGAAGCATGAAGTGACATAACGGTAGATATGTTCTGTTGGTTGGACCTGCTTTTCCTACATTAGAATTACTGAACATTTATGTATTTATTATTATAGAATAATAATGAAAACAGATAATTTGAACCATATGTCTGACAGGTGGTTGCAGCAATTACAACGCCTCTACTTTAGGTTTGGTTTTTGCGGACCAGATGGTGGAAATGATGAGCAATTATTTGAAGTTAAAGGGACAGAAGAGTGTATTTTGCGGATCTGAATGTGCTGAATATATTTACTTTGAGAGCACACACCGAGAAGAGGAAACTGACCAGTAGGAACATGAAGAGGTGTGGAAACGTTCACAGCATTTTATGATCAATGGAGATGTTTTGAATGGGGAGGACTGCAGCCAACGACAGCAAAACATTTGGTGGTGATCCCGTTCACATTTGACATCATACGATTAGATATAAAATCTACAAAGCAGCATTTTTTTTAGACTTTGGTGCAGAATTAACTAAACTGGAACACATCTGGTTCTAACTGGAGACAAAACAAAGGCTAAAATCTTCTTTTTTTGCTTATTTGTTGCCCAGTTTTTTATTCAAACTGCTCAATAAATCTGTGAATTCAGCTGCTTAATTTCTCCGAGCAGAAAAAGATGAAACTCCAACACAGAGTGATGATTTGTAACATTTTTCTTCTTATTAAATGTGTTATTATTGTTTTTGCAGGACATCCCGATCAGATCAGCCGAGTAAGAAGAATGGATTTAACATGAATCCTTTAGTGGAATAATTTATTTGAGTCAGTGTTATGTAACACTTCTCTCTTGACAAAAAAACCAGCACTGAAACACTTTATACTTGTAGTTTTCTTCTCTTTTATTAATAAAAACAAAAACGTTGCTCTTCTGACATTTACAAATAACAGGAAATTACTTACAGAAGTAAAACTTTTATCTCGCACCGTGTGCATCAAACTTTACACAAGTAGACCAGCATAGACTTAGAAATCAACATGTTCTGGAAACTTTTTAAGTGCAGAGAGACGTTTTTCTCTTCTTACACTCTCACCGCTGAACGCCTTTCAGGGAAACGTTGCTCCAGCATCTGGTAGAAGATGCTGCTGAGTATTAAGAGTTTCCACCACACCTCCTAGCAGAGGAGGCGGCTGTATTCGGACAGGGCTGAGGACTTTTTCACACCATCCCAGATACGAGCAGCATAGTGAAACCTTCAAAAAAAAAAAGAAAAGAAATCAGCAAAGGGCAAATGTAGGTTGGATAAAAGGAGGAGCTCTTGGAAATCAAAGGCCTTTGGTTGAAAAAAAATACAAATTTTCCATTTCTGCTTTTTTTTAAAAGGCACCTAAAATATTTAGTTGTCTGCATCATAATTATCTGATCATTTATAATTCATACAGCTTTTTTTCTTCAGCCTATAAACAGGTTAAAGTGTTTATCATAAATAGTCTAACTTTAACAATAAGTAGGAATTCTGGATCATTTCTCACATCAAACATGTTTCAAGATCCTGACAAAGACTTGATGAAAGACTTTTTGAAGGAGAAATTATATAAACAATAATCATACTGTTATATCAAGAAAACGCTATGTCTTTATAATATCAATAAAACATCCCATAGCCCCTTTAAGGATTAGGATTTATTTTTTAAGGAAGTCTTTTATCTGAAGAGTGTTTTCTAAAACCAGTACAGTTCTAAATTTACCAGTTTTTCTCGGTGAGGATGGTGTGTGACAGCTGACTGCGGGGCATGGCGAGGATCTGACTGCGGAGTTTTGCGATCATGGTGGAAAAGGTGGGGTGTCCTCTGTACCCGGGCAGCAGCGAGAACAGTGGGTAAGTTCCTGACCCTAGATCAGTAAAACCAGTAAGTTAAATCTTACACAACACAAGAGATGTTCTGCAGTGGGATAATACAAGTTCTTATCAACCTGCTTTGTTCAGATTATCGTCTCCGTCGTTTTCCTGCACAGGGAGCAGAAACATGTTGACTTCAGTGTCCAGGTATTCCTGCTCCAGGCCTGGGAAAATATTGCAGTCCAGCATTGACAAAGTACCTGTGAAACAAACCAAATTATACTGGTTAAAATGGGATGCTAGATAATAGATACAGTGGGTAAAATACAGTAGTAGTAGGAGTAAAATACAATAAGTAAATATATCCTCAAAGGGCTACTGACATGGAAATTTTCACCAGATGTAACTAACAACCCATCCAATCAAACCAATAATGTCCATAAACTCTTTGGAAAGCCATAATACACACCATGTTTTGAGGTCAAAGGTCAATGCATACCGCCCCAAAAACACCAAACCAACAGTAATGTTTGGCAGTGGGAGCATCATGGTGTGGGGCTGATTTTCAGCATACTTTTCTGTCACGATATATATAATCAAAGGAAGGAGGGATGGAAAAATGTACCAAAATATTTGTGAGGAAAATCTGCTGCCATCTACCAGGTTGATGAAGATGTTGTAATTTGTCATGGACGGTCAAAAAGAGCATAAAACCAGGTCAGTTATTGCTGCCGTTTCATTATTTAACCTAAATCTCTATGGTCAACGTGCAAAAGTAAATATATGCAAGCTATTTTGATGTGAAACTTCTGATTTAGCTAAAGATTATTTCACTCTAGAGTCAATTGTTCTTATATATCTATACTGTTGTTTTGAGGTTTTGCACCTTTGTATCTGAGGTGAGAGTGGGCCATCAGTTTGTCCACCACCATGTGCATGTTCTTCAAATTTCTTGGACAGAAATCCTCCCGTCTGGCTCTATTTTGCAGGAAAACTGGACAAGAAAGATGCATCAAAATATAAAACTTTAACACACGGGTTTGTTTGTGTGAAACAGGCACCTATATGAGGATAGTACTCTGTTCCATCATCGCCGCCTGAAGAGCCGGTGCTGTCGTGGCCTGCAGATGGAGTGGATGGTTTCAGCATCTCAGCAGTCTGAAGAAACCTATGAAAAAAAAAAACAATAAAGCAAAAACAGTAATACGTAATGTTGAATATGATAGCAGCATACTGAATTGAGACAGAGCCGTAGCAAGAGACAGGAATGAGAACAAAACTTGAAGAGAAATGGTTCTTTTGATTGTTTTAATTGTATCACTCCTGTGGCATTTTCTAGACTAACGATGAACCTAAAAATGATTTTCAGCAAACAATCTCCCTTCAACAGGAGGCCAGGAACAGTACTAGAGAAAAAGTATTTGATTTTTGTCTGTTTAGTAGCAAATTTTCTCATGAACCACTGAATGGATTTTAATTAAACTTTAATAAAGTGATCACTGAGTGGGATTCTTTTTGCACTCTATCCCATTGAAGATGGCCGCCACAGAAAAATGGCTACGACTCAGTCATATTTATAGATACTGAGCTACAATTCCATGTTGTAGAACAGGGGTAGGGAACCCTGGTCCTATAGAGTCTTGCTTGTTTTCCAACTATCTTTGTTGTTCCTGCTGTTGATTACCTGGACCAGGTGTGTTCAGCCAATCAAAATCTGAACATATTGTTGTTTCCCGGTGAGATTAGATCGCTCTGAGCTTGTTTG
This sequence comes from Callopanchax toddi, assembly GCA_006937965.1. Taxonomy (NCBI): domain Eukaryota; kingdom Metazoa; phylum Chordata; class Actinopteri; order Cyprinodontiformes; family Nothobranchiidae; genus Callopanchax; species Callopanchax toddi. Next base: position 1,105,758 of record SSNR01000026.1, on the reverse strand, counting down.
GACATTTAAACTGCAGCCAACATGATTTATCAAGCTCCACCTCTAACCAAGTCAACAGGTCAGCTGAAGGTGTCCTCAAATGCACCGAGTCTGTTTGGTGGGAAACATCTGTGACTGTCCACGTGAATCTGTGTGTACACCTCCCATCAGACACCAGGCACCAAGCCCTGGAGACAGAGGAACTGGAAATGCTTGGGATTTTTAAAGTCTGGTTATGACAAATAACTATAATATGAACATCTCTCAGGAGCCACTTGGATTCTACAGATGTAGGAAAAGTCAGGTGGGTTTTTACAAGCAGCTGCAGGATTTGAGAACATACCTACATGATGGTACAGCTTTTCTGTTTTATTTGACATTAAGGAATTTTTTTTTTTAATGAAATCAAATAAATGACAGATTTTAATAGGAATAATGGGAGAGTTGTGGGTCGTGGATTATTATAGCAGCTTATAACTATTAACTATGGAGGATGGATCCTGTCTAAACAAACAAACAAATAATAAATAAACAAATGAGAAAATAAATACATTTAATGAATTAAACCGATGGAGCAGTTTTGGTCAAATCTTGAAAAAAAACTCAGATCTCACACAATCTGTTAGCACTCAGTTTGTTTTGTGAACGACTCTCAGCTACAAACACATTAAATTTATCTCAATGTCTGTAAAACTGACCGAGCTGTGGCCATTTTTATGTTTACTAATATTGATTAGGTGCTGCAGCCATCTTTAACAGAGTTGCCTCCAGAGGTTGGGTTAGGGTAACTGCTGCAGAAACATGTTTAAATGTAGTAGATGCAAAATAAACAAGTTTCTTTGCAGAAAAAAAATCATCATAAAGTCTGAGAAACTGTCAAATATGGCGTCTGCAGCTCTGTTAGTCAAAGGAATACATGAAGAGAAGGCTGCAGGATAGAAGTAAAGCTCAGAAAATGTTAAAACAGCTATAAATGTTAACATCACTCGTATTTTGCTCATAAGACCAACTGAAAGAAAAACATATTTGAGCTTATGAAAAAGCAAAGACTAATATCCTCTAGAGATAAAATGAAATGCCTCACATTCCTTTAGTTGAAGGGATTTTCTAGTTGACATCAGAGCCCTCCAGAGGCAAACTGTTACTCTAAACTGTGAGTCTGAGCAGTGAGAAGGAACTACTCACATCTAATGAACCTTACCTGTAAAAGTTGGTGTCAGTGAACCAGTCTTGAACCACTATCACTACATGACACACTGTAAACAGGAAGGCAGCGATCTGAAGAGACTGTAGGCAGATTACAGAGAAAATATCGATAATACTGCTTTCATTCATCAGTGAATAAAAGAAAAAAGTTACATCTATTGTGCTTCACGCTCCACCAGGTTCTGCCCCCTGCAGGTCAGATACAAACCTGCATTTCCACATACGTGTGAGGAAGGTTGTACTCTGGAGGCAGCTTTCGATCGTTGTTGATTACGTGGTCGAGAAGAGACGGACTGAGCATCGGCTACAAAAGAAAAGGTAATCAAAACCACTTCGCTCTGACTTTATCTGAGAAAATCTGGCAGAGCAACATTAGAACTTGTTACCTGAGTGTCCAAGAAGATGACTCTCTCCTGTGTGATGAAGAAATCTATACCTGAGCTCTGATTTCCTCCTCTCTCCTTGATCTCTTGAGTCTGAGCTCTGAATACGTAACTCCTGTGACAAACAAACAAATATTATCTCATATTAAACAAACATCACAAACTGTTTGAGAATGTTTGATCAGTTAGATTCAGTAATGCAGCCAAAAGAAACCGAAAACGGTCTTTAACAAAAACATGTAAAGGCATTAAAATAGTTTAGATTTTCTAAAAAAATAAATTGAAAAAAGATGTGTATGTATGTCTGACTTCTGGTGTTTGAAACGGCACATACAAGCTGAAACATTTCACTCTGCAGAAGAATCATGTCACCCGTGTGTTAAGAAAAGTAGAACACCTTTCATTTACAAAGTAAGTTTTAAAAGATAAACAAAATAAAATGTTGTGGAAAAAATCCATATTTGAACTCCAGTGAAAAGCTGAGAGGATAATTTCACATTTTATAATGAAGGATTGTGTAATCAGGTGGTGAAATGTTCCACCAAGCTGAATCTAAAGACTGGTGGACAAAACATTTCACGCTCCCACACTGAGGCTATTCTGCTAAAGATGACTAGATCTGTTTCTGACACCTACTGTAGGATGTTTGTTCTCAGAAAAAAACATTCACAGTTAGATTCTTTTGCTGTATAAAATATCAAAACATAAAAAATCATGTGGTCCAGGAATACATTCATCTGTAAGCACTGTTTCAAGAATAATTGTAAATTTCTATCAAGACAAAATTATTCGTCTATTTATTCATTAGAACTTTTCTATGTCTTCTTACATTTACAGGAGGAGTTCATGAAAGTACTTGTGTTCTTGGTGCCAACACCACCCCTACCTTTGGTCTTCTTCAGGTGTGTTGGCGGACAACAGCGACATTATGGTAGATTTCCCTGTCCCCTGCAGCCCAATGACTCCCACCACCAGCATGTCTGTCTGGTCTCTCAAATACTGCAGCACATCAAAACAAAACATTGTTTGGATGCACAGAACTCTGTTGTCAACTTAACTCATTACCTACATGAACTCACCTCCATGGCACTATCACACCAGTTCATCTGATCATCGACGAGTTTGATGCTGTGTTTCATTTTCTCCGGATGGAGGAGTTTAGACTGACCGACCATGGCTGGAAGATGAGGAAATATTTGATCTTATTTCACCTAAATTTGTGCCTTTAGTGTAAACTGCAAAGGTAATTTATTCAGTCAGCAGAGAGGAAAATGTATATACAGGGCTGTGAAAAAATATATGCCACTGGGTTCTTTTGTTCTTGAATTTCTTTATGACATGTTGCTTTTTGAGGTCTTTTAGCCTACTTCATATTTGAGATTCTTAATTCTACAGTTCTGGCAGTAATCAGGCCTGGGTGCGGCTGGTGGAACTGAACTTAGCTTTCCAAACAATGTAGTTAATCACAATTATTTATGGTTTAGCAAAATTGGCAGTTACTTTTTCACATTGTGCCAGGTTGGTTTGGACAGCTAATATTTGCTGATCTGAAATATTTAGGTGTGTTGAGTCAGCAAAAACAGAAAAAATCTGTAAGGGAGCAAATACTTTCACAGCATTTTATCTTTTTGTTTAGGCTCATAATGACTCACGGTCCACAGCACTGCCAGAAGCAGAAGGTCCCATTCCTCGGTTTTGGATCTGGTATACAGGTTGAGTAGGTCTTTGTCCTTCCCTCTCCATCTTGGAGGGTCCAGGACCAGCAGACTGAGCTGCTGACTCTGGAGGAGTCCCTGGCTTCCCTGCATCATCCCTGGCTTTCATTAGCATGATGGGTTTCTCCAGGACTTGAGTCCCACTGACAGGTGCATTCTGTGATGACTTTGCCTAAGAAAAAGATCAAATATGTCTTCACAGGTCACTTAAACATTGAGGTATTAAGGTTTCAAAAGTTATCAGTGGCTGTACACAGTTTGACTGATAAGTATTACATCAAAACAATTAACTATGTACCCTATCCCCTGGAGGTTTTGCGAGAATAATGGGAGTCTTCTGGATGAGAGGGCCTGGTGGATCCTCGCTCCCATCCTGAGAAGAAAAAATATACAATTTCTTTATTATTATTTATTACAAGTTCATCCATCACTCAGAGCTGGCACTATTGCTTTTGAGGACGTTACCCTTCGTTCTCTCGGTTGGTATTCCCGATCTCGACTGGGACCAGACAGATTCTGTCCTGGAGGTCCAGCTTCTCTTTCTCCCCGGCGTCGTCTCCTTCTGCGCCCCTGCCCGTACATGCCGGGCTGACTGTGACCGGACTCTGACATGATTTACAGTTCAAACAAACCTACAGACAACGCTAAATGTGGAACGGCATTTAAAGCTCATGACAAACTATTTGAAGCGACATTAGATTTGAGCTCGGCTCAGCGACTTGTAAACAGTAGTGGCTAAAGCTGCCCGGTGTGGGCTTGTTTTTAAACTCAACGCTTACATGACGGAGTAGCTGCATTGTAAAAACACATCACCGCCCACTTGAAACATTCTTTCAAGATAAACAAACGCATCTTTTCCGTCGCGCATATAAGCTCGTTTGGAAACGTTGCAACACGTTGAAGGTTCCTTTTTCGAGGGACTAGTTATAAATACTAGCATAGGGTAATAATATAATTTATTTCAAGATCAGATCAAAAAGCTGTAATATGCAACTGTCAATATTTTCTAGCAAATATACAGGAAAAACAAGCTCAAAGTTGCTACGAACGAACGAACCTGGCACATGTGCCACATAGTGCGAGCGTCTTCGATGCATTCTGGGAGATGTAGGCGTCCATGTTGTTTAGCATGTAATATTATATCAAAAAATTTACATTATGACAAAGAAAATTGCTCTCTGCAAAGGTAAAGTCAGTGATATCCAATGTTAATAAACAACAAATGCACTTAGAATAGAAGAAACATTAAACTACACGAATCATAAACTAACAGGAGCATTCTGAGAAAGGAAGACGCCTATTTCCGGTTGACCCGGATGTGAATTTGCTCGCGCGTTTGGGTTCCATGAAAGAGAAATTGTTTTTAACAAAATTGAAGAGGTTTATTTCTTTTATATTTCGGTGTTTTCTATTTGTATCAGCACGACATGTGCAGGTATATGCTCTCCAGGTGTACATATAAAAAAAGCGGTTGTTTTTCGTTGAAATTCCATGATTGTTGGAGTTTATTATGACTGTTAAAAGTACCTTAAAAAAAGGTACTTTTTTAATCAGCTCAATGTGAATCAACGAATCGTCGTCTTATTCCTGTACTCGTGTCCTGAGGTAAGTAGGTTACCTGAGCAGGTAGCTAAATATTCGTTACTTTTTGTTCCATAACTATGACGGTCCTAAAAATGGTATTTTGTGTTAAATTGTAAAATCTGAAGCTCTGGTTGACTTTTAAATCGTCCGACTAATTTGAACTTGTTGACCTTTATTTATTTAGCCTTAAATATTAGTTGGTCAGTGGCAAGAAAACTAATTTAAATATTATTTCAGGGACAGTGCATGTTTTCATTACATGTAATTAGAAAAAAGACTTGCTTTGTTGACCTTTTACAAAGTAAAACTCTAAGAAAGCTTGGGAAGTGTTTCAACAGTCACCCATAACTGTAGTCTGCAAACATCTTGTGAGGTTTCTTATTTGTCAGCTTATGTCTCTGGTAGGGCTGGGCGATATGGCCTAAAATCATTATCACGATAAATTGACCAGTTAACCTCGATAACGATAAATGGACGATAACTACCCCAATTACCAAAAATACAATTTTTCATTCGATGGGGCTGTGGCAGGCAGCATATTTCCACTGGAGTTGTATTGATAGTAATTTTCCCCCTAAACCTTTTGATTGCAATCATGTTATTGCCACTTTAAAGGACTGTAAAATGACACTGACAAAATATGAAGAAAATACTAAGTACTTTTAGTGGTTAAGATTAACTGGGCAAAATAAAAAGTAAAGGAGACAATATGTAACTTTTTGCAAAGCTTACATTTGACTTTTTTTTGCTCAACAGCATCTTTGCTGAATCCAAAGCGTTCCCAAATGACTGAAGTCGCATTTCTTTTCTTTGCAAAATTCTTCAATATGAAAACCTTTAACCAACTGCTTAGTGTTTTATAAATGATGCAAAAACTCTAACCAGCTCCTTGTCCTCCTAACTTTGTCCTCTGGAATTACTATGATGAGGAGAACAGTGAGGAGAACAGGTTTTATTTCTTCTCTCTCAGATTTTTTCCTCCCCTACCTGCTGCTCATTTTTTCTTTCCCCTTCTCACCTCTCTTATCTTTATCTGACCCTTTAGAACTGAAGCTACAGGAGGTTTAATGTCCCGTAAAAAGGCTCCTCTACAGAAGCAGCAGACAGAGACGTGTTTCCACATAAAATAACAATTTATTAAACTAATGTAAAACAGTGGACAAATACATACACTAAATATCTCCGTCTATTCGGCAAATCACAGTAAAGAACCACACGGGGGGTGGGGGGGTGAGACTCAGTGGATGAGTCTATAAGCTCCCCTCACCCCCCCAACTGCTACTAGACCTGCTGGTCCGCTGATCCAGCCACCGTAATCCAGCTGGATCGCCTACTCTGTTGAGTGGCAGCAGCACTCGGTACCGGTTCTAATGATCCGACGTGGGCACGCACGCACACACACACACACTCGGCTGCTCCTCGCTGACACATGGCGCACTCCGTTCAGCTGCGGTACAGGTGAGCCCCTCCCGAGTCGGAGGCTCCGACGCACGCAGCGACAGCAACACGCACACAATTGTAGCACGTCCGAAACACGCACACAACATGCCTCAGGCAGGTGACGCGCGCGCAGCATCAGCAACAGCTTATCAGGCTGAATCGCTGTCTCACAAGTTCTCATTAATGACGGACAGGAACCGAAACAAGGCACCTCTTCTTTACGGACTGGATGGAGTGGAGTTCGAACTTCGAACGTAGTGCGTCTTAAAGGGACATGAGCAGCGCCAACCTGTACATGCCTTTTCATTTTTTTAAAAAATACCGAATTTACCGACATGGGCAAAATGACGTCGGTTAGAGTCATAAATTTCGGTAACGATAAATTTTCGGTATATCGCCCAGCCCTAGTCTCTGGGTTTGCATTTCATTTGTAATTCCTTTCCTGCACCTACTTGCAGTGAAACAGATAACATATTGATTAATCTGGAGGTCAGTGAAACGGTTTGGTTTGTCTAGAGATGATCCACCCTTCTTCATTAACATTTAAATGGTAAATGGCCTGTATTTATAGAGCTTTTTAGAGTGTTCTACACTCCCAAAGCGCATTCACCCATTCACACTCTGGTTGTGATAAGCTTTGTTGTAGCCACAGCTGCCCTGGGGCACACTGACAGAGGCAGGGTTGCCATGCACCAGCGTCTGCCCAGTCTCTCCAATCACCAGCCAAGGACGCGACAAAGTAACCAGAGCTGGAATTGAACCAGTGACCCTAGATTAACACATCAAAGCTCCTCAGAAAGTAATCACTGGATCTAAAACTTGATTTTTTACATTAACACCAGTTAATATAACCATCACATCTGTTCAATATTTGCAAACAAAAGTCACTGTAACACTCATTATCTATAATAATCTGTTTTACCTACTGATCCATAATTTCATGTTAGTAGCTGAGAGTAACACATGGTCTTAAACACTAACAAATCACATGAGATCTTGACATGCAGCAGTCCTGTGAATAAGTATTTGCCCCTCTACAGATTTCTTCTGTTTTTGCTTAACCTGAGTAAATATAAAATGCAGTTTATAAATCATGATTTAAAGCTCTCCTAACCAACCTGGCCCTATGTGAAAAAGTTATCGCCCCTTAAATTTAATAACCGGTTTTAACACTCCTGGTGGCAACAACTACATTCAACTAGTAATTGTGAGTCTCTCGTAAAAAATACTGAACTGTTTCATGATATTGAAGTTTTTTGAGATGTACCTGTATATGTAGAGCTGATGGCCTCTGACCAACTCACCTGAAAAGCTTCTTAATGTCAGGTGTGACTCATCTTCTATAAATGTATGTAAAAATTAAACAAATTAATGCAGCAATTTGTTCTGGGAACAAATTGAAATATTTCAGAAAAGTTCCAGTATATCTACCTCAAATATTATTGATTAATAATTATTAACTGAAGTATATATCCTTTATGTCATTGGACTAATTTCATTCCTGTACAATAGATTCAGCTCTAAGCCAATGACAGAACCATGTAAGTTTGGCAAAATCTGGATCTTCAGACAAAAAAATCTGATTGCTGTGAAGCACAGACTTTGAAAATGCGTGGACACCTGTAATAAAGATTTATTTCTTAAAAACATAAACTGATTAAATGTACTTTTCTTTAAACTGCAGAACTCCAGAAGTCTTTCTCAACCAGCTCCGTATGTTTAAAGATTCCAACAGACATGGAGGTTGGTGTTTATCCAGGAAATCGAAGAGGGATTGCACACGCCAAGAGGTCAAATGGTGGAATGTGGCCAAAAAGTCAGCAACAAAAGAAGCGTGTTGTTGTATTATAAAAGCTACAATACTGAAGTCATCTGCAGATTCACCTTCAGTCGCTGGATGCTGCTGTCCTCGTCTCTGGATAGTACATTCGCCGGCCCTTTGCTCCAAGTGCAGCCAGTGGTTTAGTAACATGTGGGAGCTGAACAAGCGTTTAAAGACAGGCTGTACAGGCTCTGCGTCACTTTAAAACAGACATTTTGTTTTATCTGAAAGAACAGTGGCAGCTTCTCTAATGACATGAGTGAGCAGCAAAACACAGACTTCCTCCCTCATAACTACGGTTCCAATTTGAGGCAAAACTTCGAGATGAAGCACGAGGAACCTGAGACATCTGAGTATGTTATTGAATATACAGTAGGTGAAGATGATATTTCCACTGGCGTGGACAGTGATTTAGAGAAGGACGATGAGTCTAATTGTGGGACACCGTCTTACATTTCTAGCGACTCTACGAGCAACTCTGACTCTGAGATGCCTCCTCCTGCTGTTAAGGGTGTGTGTTCTAAATGTGGCACAGGGCCGTACAAGTCACTCAAGCTCCATCTGCTTCACTGCGTCAGTGCAAGGAAGAATTATCAGTGTGTTCTGTGCAAGAATTTCTTTCCTAGTGAGGCAGAGCTACAGAACCACCACATGCCCTTGCATTTGTGTAAAGGCTGTGGTCAGGTGTTCTCTAAGAAGAACTTGAACTCTCACTCTAATTGTCACAAACCAGGAACATCTTTGGTGCTCTTTTGCTCAGAGTCGTTGCCCAAAGCTTGTAGTATATGCAAGTCCTTTTTTATCTCCGATAAAGCTTTGTTGTTGCATGTCACCAAAGTTCACTCGTCAGTGGTCAGCACTAAAATATGCATCGTCACAAATCCATCACTGCTGACCGATAAGAAGAAACTAGACAGTGTTCTTAGCACGCACATCCAGTCAGGCTCGCCTCTTCTAAGCGTACCAAACCAGTTGGTTAATGGGAATGTTTATGCTGGCCAGACTCGTGTAGCACCTTTGTCCAATGTTAAGGAATCCAGCCTGATCTCTGCTCCTGCAGCAGAACACAAGGTTTCAGCACCCTCACCTGTAGACCTTCCATCATCCCAGTCCTCTCCCAGTACCTCCAGCCCAGCTCCATACTCTATAGACTGTGATCATGACTACTCATCACCCATTACAGTTCTGGCAATGTTTAAGAACGAGAGTGACCAGCTGGCTTTGAAGAAGCGTATGAACACAGGCTGGCGCTCCAAGCCCCCTTGCCCCTGCAGGCAGTGCGGCGCCATCTTCAGGCAGCCATCTTTCATCATCAGTCACCGCTACCTCCACCGAGGCCGGCGTTCACACCGCTGCCAGTGCGGACGTGTTTTTAGGCATCAGCTGCACCTCCTGAGACACTGCATTCAGCACGCCGAGGCCTTTAACTACATCTGCGTCTGCTGTGGGGACACGTTCACTGGAGTCAGACGCTTAGCGAAGCACCTCGTACGCAAAGCCGTGAAGAGGTCCCGACATGGAAAAACACTAAAAAAGAAAGTGAAAACAAAATGCAGTGTGCCCTTCATATGTGAATGTGGGCGTCTGTTTTTAAGTCCTTCAGCGTTTATATGGCACCAAATTAAAAACGGAACCATAAAATCAAAATAGTTAAAGAACATCAGGACACATTATCTGCTGATTGCTGCTTTGATTTATCCACATTTAAAACATTTGTTCTTAACTGATTTGAGATGAAAGAATTGATCCCAAAAACCTTTTTCAGTATTTCATTAAAAAGTACCACTTCGGTTTGAGAGACTACTTCAGTCCAGTTTTTATTCATAAGCTGCCATCCTGTCAGTAACACTTTCATTTAATGTATAGATTAGTTTTTAATTTGTTCACATCAAACTTTGTTTATTGAGACAGGTTGCTTTTAGTTGTTGGAGGTAAAAATCCTTGTTAAATGTAAATCATGACTTTTTTTATTGTTGACTCTAATAAATATGTAACTCTTGGCCACTAGGTGGAGCAGTTGGGTCATTTCTAAAATGGGTTTAAAAGGCAGTTTAAGCTCAACAGGTGTTACATTTTAAGAATGGAAACCCTTGAGTTTTGTGGAACCTCTGAGTTCCTACAGGTTTAAGATTTGTACTTTGAAATAAAAACATTTTTCTATATTTTATTGTCCAATCACTTCTTTTCAATGCCAGTTTCTTTGGAAAGGGGAATAAAATGTAGATTGTGGTAAGTTTGCAAAAAATAAATCAGCTGAGTAAGCATGAAACAATCTGCTAGCAGGGTTTTAAGAAGGATTTTTATTATCAAGTTAACTGTAAATTACTACAAAGAACTTTAAATAAATGTACAGCATTCCACAGGAATCAGTCAAATGAGATGGTCTCGTGGTTTATGAGACTCCACGTTTTCTACGTAGTTTTGAGATGAATTCAGTTTTTTGTGCGTCCAAACAGACGTCTCACAATATTCTTCGACATTCATCAGTGCTCCTCAGAGCTGGTCCTCCAGAAGGTTCACCATGTTGAGCCTAGCAGCCCTGTGTGGAGAGGATTTAAGACTACTGCTGAAGAGAACACTACAGGCACTTGAGGGTTTGTAGTGTCACCTGCAAAGAAAAAAACATTCATTCCATTTCAGCTCAGCTACCACATCCTGCTGCACGCCGTCAGCAGATCTCTGAATCCTCTCAGGTGGACAGTAGGTGCTGAAGATACCTGCTCTCTGGGCCGCGGTGACGCAGGACCTCATACAGCAGCTCTGAGGTTTTCTGGAAGCAGCGAGTCAGCTCGTCCAGCTTCAGCTCCATGGAGACGATTCGCTGCTCCAGCTCTCGATATGAGTTGTTCCAGTTGGCGCTGAGGTCACACATGATCATCTGCATCTGAAAAAACCAACAAGCAGGGTGATGCAAAAGGATTTTCACCCTTTAATAAATATAGATGGAAGGTTTGTGGCAAAAGCACATACAGCCAGCTTGAAGAGCGTCCTCCTTTTCTTTGTGCTTTTAGTTTTGAATCCTTCATATTTACTATACATTTTATCACTAAAGTCAAATGATGCATTCACTGATCTTGTAGTTTTAAAGGAAAAGTTTAGATGTTTTGAAGTACATTTCTGCAAAAACATAAATCTGCTGATAGCTTTTTGAACAACCTCAGCTTGGAGAAACGGATAATTTTAGACAAATACAAAGTTTCTGCTGTCATAAAACAACTGATTTAAATGTTCACAGCAGTTTGTGCACATGTGATTTTAGTAATTGTTTACACACCATCCTAGTTTTCACATTACAGGTTTATTTACATAAAAATCTGTTTTGGCTGGAATTTCATAATAGTTCTGCCAGAATGACAGTAAAATGTAAAACTATTTGCAATGTAAAGTTTGCAAAATAGCATAAGCTGTGGACTTTGAGATTTAAATTGTACAAAATTCCTTTGAACAGGCCCTAATGTGACTAGCTAAGAATAAAAAGCTCCTTTCCCCTCATAAGTCCGTCTAACTATGATGCAGAAACAGCACAGCGCCTCATTTTTTACATTTTATAGCCCACAGAGCTTCTGAACACTTGGAAATAAAAAAAACCCTGTTTTTGTCTTCAGTTTACCTTTGGGAGGTCCACCATCTCACTGACGTAATCCCTCAGTTTCCTTTGTTTGAGACGTAAATGTCGAAATCTGCGGGTTGGAAACAAAATGGTCTCAGTCATGTGGAAGTATTTCAAATTTATATTACATCATTCTAAGTACAACACCGAGACAAAGACATGAAAATGGATCAAATGAGTCTTGTGTTTTTTAGTTCAAAGCAATTCTTCTGATTTAAAAATAATGACATGAAGCCAGAAATGTTTAGTGCTGGGTTTTAAAAAATGCTCCAGTAGGAACTCTGCATGCAGCGTCCTATTTTTGGAGTCCTGGCACAATCCGGGGAATCTGGAGAAGAATATGCTGACGGGTATTCCACTAATCATGGAGGGGGTCATGCTGAGTTTGTTAAACTGCTATAAAACACTGCCAGAGGGCTTTCTGACATATAGGGCTGGAAAAGAGATACATTTACTATCGCAGATCAAGCAGAAAAAGAGAAGAGGAAGAAAAAAAAAGAAATGTGGAAACCAATAATGTGATCAGAGCCTGCAGGTTGGGAGAACAACAGAGTGATGAGGTGATGGAGTCTCATTATACTGTTAATCCCAAAACGTAGAGGTTCCTCCTGCTCATACTTTCCACACAGTGTTTATTTGTAATGGTTCAGCAAAGTTTAAAGCAGGAACCCCTCCACACATGTAGTCCTGTTGACAAAATAATGGATCTCTTAATTACGCTGCAGAACTTCCACTTGTTCTTAGAGTTAGAAGCTCGTAGAGGATTCAACGGAACGGAGCATAAAATGATACCTGGGATTTGCTTGATTTTTTCTGAATTTCCTTTTTTTTTTTAAGACAATGTGAACCAGTCCTGAGAATGATGCAAATCTGAAGAGATGTTTTTGTTTTTAGAGAGGAAGTAGAAAAGCTCACATTTATTTTAAACCAATCCTTCAGATGGCCATGTGTTTACATATTAGCAGTTGTCCAAACATGACTGGGTAAGGACCAAGTCTACACGAAAAAGAAGGTTTTTTTATACCTGAAACACAAAATGTCTTCTATTGTCTGATATAGGACTTGTAAAAGGAGAGTTAAATAGATTCATTTGTTGGTGTTTTTAAAAGTAAACTCAAAATTTATGTTCAGTCTTGATTTTTGTTAAACATAACTTTAAACAAGCTTTATGTTATTCCTTTACTGTACTTTTAGGCTTTGAATTTTATTTAACAATGTGTTTTAACTAATTAATTTGACCAAAAGTTCTTATTTTTATATGAATTAGAATCCATGTTTTTAAGTTTCATAATAACCTCTGTTGAATCCTTTAAATCTTCCTATTAAGTTCGATGATCCTGCATGAGCTTCTTGTCTGTTTGTTGCATTTCTTTTATGTCTCTCTGTCTGCTGTAAAGCATGTACGTTGCACACTGCTCTATGAAAAGTTCTCTGTAAATAAAGTTTGACATGTTTTTAAAAGCTTTCCATCTACAGACATTTTGCAACTATTCATAAAAGTTGTGCAATTTCTTTTAAAAATGTCAGGATGGACAATTTTCAGCTTTTCAACACCATCACCAAAATGAAAGCCTCAAAACCTCCAGCTTCAGTAATAAATGTTGATTAAAGACTGTTATTAGCTGATTATAGAAAAGAGCATTAAAGAATGTGTTTAATAACAATATATGATATCATTTCACTTCTTTTGACAAGCAGAGAACATATCTCCTGCACTAATATTCTAAAGTAAAAGCTTCTATTTAACCACAGATGAAGTTACAGTAAAAGCTGCAGTGCAGTGTTCCCTCAAAAGCAACAGAAAGCCATATTTTGAATCGTAACAGCCCAACAGCTCCCCAACTTTATTTTCAAGCTCCTTCCAAAACCACGCCTCTAGAACCTGTAAACACACCTTCTCTAAGGTGGAGGAGGAGATGCTGTTGACCTGCTGCAGCGCTTAAGGGTAAGACACCTACTTCCGAAAACACGAATCCACAAGTTGTTTGCAAACCTCCAAGACGAAGAAAAATAACCCAAAGGCGTGAGCTGCACAGAGATTATCTTCTAAAAACGTTACTGGATTTAGCCTAGTCCTTGGGGCCACTGCGTCATGTCCTTGCGCCGTTCAGCGGTGGCTTAAAGCTGTTCTTTGTCATTAAGTAGTCCCGAGTCTAAAATAGTTCCTGTAATTTTTTCATGTTAGTTTTTATTTTCACTTGCAGTCAATATGATTATTGAGGTCACTAGTAAGCAGAATTAGTAGTGATTTTTAAGGACTTTTTTCTCACAATGCTAGTTTCACATACATTGTTTATTGCTAAGCTAAAGCTAAAGGAGTACTGCCGGATCAGGATAACGACTAATTGTTTTTGCCCACTCATCTAACTATGAGGAATATGGCAATAGACAAAAAAAAATCACTTTTTGGTGGAGTAGCCCTTTAAAATGTGAACTCTGGATATTTTAGGCCTCGAATATTCAGAAACCTTCTGCCATTAAAAAAGACTTTGTGCTTTCAAGACAAAGGCTGTTGGTATATATTTCTGAAGTTTTATTACAACTACATATGGAAAAACACACAGATTTAGTCTAGTTTGTCCTGTAGATAACTGAGCAGCCCTTCCAGAAAAAATCATACATTTTGTTGAAAATCCATGGGTTTCTGCAGCCTCAGACAGCTCCTACCCTTCTAATTCTAAAGTCATTTTAATTTCTCTTTCCTCAGTCAAATCTCTGTATGCCACCATATGATAGCACAGTGACACTTCCTGTCAAATCATACCATTTCATTAAGTAATTTGCCAGCATGGACTTTTTTGGATTGAGAACAATACAAGGGTGGATCCTAACCACCACAAGGAAGTGGAAAAAAACTGAATTAGTAACCGAAATTAGCCGTTACAGTCGGTGACTGCGATTAGGCATGTTGACACAAAGGTAATGATCCATAAAACACACAAGACACATAAAACCAACACCCTCCTGTATCTCTTTGCCCAGATTCAAACACACGCTCGTCCTGCCTGAAGGCATCGCTGAGGAACTCACACTCTGATGGCTTCCAGAAGGCATCGCTGGTGTCTCCGCCTCTCGCCGTGGTTGTTCTTTGTCAGGTTTGCTCGATGCAGAAGCCAGCATTCTCTGAGAACGTTAGCGGCAGCGTGGCGGATCTGGAAGAACAGGCAGCTGATTAGACCAAAGGATAAGTTTATTAAGATAAAATCAGAATCACTCACAAGCATCCTGCACGAGTTGTTTACATTATTTTGAACATTTCAGCACATTATGTAAAAGAATGAGCCAAATGGTTTTTCCTGTTCCACTCATGGATGCTGACTTGAGATAATAAATAACTACTAGATCTTATAAACCGTTAAACACAAGCCCAGACAGCCCACACTCAGACCGTTCAGCTCTTTTTCTCTTTGATTCTATTTGCGTCTGTTTGCTTTCCGGCGCAAATCACTCCAACTGCACTGTTATGATGTCACTCCGGCCCTGTTGCGGTGGAGGCTGTCAGTGTTTGCATCCAGATGTCTTCCCTTGTTCCCGTTCAGTTTAAATCTGGACTGCAACAGATAGATCCGAAGGATGCACGCACGCACACAAACCAAAACAAAGACATGCACCAGCCCAGAGATGCACCTAGAGACAGGATGCAGCCACTAGAGGAGAGGAAGGGGTTGTATCCTCCAAAGCAGAGCAGCTACTGCTGTCGGGGGTTGCTGCACCGATTGTTGAGGAACTGCAGCATTTCTAAGAATACCCATAATGAGACTAATAGAGAACACAAGGACTGATAGTGTTCCCAATAAGCAAAAACTCAACGCTCTGTTACATGTAAACACATTTCTCTACAAACTGTTTCGCACACGTGTGGACGTCCAAGCGGTTTCCTGCCCATCCTGCTCTGACCTGAAGCTTCTTTCCTGACAGAGATGAGATTGTTTCCTCAGTTTGACGCCTTCAAAACACCAGACAACTCCCTCCTTGTTTCCCACACTATCCTGTTCTCATGTGAGTCTAATTTAAGGAACACAAAAAAATTATAAAAACAGAATCTGGAAGAATAATTTGAGTGTGACATCCGCCAGATCCACATTTTTCATTCATGTGTCAATCCTGCTAAATACTAAAAGGCACCTTACAGGGTCTTTACTGTTTTTTTCACATGAAAAAAATCTATGCAACTGCTTTTTATACTTTAGTTGTTTATTGGTTTGTTTTAATTAATATAATTTAAAAACAATGACTAAAAGGGACCTAAAATGGTCACATTTTAGATAATTCATTACAAACACTGCATTACACAAAATACTCTCTGATTATCCAACAAACTTTTCATCTTTGGCAAAAAAAAAAAAAAAGGCATTAAACACATCACCAATTTTCTAAGTACATATGTTTCTGAAGGTGCTATTGACATGAAATTCTCACCAGATGTCAGTATTATATTCCACACGCACAAAAAAACACAAAACATACATTAAGTTTCCAGCTGGTTTATGGCGAAATGATGCCGTTTCCACAACAGGGCTCACTGGAACCTTCAGTAATGAAGAAACTCATTTGTAACTAACGCCATCAGTTTTGAAACAATACGGTTGTGAAGGTCTCGAGAAGCTCTTTGATTTGACCCATCATGGATGTTTCTTGTGTGACACCTTGGTAATGAGAACCTTTCAGTTGGGACTGAAGCAGCTGATATTGATTTGCACTGAGTGGCAGGACGTCTTTCTAATTACAAATAGATTCCAGCTGGTGACTTTCCATGCCTTTTTGAACCTTCCTTTGTTCATGTGTTGCTAATTTTTCCCAGTGTCATTCCATTTTATTGCACATAACCCAACGAATGAACATGGATGGTTTGATATTTGTGCATGTGTGGATTGAATGTGTTGTTTCCAACATGTGGTGAGAAATTCATGTCCTTTACTAATATACTTACTTAGAAAATTGGTGACATGTTCAGTATTTACATATTTGGCCTGCTGTATGAGTTGTAATGTAGAGAATTGTTATCATTTAACTGATGCATGCTTCGTGACAACAGAATCTAATCTAGTGTGTTTGCTGTGAGAAAGCTCACGCTCACCCTCTTAGAAATCTGGATGTCCAGCATGAAGTAGTGCACGTGTTTCTCTCCTTTGTTTAACGCCAACTTCTCTGTAACGATGGCAACCAGCATGGCGGTGCAGGCTACACCCTAAAACACAACACACACACACACAGATGTTAGCATGGTACCTGTCTTTTGTCTTTTACAGACAAACAACAAGAACATTGCTCTAAATGTTAGCTACCAAAACAAAAGTTCCTGTGTCAGTGAGAGAGATGTGGCCAACTGTTTAAAGAAAATCAGAATATTGATTCACTTTAAATATCATTAAGAGTTAAATTATTGATGAAAAACAATGATGACAGTAGCAGATTGCCTCTGATCTGACATCTGATTTTCTACAATTAGTTAATTCATATAAAGCCCATTAAAAGTATTGTTTTAACCAACTTCTATTAAATACAGACTCAATCTCAAGCTAACTACGACAGGACAGATTAGTTGACATACACACAACATGGCTAATGATGTGAGATGATCTTTTTTTTTTACCTGTTTTCCTCTTTTTGGCTTGCAATAAGAATGAAGAGAAAGACAGGAGAGAAAATCATTAAAGAAAGCTTCAACATCTACTAAATATCCATCATTACGTCCGTGAAGCACAGAAGGTGTGAAATCTTTCCTCTGATCTGCCCTCACACAGTAATAGTTGGGTAATCAGCTTCTAAAAATAAAGAGTAACAGCTGACGTGCTGATTGAAAAGGCTTTCAGCCATATTACAGGTGTGAGCATCAGCTCCCAGAACTTCCCTGATGCCAGGAGGAATTCTGTTCTTTTCCAGGCCATGGGCACAGGTTGGCACACCCTGCTGCTGTAATGGTGCCAAGGGCAATAAAACCACCTCAAAATGGATATGGTGGAAAGTTTTCTCTTATAAGGGGAATTTATAAATACATGGCAGCTGGTGAAAGGCTGAGGTGTGTAAATTAGACTCACACACCCAGTGGTTCTTATCTGGCCAGAGTCGATTTTAAGATGGCAGCAAAGACACGCCTAATCCTCCTGATCAGTCACTTATTGTTTGTCTTACTTCACTGTATCTAGTTTTATTACTAATATATGTTCTCATCATTTTAATCTTTAACTCACCTGCTTTTGTTTAAACATTAATTTATTCAAATTTACTGTCCAAATTTCATTCTAATGACATTTGACTGAACAGGCATCCACAGCACAAACATCTCACTGATGACACTCACTGTTTTCTCCCCTCCCTCTTGTCACCCCCTTCTTTTTATCAGCATCACAAGGCGCGCGCCCCTAGTGGCTGCTCGCCCGCAGTCAACCTGTTCCTGTTGTGTTCTACGTGTTCTTGTGTGTCTGACTTTGATCGGGTTGTACCAGGACGCCGGTAGAATGACCAAAAAAAAGCATTCTGAGTCATCCTAATATAGAAAGAGGCAGCTCAGTTAACTGTAACCATTGTAACACCTCCAAATATTCTCTTTTCTTTCCTGAATGGATAAAATCTGCTAAAGGATCAGAGCTTGGTGGGAGGCTCATTGCAGCTTTTCCTCTGTTTCCACAATATGCATGATAAATGTTTATTCTGGTTGTTTCTATGAGTTTTAGGACAGATTTGGGTTTTATATTGGATGGTTTCATATGTAAACAGTAAGTGGTGTTAGGAGTAGAGTACAGCAAGTTAACAGCCACCTGATTCACTGATCACTGACCTGAGAGTCACCTCTGGAGTAGAGCTCATAAAAAGTAAGATAAAAGGTCAGAGTAGGAGGTTAGAAAGAGCAGAGGGAGTCAAACTAAAAGAAGACAAGTTTCAGCCTCTTCAAAAAG
Organism: Callopanchax toddi; assembly: GCA_006937965.1. Taxonomy (NCBI): domain Eukaryota; kingdom Metazoa; phylum Chordata; class Actinopteri; order Cyprinodontiformes; family Nothobranchiidae; genus Callopanchax; species Callopanchax toddi. The sequence continues at coordinate 1,087,123 of SSNR01000026.1, read as the reverse complement.
AGCGCAGCTCTTCAAACAAGCAAGGCGCCAAAAGCACACTCTGAGCTATCAGTCAACAAACGCTTGAAGTAGTTTTGTTTTTCATAAATGAAGACATGTTCTTATCAAGTGTAACTTTAACTTTTTTTTACAAACTGCTACTGCCTGGTTAGTCATTTACTTACAAGAAGCCAAAGAACCAGCGTAATGAAAACTCATCAATCTAAACACATTTTAAACCTTCCTACAAAGTAAACTGGTTTTACCATGACGCCAGTGAAGAGACACACCGCCTTGCCACAGCTGGTGCTGGGTGCAACGTCTCCGTATCCCACCGTGAGGAAGGTGATGGCGATGAGCCACAGGGCCGTGTCCATGTGACCCGTTGATCCCTGGGTCCACCTGCAGGAGGGGGCGATAAGTCAGCACTGGTCGCCTTCTCCACAAACATTCTCATCTTAAATCTAAATACTAGTACCTCATATTCAGATTATGTTAAATTAAATTACAGCAATTTTTAAATTGTAATTGTTTGAAAAATACTTGGTGAATTTCTCAACAGTTTCCTTGAGAAAAAAGCAATTAAGGGTCCAAATGATCTGATCACTGGTATTCTTCCATTTCTGTCTTAATATTTAGTTAATTCCTGCAGTTTTAGAAAAATCTGTTCGTACAAGGCATCAAAACATGCAGTTCAATCAGGGATTGCTATGACTTTTAGAAATTTGTATTTACAGAAATTTGGACTTTACATGACAGAAGTGGCATTCTTAAAATCTTCTATTTCTTGCCTCCAAAGTGCAGGGTTTGTGTCCTATAAGCTCACATAGAATTACACAATATCAAAGCTCATTGTTTTCTCTTCAGAACAGGAAGTGAAGGGTCTTTTTAACTTGTCATATGTTCACGGATCAAGAACCTTTTAGGCATGATTTGTGATATACACATAGCAGCTGTTTCTATTGAAACAAAGCCTGTTCGCCTATGTGTCTGCATTTGTGTGTCTCTTAGGTGTGTGGTTACCATAGTAACCTTAATGAGCTTCCGGCAGCAGCTTTAACATTTTTGTTGATCGTTACTTAATTTACATCAAAACATAGACCTTCTGTCATAACTTAGATTATAACATAAAGTCCCAATGTGATTTTGTGATTTATAGAAGAAAATGTATTTCCTGTTAGAATTTTGAGCATTAGCTGTGCTGGCAAGGCAGGAATGTTCTACTTATTATGTATGGCTGAGATTTATAAGAAAAAAATACTTAATAAATAAAATATCCTTATTTTGCTGTTGTTTGTCTAACTGCTGAATTGATGATGGATGAATGAAACGAATCAGTGTTGGCATATTATAAAGATGTTTTGCTCTCCATATACAGAAAGATGTGATGAAAATTCCCTTTCCAGTGTTTAGTTTACTGATCAGTCTCAGCACTGTTTGTGCCCTTAGAATGTTTTCTTTAATAATAATAATAACAACAATAACTTTATTTATATAACACCTTTCTCAGGTCAAAGACCACAAAGTGCTTCACAATAAAACAATGATAAAAACACAAAGATAAAAACTTGATAAGAACACAATAAAACCAAAACATCATGCAACATAAAATCAGTTCAAAGCCAGCCTGAATAAATGAGTCTTCAATTGTTTCTTAAAACAATCTTCTTAAATCAGTCGATTGCTTCAACTGACTAGAAGAAAAACATTAACAGACAGCAGTAGTTTATCCACTAAGTTCAGAACTTGCAAAATCAATGTTCTCTTTAATTAATGCAAAACTCTAATTAATAACGATGTGGTTTTGTTTCTGTTGCTTAATCTAGAGCCACCTAATTAAAGCTCAGAGGGAGTTAGTTAAAGCTGGGTCTTACTGGTGTATGTGACGATATTTCTGAAGAAAATTAGATTTCATAATGTCACTGTTGCTATTTGAGTTATGCAGACATCAGGAACTATTTGTTTGAATGTAAGTGCACATCAGTTCTGACAGTTTAAGGGAACTAACATGTTTAATTACACGCTCGCTCCGCTGTTTTGTCTTTCGGTATATTTGCAACAGCTCAGAGGAATTCTTCACTTCAAGTCTTTGTGTCGACAGGACATCCAGTCATCTGTTTAATGAAGGCACGGCTGACTGATCAAACCCTCTTATCAGTGCAGGAAGTCACAAAACAGATACCCGTGTAAACTTGTAAAACATTACAAAGAACAAACGCGAGTCTGTCTGGGACTGTATGTGTATGAAGGACGGGATGGGTTTGAAATGATTTGTGGCCTTAACCGCCGTCCTTCACGGTCTCTTTCATCACTTTTGAGGAATCTGATTACACAAGACATAGATGGGCCAAACCTCCAGTTAAACTTCAAATGACATCACAGCCCAGCAGACTATTAAGGCTCACAATGACATTTAGTAAGGAAGGGCTGTTAAGAGCAGGGGAGAAGAAGAACCCATGTAACTGTGACAATTTGTATTGTATTGTTTGTGTTTGGGTTGTGAACATTTCTATTTATAAGGTGGGAAACACAGATTGTTCTACTGGAGGCTGAAATATAAATTTCTTAAAACATTAATCTATATTATCAAATGAGATAAAAGCCACCTACAGCCTACCAGAGGGTTGTTCTTTATGTGGGAACCCATTCAATCTACAGTATGTTTCAACCTGCTGCCCTGTAGGAACCATTAATAGGGAAAGAAAAGTTCCTGCAGGAAGGTACTCCACACAAAAAACTGCTGAGCAAGGCTTAAAGAGACAGTTCAGATCCTTTGAAGAGGGTAAAGTTATGAATAATTAATACTTTACTTCCTGTTGTTAACTCTTTGAATGACCTCAGTTTGGACAAATAAAGATTTATCTGAGAGGAGTCAGTTCCAAAGTTGATTACTGTTGTCTTAAAGCAACTCTTGTTTTAAAACTTTCATGCTAAAGTTAATTTACAAACCTTTAAATTGCTGTAAATTTCAAATGACACACTTTTTTTTTTAGGTCAGATATAATAAATCTCAGCTGGAAGCACTGAACATAAAGAGGTACAGGTAGCCAGCGCTATAATTTACAGGTTGATGATTAATCTTTTGTTCTGCAAATTGAAGTTGTTCAGTAGATTTTCCTGATCTTTTCACAGAACCCACTTCAAAAGGCGTAGACTAGCGGTCTGCAGCCTGTGGCTCTGGAGCCTCGTGTGGCTCTTTAGCCTCCCACAAGTGGCTTCTTGACCCAAAATAACAAGAACCTCAACAACATTTATATTCAGGTTAACAACAGGAAATATTCATTTGTTTTCTCACTTTTTTCATCCAGATTGTTGCAATAAATGCAAAATGTTTCTGCAAATGACCCTAATAATAAGAGCTGGTGGCTTCCCATCATGTCAGCACCAAAATGAGCTAAAACAGCTTCAATATTCACCAAAACACAGCTTGTGCACTATTTGTTGATGTAAGATTACATTTTACATAAATGTTCTTTAAAGTAACTTTTTAAAAATGTATTATTTAATTTTACTTTTGCATATTTTAACTCCAAATCAAGCTGAGACAAGCTGCTATAAAAACAGAAGGTAGTTTTGAATATTTGTTGAGTTTTACTTAATATTAGACATGAACTTTTAACATAGGAAGGAGAAAAACAAACGATAAAAATACTAACTTATTTATGTGGAAACCTGAGACCTCAGACACTTTACTGCTGATCATTCTCTCTTTCCTCTTGTATTTGTAAATGTTGCAGGTGACAGCCTACCTCTCACACAGAGTGAGCATCCAGGACACGGTGAGCCAGAAGAGGAGGATGAAGACCAGCAGCATACGCGCCGGGTGTTTGTTCATCAGTACCTTCAGAACGAAGCGAAAGGTGAAGTTGATGTTGTTGAGCGATCCGATGCTCCTGTAGGAGGCGCTAAGCAGCACTTTGCTGTGCAGCAGAATGGCTCTGTGGACCAAGTACAGACGGAGGAACATCAGCACTGATAACAGCAAGTCCATGTCCAACAGGGCCTTGGAGTGGTGACTGGAAACGCAGAGAGGAGCAGAGGAGGAGGAGTTGGCCTGGAGGCCCACGTCCCAGTAGGAGCCAACAGGGTGGATGACACAGACCAGCAGCTCCAGAGTGATCACCAGAACCCTGTGGCTCGTCATAGCAATACGCCAGTCCACCTGGTTATGATCAATGATGAACAGCTGCAACATGATGGAAGACAAAACTGATTTAAGTGTGAATCATGACATGATTCCTGCAGTTTCTTAATCTCTCCCTGCTTGAACACAGCTGATTTCTTTGAAGGAGTAAATAACCGCTCCAGTAGAAAGCAATGAAGGCTGAGGAGACATTTCAACAGTTAGATTTAGGTGTTTCTGAGCAAAGACAATGCTAACGCTTTTATGACAGTGACTTAAAACAGACACTAGGGGGTGCTAAAAACAAGCCAAAACTGCAGTGTGCCTTTAAGTGTGACAAGATAGCGAAAACAGAAGAAATCGGTAAGGGGCAGATACTTTTAACTTGAGTAAGCGCTGCATTCTGAGTGTGACGCCACATCTGAGCTTGTGGGTCACCTCAGGGTCATAGACTGAGTCTGACTGTATTTTTTTTTAAATATGAAAAAACAAAAAAACATGTCAGCTGAAAATCTGAGTTGAGCATAAAAACCTGCAGTATGAAGGTAGTAAATGATTTCATTATCTGTAGGTTTGACTTCTGATCTTAGACGGAGTACAGCTCATCTACAGAATTCAGGACTGCTGATTAAAACCAGAAACAGGATTTTAGATGAAAATATATTCTAACAAATAGAAATATTTTAAATCTGCTTTGCCTTTTCTAGTTGTAAATTAATTTCTAATCAAATTTAATTTACCGTTTATTTTAATTAATGGCTCTTTATTCTTAGACTTCCTTATCTGAACTGAAAATATTGATTTAACAAATTTCAACTAGTTTTTATTATTAGAAATGTTTATGATTTAGGTTCTTTTTTAACCTACGTTTTCTTATTATTTTGTTCTTTGTTTATATTCTTATTTTATATAACATACTTTGTTTTTTAATATATTGCTTCCTCTGTTCCTTTGATTCTTTCATTTCACAGACTTTGCTATTTAATACTTTAAAACTTACTGCTTTTTTTATATATATATATATATATATATATATATATATATATATATGCCAATAATATCTGTGGCAGAATGTGTTTGATTTTTTATGTTATTTTTATTAATAATATTATTTGCTATTACACATTTTGTGTTACCCTCTGTATGAAAAGTTCTTTATGAATAAAGTTTGATTTGATTGATATAAAAAACTGATTTCGTCCTAATTTCTGGATTTTATTTCAAATTTCCTTTATTGTTTATTCACATTTCTTAAGTGTTCACGTTGTTATTATGTTTTTTGAGACTTTATTAAGTTCTGTCTTTAACTTTTCTTTCCCTGTTTGACTGACTACCTCCATCCTGTTGTCTCATTCATCCATTCGTCATGCTGACAACGTGCCTCACAGGGCCGATGGCGCAGAATGGCAGCCTCGCCTCTGTCAGTCTGCCCCAGGGCAGCTGTGGCTACAGACGTCTGTCGTAGTTTACCACCACCGGTGAGAATGACTGTGTGAATGAATAATGCAACTCTGTAAAGCGTCTTTGAGTGACCTAGAAAAGCACTATATAAAACTGATGCATTATTATTATTATTATTAGTTCTTAAACCTGATGTTTAAAGCTAAACGAGGCGTCTTTGCTCATCGTGCATCCTAGATGCCTCCACCCTGAACCTGCCCCTCCTTATCTCTTCCTCACACATGGACAGACTCCCCTCACATCAGGTACAGGAGGCAGCCATCAGTGGGAACATGAACCCAGCAGCCTGACTGTCAAAGAAACTCAGTCCTGGAAAGTATCTCCGCTCATATTATTACTGTGGAGAAACCTTTGAAACACTTGTTGTCTGTGCTGCAGTTAACCGCCTGCTGCGAGTGTTTGAGGGCAAATAAAACAATGTTTACTCTGCTTAACTTGAGCCAAATCCCTTGGTGAATATTGACTTCACAAACTACGGCAGAGAGCCATGCGGACTGGAACAACATCACAGCTGGAGTATTCGGCTTGTATTTGTGGGCTGAGGTTTTCATCCAGGCTCCTTTTACTCACACAGCAAACAGAACCCATAAACAATGTAGAGGAGATCATCAAGAGCTCCTTCTGCAACTACTGCCATCAAACGTCTCAGTTACTGGCATCAGAACGACTCGTCCAACAGAGGGGAAGAGTGTAGACTCACCCTGATGTCCTTATAATGGAACGCTACGATGAGGATCAGGAGACACCCAGTGGACAGGCTGATGGAACAGTTGATGATCAAAGAGATTTTTGAGTCCTAGGAAGACAGGACAAGCAAATTAAATGATTTTTTCTAGCAGTTTACTGTAATGTCCATTAATGTTTCTATTTATAAAAAAACATATCAAATACATTGATATTATACCAGCATCAATGTTTGAACTGGAGTAGATCTTCCTTTTTTTTTTTTTTTTTTTTTTTTTTTGTACATTTTAGTCCCTAAATGTCCCATGTAGTACATGAACTAAAAAAAATACAAAACTAAAAACAATCTTTAAAATCTGAGGATTATGTTGTAAAAAAAAAAAAATCAGATGAATGTTTCTCAATACTCAAGTAGCCTTTTTACAAATACTTTTTTACTCTTACTCAAGTATTTCTGGACACCAACTTTTACTTTTACTTGAGTAAAAATATGTTGAAATAGTGCTACTCTTATTTAAGTGCATTGTTTTGGGTATACTCTACCCACCTTGTCCTCCAAGCCTCTGATTATCTAGAAATTACCTTCATCATAAAATAACTTCAATGGATTTTATTGACAACGCTGGCTTGTATTATTTTGGCTCTGTGTTCTGTTCTTTTTCCTTTGTAGGTTATTATTATGAAGCACTTTGTGACTTTCATCTGAGAAAGGTGCTATAAAATTAAACTTTCCTCCTCCCCCTCCCTCTGATGTGGTGGAAAAATTGGCCGGTTGTACCAATTTGTCTGAGGTGTTTCTCATATTATGCTTTGAAAAGTGGGGTGAAGGAGACTAATATTTATGGATGTTTTTTAAATAGACTGAAAACATGCCTGGAAAATTGTATAAATTGCAATGATGTCTGCTTGTCTCTGTGGCAGCATGTCTGAGAATATCATGTTCTTAGATGTTAACTTGTTTTCTGACTAAAATACATCATTAACATTGTTGAAAACAATATGCCATAAAGAGGAAATTATTAACTTCTCTCATTTCACAATCTGGAGTTATTGTTTTTCCACAGTGTGGGGATACTAACATGATGGGGGAAAATGTTAGATTTTCATAAAGACACGATCCTTCTCCAGCCTCCAACCAAAGAGCAAAACAGGAGGCCAGCTGTGTCCTAAACGGTGCATTTAGTGGCTTAAATCAAACCTCCTCATCTGTAAAACGCAGCAGGTCAGTGTGGAATATTTACACTCTAACTAACATATTTAGAGTCTAATCAACTTTATGATGCTTAACATTTCCAACAATGGATGTTGCTGATACGTAGTGATGGTTTTATCAAAATAATACAGACTAAACTAAAAATACCTCAAATTCTGAGCATTAAACAGCTTCATCTTCTTCATATCTGCAGAAAACCCTGTAATTCTTGCCTTTGCTTAAACAGTAATTATAGGTTTAATGAAAAGGGAATATTTGACTCTGTAATGAACTTTTAATAAAAAGCCACTGGACGGCTGAAACAAGTGTGTTTGTAATTAAATACTTTCCGTCCTGAGGAACTGACAGCTGGAAGCACAGATGCACTCACTGAAACCGCTTCACAACCTGAAGCAGGAACTAGATCAGGGCTCTGAACCACACCACCTCACGTCAGCTGGTTTAAAGACTACCTTTAGTCCGTGATTCATGCATCCCAGAGCTAGTGATGCAGCTCAGAGTGGAAGATTTTAACAGGAAGTGGTTTCACACTTAAAAAGATAATTGCAAACTTTCAAACTTGGGGAAGCCTGAGCGTGTAGGTGGTATTGTGTGACGTCCGTTGGCAAAGTACATTGTTTTCCACAGTTTCAGCCGTAGCATCCACAGCATGTCTGCGTTTCATCCAGGACTCATTAGACGACCCCACAGGAGCTCAGCGATGCTTCAACAACAACGACACAGAGCCGAGGGGCTTAAAGTGGCTTCAGGAAGAATATTAGAAATGTTGAAGCAAATTCCTGTTAACAGTAAGGGTGACTTTATGACTTTATGTGGATAAAAACATGACTTGGGTTTTGTGTTTTTTCCACTTTATATTGTGGTTTCCGCCATTTTTCTTTTAAATTAACATGTATATTAACAGGTGGACAAAGGAAATGAAAAAACACAGTTAACCAAATAAACTGCAGAGATGAACTCTGGGTAAAGGTGACACACTACTCGGTGAAGGGTCCACAGTAACTGTCACCACCAGCAGACATCTAGTGTGCGTTTTCTGTTCAGCTCATTTGGATATTTCGGTCCTCTGCGCGGGAACATGTTTGAGTAAAATCACTCAGATAGCCTCTGCTTTATCTCGGGTCAAACACAATGCAGCACGCTGCTTAGAGATTTGCTTATTTGCAAAACTGTATTCAGTAGGTGGTTGTGTTGCACAATGCAGCCAGAGTCTATTGTTGACCCATTTTCTTGAAAAAAAAATCCCATTGTGATTGCAAAGGTTTGGAAACTAAGCTGAACTTTGTGACTGAATCATATAATAGTTTGTGACTGATGAGGTGGAAGGATCACCCCTCAAGAAAACAAAATTCATCTTTAAGAATAAGAATGATTCAAAATTGTGTGTAACTCAGCAGAATCTGGATGATCTTTTATGCATTATTTGAACTTAAATCAGCAATGATCAACCAAATAATAAAAATAAGAGTATTAATGAGCATATAAGTGGAAGAAAAACAAATGACACAAACTTTGCTTGCAATTCCATTACAGCCTTTAGAGATTATAGCTCTTATTTAGTTCATAATCTAATGAGATTTGACGTCCTGCTTCCTGGTGGTACTGCTCCATTACAGCCAGATTTATGGCTCTTTATTTATTGTCACATACTGGAGTTGTGTTTAGGGTCATTGCCCCGCTGTAGGATGAAACTGGCTCCAGTTGAGTGCTGTCCACAGGGCATGTGACAGTTCCTGATCTTGATAGCTTTAAAACCACAATAAGCTGATGGGTTTCCAAAGAAGGTTTTCTTTCTTTCTTTCTAGTCATTTTGAGGTTGTAAGCAAACAAACTGCTGATGCTTCAGATAATAAACCATAAACTCAGCAATACAGTATATATTTTTAAAAACACAAACAGACAGAATTCTGATTGTGATGGAGAAACCAGAGTCATGAGGTCTGCCTAGATTCACTGCAAAAGTTTTTTTTATGAAAGCAAAGTTTGAAGAAATGAATATAACTTCCATTAAAAAGTAATCCCCCCCCCATGACATTATCGGCATGTCCTGTTTGCTGTTTCCACTAAAAAAATATTTTGAACTTTTTCCATAGAAAACAAGAGGAATTCCAAGTGATTCCCAACTTTTCCACGCTTAGACCAAAGTAAATGATCAAAACATATAATATGATCTATTTAGTCTCAGAAAATAAAGGTGAAACGATAAAGACAGCATGCAGATGGATGCAGTAGCCTGGAGTGATGACTTAATGTTCCTTTAATGTTCAGTCTCGGTGTGTTTTGAGTCCTAAGATGACACGAAGTCACGTCCAGCACACACTCCTAACAAGAGGCACCAGCCAAAGTCCGGAAGGAGAGACTTTTTAGACTGGTCATGAAAACACCATCATTATAAAGTAAATGATGTGGAAAGATAGCCTGGAGCACTGTTAACAATCTGGCTGCAGGGGGAAGAGGTGAAATGTGGAAAAAGGCTCCACAAATAGCCCTGTTTTCATGCACAGTCATGCAAAAGTATGCCTGAATTCAACGTGTTGATAGCTGTCACTCGTGGCTTGAAGACTAAAGATGAAGGCTCATAACAGTTAACATGAGCTGTGTTTGAATCTGTAACACATCTTCTCCAAGATAATACCTTTTAACAACACTTTTCCAATACATCAGCGCCTGTTTTTGGGAAGGAATCATCAGGGAACACCTGTTCAGGTTTGTGACCTGGAAAAAGGAAAAGGCTAATTTGACAGGATCTCCTGTTCCAACTCTCCAAAGCATCAGGTATTTATCAGAGGACTTTCGCTGAGTTTGTCATCTGTGATGTTTGCTGGAAATGTGGGAGCTCTTTAACACTGCAATCAATCACCCAATGGTTCAGCATGAAGGCTGTGTGATGGAGTGCGGCTTGCATGAGAACTTTTTTCCACATGTTCAGCTGGCCCGTTGCTGAGGAGTCGGAGGGGGGGGGGGGGGGGGGG